>CM030863.1:10244745-10549745 GCA_018105865.1 Metaphire vulgaris
TATATATGTCATATATATGTTGTTTCTTATTGATGTGTTAATTTTGATATTGAGAGGAAAATAAATTGTATTGTAAAAATATAGTAATGCACTTGGCATCAGTTGATGGTTGCTCTGTAATCCCCATTGTTATTTCCGATAAGTCAGTCTGATTTTCCTATCCCAGTTATTGCGGATAGGCAACCTTTGGTGATGATGATGATCATAGGCGCTGATCTGCCACAAAACTTGGGGTGTCCAGTGTACACTGTCCAGACCTTAACCTAACATGGGGTGGACCATTCCTCCTTTTTTTTTAGCAGTGGTCAGTGCCCTGCAATTTTTTAAAGTGTTAAAAGTCAGTAAGTGAGTTTTAGGCTAGTGCATTTTGGATATAAATCACATCCTTTTTTATAAATTTTTTTTGTTGTCTTTAAAACCTGTCATACAATGTACCAGATATCTTCAATTCACAGAATTTTTATAAATCAACACACCCACTGTTCAATAGGCCTTCCACTGGCTATGTCACTGTAAATTCCCTCCATCAACGTACTAACCATTCCACAAGATATTTGGCAAAACTTTCATTTTTTATTTATCTCGTTCTTAGGTCTATACAGTCATTGGAACTAGTGTGTAGCATGAAATGGCTAGGAGTTGCTCCATTTCGAGCACTGTGGATCGAAATTGAGGCGGCCAATATTAATCATTCTCGAGAAACTTGAAGCAATGAAGATGGGGAAAAGCAAAAATGTGGGTTTTGTCAGATAATTTCTCCAATTTGCTGAAATTTTTTCAGATATATATACCCACTGTTCAACAGGCCTTCAATTGGCTATGTTAGACCACAAAATTACCAGTAGTTACAGATGGTATTCTTGCTGTCAATGAAACCTGTCATACAATGGACCATGAAGCTTAAGATGTGTGGGTCATCCCATGATCAACTGACCATATCACTTCATGGACTGTTGCTAAAAGCAAAACTTTGACACAACTCTTGTAGATGCTAAAATTGCATCGCTTTTTGAGGGGGTGTCCAACAGCTTTTGGACACCCCTTGGCTTAAACCTGGGGGTGTTTTGGCACCGCCAACACCCCCATGATCACCCCCTATGATGAAGAGCATCATCCTTTAGCACAATAGTGTACCTGTAGTTAATTTCTCTATTAACCCCTTAACTGGGTGCCATCCATTTTACATTGAGTTACAAATAGTTGCCCAGTTAAGGGGTTAATGAATATATTGTAATGGCATTCTCCACATTACGGTCATATATTAATTGACCCTGCCTGACTGACCCTGTCTTTTGGTCATAACTGTTTAAATTTCAACTAAGCACCTAAGAATAAGTAGCTTCTGCAGTACTACCTTTGAAATGTTCACTATATAAATTCACAAGCTCTTATTTACTTACTTGCTTATACCGCATTTTGTAGAATTATTGTTTCTGCAGCAAACGACTATAGATATATGGTACATGCTTGTTTTCAGTGGCTGGATTGCCGGAAAGAGCGTAACGGATTAGCGTGTTTGGGTCGAAAGCCACAAAATGTACCGGACAAGCACAAGCCGAAGCTATCGGGAGTCCTTTGACTTCGACGACAGACTGGAGTTAAAGGACAGCGCGTCGAAGTACGAAACGGAGCGGATCCAGGTTCTCCAGCAGGAGCGCGTCGGAGTGCAGAAGAAAACCTTCACCAAATGGTGCAACTCCTACCTTGAAAAGGTAAGTTCCATTGATAGACTTTGTATTTTGTGAGTTTGGCACTATTTCTGGGTTCGTAATCACATTCTTCTGCCAGTGAGTCAGCAATTTTGACATCGCCAGCGTTGCTGGATAGCTTGTAATTTAAATGTTTGTTGCATGTTCTCACTTGCATTGGAAATTTGTTTGTACTATGTGCATGGCATTGTTGCATCAGTGTACAGTGTAGATACATTCCATTCTTTGCTGGGAGTATTTTTATGGACGTGCGATTACTTGCTTGAATGTTTTTTTAAAATTATATCCTGTGCTAATTCTAGGCTTTTCATTTCCTCTGCAGCAGACAGTTAATACTTTTGCTATACCACGTGACATAGTAGTAATTCAACCATAGCAGATTCTCCCATAAATGAATTGACCTAAATAGCTGCAGTATGTCTGGCTTGGATGCTGCAAAACACTGTTCACTGTTAGTTAGTCATCACTGTCTGTCTTTAATGACAGTATTTAATGTAACTCAATGTAAAATGGACGGATATACGCGGGTCAGTTAAGGGGTTAAAAAAAGGTCAGATTGATTGATTGACTGATTGAACTTGGGTTCCATCTTAGTCGATGGCAGGCCCTGATGAGAAAGGAGGAGCCAGACGCCCATTGTCTTTTGAAAAAAGACACACACACAGAGGTCTTAGTTGTCTTAGTTTGGTTACAGATGGTAGCCACCCCAGCTATGACCACCTATCTGGGGGGTCATAGATGGGGCAGCTACAATGTGATACCCTTAGTTTTGGTGGTATTTTGTGGTTGTTCTCTACTACCAGTTACTCCTTATTCTCTTTCTTTTGCCATCAGCTGGCACTTTAATAGTAAATAATAATAATAATAATATGATTTAATAATAATAATAGTAGTAATAATATGATGATGATGATGATGTTGTTAATGATGATGATGATGATTTAATAATAGTAGTAGTAGTAGTAGTAATAATAATAATAATAATAATAATAATAATAATAATAATAATAATAATAATAATAATATGATTTAAAGTGGTTTAGGAGGCTGTATAAACCTGTGTGAAAACCATAACATAACACAGCATAACATTAAACTGTAGATTCATATCCCAAAAATGATTGAAGATTTGTTTTTAAAAATTGTGCCTCATTTGGAAAGTATTTGCTCGAAAATTTACTGGCAGTTTTCTGTACATTGTGCTTTTGTTTTGAAAAAAATAACAGTTTGATATTGCAATGAGTGGCTAGAACACAACTGAACTGATTGTCATAGAATTTAAAACATGCCAACTTACAGGAAAGGCCTTTGAATTTAAATAGCCTTTGCCTTGTCTAAAATGCTCATTGGTATTTCTGTGTTGGTCGTGTGCTTATGAGATTTTATCAGACAGGCATCACCGATGGGAAATGATGAACCTTTTCAAATTCCGAATGATCTTCAAGGATTGTTTCATTGGTTTAAATCAGTGTTTCCCAAACTGTGGGTTGTGCCCCCGAAAGTGGGTTGCAGGGCTCAGTTTAATGGGCGGCTGGGTAGGGCGAAATTAGATTCAAAAGTGTCATTTTCTAAAGAATACCACTATGTCACAAGCTCTGAAAGTTGCAAGTAGGCTTAGGTTTTTACAAATTTATATGTCTGACAATAAGTTTGCAGGGGTGCCGGATGTTACAAAGCCGCTGAAGTGGGTCACAGTTCCTAAAAGTTTGGGACACCCTGGTTTAAATAATGATTCCCTGTCACTGGTATGTAGTTGTACTTGTTGACCTTGGGTCGATCAAAAATTTCCACTTTCCAGGCATTGGATTGAAGAGAGCCATTCACTTATAATAGTGGGACACAGGACAAATGGCTTCATTATGATATCTAATTCCAATGTTCAAACCCCCTAAAATAATGACTTTGTGCAAAACCAACACACCAAAGATGGCAATGGGTCAAGGGTCAGAGGTTCAATAGGTCACGTGAGTCATGCCATCCCTGCAACACACTGAATGTCTGTAGTCTTTGTGGTTAAATGTTGTCAACTGTGTAATTTATTTGCCTCAAATGTTTTGAAACATATTTTTGAGTGGCGGTCCACCAACTTTTCTTATGAATGGCCAAATTTTGTAGCCATTTCTTTTTTGTAGGCCCCAGTTTGAAAATCCTGCCGTTGGATTTATAATAATTATCATAATTAAGTATGAAACGTTTTTAAGAAGTGGGAGGTTTTGGCGGATTTGACATGCTTTAAGTGAGTGATAGAACGGGATATAGTGATTATTTTTTGTATTATTTGATGCAGGAGGGAGAGAAATTATGAAAATGTGGTTTTTAAAAGTGAATATATATATATATATATATAAATTAATACGTATATATATATATATATACACACATTGAACTTTTCTTATGAATGGCCAGATTTTGTAGCAATTTCTTTTTTGTAGGCCCCAGTTTGAAAAGTTAGGTGGGGGTTAAACCCCTCCCAACCCCCCTCCGGCAATTCCAACCCTGCATGTCATAAGGGTAATAACGATATATGAAAAAACGTGCTCAAACATAGAGCAAGCAGCACAATTAAGTAAGGTGACTACCTTTTTTGCTTGTCATGATTTTTCTCCATTGTCAGGTGGTCCGCAAGAAATTTTTTATCTCAAAAATGCTCCGCGGCGAGGCAAAGGGGTCTGAGAACCACTGCCCTTACCAAACCCCTTACATCAATCCAACATGCATAGGTGAAGGGGATGTGCGGGCAAATAAAGTTTATAGACCTGGGACTTGTATTGCATTTTAAATTAATATGAAGTGACTTTTTCAACAGAAACATTTGTAAATGATTTCCTCGGGGGGGGAAGGATCTTGTGGGCCACCCAAAACATGCTCGCGGACCAAATTCGGCCCGCGGATCACAGTTTAAGAGAGTGACTTGCATTAATACCATGCTGTTTGATTTTAAAATTTCTCCTGCAGTTGTGTTGTTGCTGGATCAATGGACTGTGCACTGTGTGCAGACGACGCGTGGCCTTTTTCGTGAAAGTTTTATGGCCTCGTAATTTAAAGGCACTGCGCCATTATTTAGACTAGTTTTTACACTTGTGGAAAATTTGCAATTGCACTAAAGCAGCCCAAAGTTCCAGCATTTAAGAGTAAATGATATTTTAGCACATGTACAAGTGTGGGGTTTGTTTTGACTGCATTTATAACTAGATCTATTAGGCTACTATGAGCTTCTATAACCCTATACAAATGGCTATAGAAATGCCACATTACATTACATTACATCAATATTTAAAACCTCAGTTGATGGTGATAAAGACAGGGCTTAAAATAATTTTATCTGGGGTGTACTTTGTCTGCCATAATGTTTTTTTGCTGTTTGACAGTACTTTCTAAGTCTGTGTTTACCCAAAGGATCTTTGGTCACCTGATACTACATGTATATGCAATATCTCTGTCCCCCTTGCCAGCCGGAGTGGATTTGCTAGCTTTATATACACACTATTCATTCAAGGCTTCTAGTTTTGGAAAAGCTGATTCCGAATGCCAACTTTGATTACAATTTTTGCCTAGACATGCTACATGATCATGCCTGCTGTGGTGCTTTTGAAGTCTGACTTATTGCTGACAAGGGCTCTTGCTTGAACAGGATCTGACCTGGAAAGGGAAAGAGTTATCCCTTAAAAGTGCCTTGTGTTGATGCTCTACTAAATTACTGAAGTCATAGAGGAGAGACTCATAGAGGAGACCATTGGCTCAGTGGTTGCAGCATTTAACAGCAGTGGCCTGAGAGAGGGCATGGGTACACCCAAATTACAAAATTTAAGGAACTACTCAGTGTTAGGGGGTTGCAGCATTTAACAGCCTATACTTAATGGCATACATTAAACAACAAATGGTTGGCCCCCATGATTACCCAAATGGCTACAAAAATTTAAGGGGAGGACCTTTATTGTATTCTAGTACAGACCTGTTGTTGTCAGACGTTGCCCCATTTCAACATTCTCTGCTGTTGCTTAGCGACCGTTGCTTGGATTTGTTGCTGATAATTAAAATTGCAAATCAGTGTCATTAAAATGCAACCGTAGGGCTCCGTTTGGTTGAATTGAATAATACAAGGACCTCTAAACCAGAGCACAGTCAAAGATGATAGACTGAACTGAGGAGACTTTTACCTTGAGAGCAAACTTGAACAAATGTCTGAAGCTATTGAGCAGGCCTAGTAAGGTTATAACAGTGCTGATATATGGACTTTTTCATATTTCTAAGCTAACCGTTCTGGACATTAGCTCCGGCCGGACAGTGTGGCATTTGGCAATATCCGGATTTGCTAAATACTTATGTCACGAAACTACCGAATCCGAATATTACTATCACAGTTCATGTTTTTAATGAAGAGCAACTTGACTGAAGTTAATGAACGCACCCACAAAATTTAAATGTAAGCAGAGCCACAGTACGTCACATAAATAATTAGTTGAGGCTGCATACTACAGTAACCGAGTCAATCAATCAATCAATCAATCAATCAATCAATCAATCAATCAATCAATCAATCAATCAGTCAATCAAAATCAATCAATCAATCAATCAATCAATCAATCAAAACAGTTTATTCCTAAACAGTAGTGAGTATTAAGTGACTACTGGTAACTGGTAACTTTAGTAAGTACTAAATTAGTATCTACAGTACTGCTCAAAAATTGCGAACACAACGTGGATTTCGAAGCAAAACGAATTTTAAGGCTTTTTAAAACATTGCAATCACAACCAAGAACACCAATACTGTATTTTTTCATTAATGATACTATTCTACGATTGATGTACAGAAGGCTATAGATATGCAAACATTCAGAAGAGCGTTGAAACGAATTTTATCCACATTTTCTTGTGTCCCCATCTTCATTGCATCAAACCATCCTAAAACAGTCAATATATTCTGCCCCAATTCTATTCTCGAGCGTTCCAAAAGCCACGAAAAAGTGAGCTATGTCAAACGACACTATACAGTCTTTATAAAGTCTTTCAGAAATCAATGTCAAGCAGCGTATCAATTTTAAGATATTTTTCTGGTCTATAAAACCTGTGATTCAAGAAACCAGCTATCTTAAGACTCCTCTTATCTCTCGATCGACTTTGTAGACATTTGACAGAGAATTGTTTTCTGGAAGACTTTGTATTGTGTCATTTGACATGGCTCACTATTTTTCGTGGCATTTATTTAACTTCAGTGGACCGTGGGAATTTCTTGTGACACTCAATGGCCAGTATACCCCTAGTGGTTCATGCAATTTTGCTGCAGTCAGTCCATGATTTTCATGCCAGGCGGATATGGTGTACTTTAAAATTGTTCTGTTGTTTCCTGTGAAATTATTTAGCTACACAATTTGCTTTTCATATTTAGATGGCATACACAGTGTTCAGTAAATTGTGTCCCCTTTGTACTTTGGTTATAATAGTTCCCGATGAATGCCGATTTCAATGAAGATTATAATCAGTGCGTTCGCTAGAAAATTTGCATATAAAATAAAAATATATAATATTTGCATGTAAGCAATACAACTTTCATTTGCACATTTTACACCATTTATATACCAGGTAGTCAATTGCTGATACAGAATATGGATTTATTAGCACTTATTTCTGAGAGTTTGCACTTGCACATTTCAGAGAGTTATGACAAACAAGCAATTAACACGTCAGGTTTGATTTCATTGTATAACATTCGTCATATTGCATTGCCCTATTGCTGTGCTTAGTGCACTGCATTGGTAAGTACCGTACTTCCACACCTTTGTATAACACAGATCCATAGCTGTAACCAACAGTAAATGCCTTGTTTGTGAAAAAAAATTCATGAGGCTTGGGTTATACGAGAAAAATTGTGGCAATGTTGGTACAATACAATACAATACAAGATCACTTTATTAAATCAACCTTGGCAAAATACAGGGTCAAAACATAAAACATAATGATACATAATGCATTCCTTACGTATCAAATGCAAATGAAAAGTTATTGGAAATAAAAATTATTTGTACATTTGCATCCTGAATATAATGATTGTATAATAAAGATTTTATCAGTCAAATTATGTGTTATACTAGTAAGTAATTGGTTGATGGAAATGGCTGTTAGCTTGATGGTGTATTTATCCCTTCCATGTGTATGGGATTTTTACGTTGATTGGTTAAATAATGTTGTGTGTAATTGTGTGATTTGTTTGTTTTAGGTTAAGATGATAGTCAACGACCTGTTTTCAGACCTTGGAGATGGAAAGATTCTCATGAAACTACTGGAAATTATTTCCGGGGATAACGTCGGTCGTCCGAACCGTGGAGTCTTGAGGGTCCAAAAGATGGAAAATGTCAGCCGGTGTTTGACCTTTCTTGCCACAAAAGTAAGTTTTGACCATTTTAGGTGCAGTGGCGGCTCCACAGGAGGAGGGCCGGGGGGCCCATGCCCCCTATTGAGTGCCTGGCCCCCCAGTGTCTCCTCCCTGTTGGGACCCTATACTTAATACTACATACCTAACAACAAATGGTTGGCCCCAATGATTAGAAGTTGCCACCCCAAAGGCCCCCCCACTTGCCAAATCCTGGAACCGCCAATGATTAGGTGGTTACGTTTTGTGCAAATTTTCTAACGACTTAATGCTTTTATTGTGTTTAAACAAGTACAGGGTGGTGCAAAAAACCAGACTAGTCGCATTTAGGTTTGTATTTAATATAGTCCGGTTTTATTGTGCCACCCTGTATATGAGTGACTGACTGAATGACTGGGCGATGCACTGAATGACTGATTCAGTGAAAGACTGACTGACTTACTGATTGACTCACTCATCCACTACGAAGTGATGAACATATAAAGTGTATGTGATTAATAAATTATGTAATGAAGTCAAAAGTTTTATACAAAACAAGCTTTATTTAAACTTGTTAATAAAATCTAGAAAAAAGAGTTCCATTGTAAGTAAAATACACTGTTTTCTCATTCTCTTAGCATGTTTTCCACTGGTTTGATTATGATGCATGTAGTAATTTTCCTCAAAACTGGTAGAATTTATGTTGTGCATGGGTTTCTGAGAAGTGCATTATGGGTAATGTTACTATGACCATATTAGGCAATTTTGCAGGATGCTGTTTATGTTCAATAGCTTATCACATTGTTGAAGAAGATTAATAAAGTGTGTCATTAGGAGTGTGGTGTGCAAAGCACTTCATTGTATCTTGTATCTTGTTTGCTGATACACTTGAAATTCTATAGAGATTAGCAAACAATGAACAACTTATGTTGCCCACGAAGTTTGAGATTTCCAATCACATCCGCTCTTGTTAAGCGCTTTGATTAAGTTCAAATTACAATTTCCTGTACTGATAGGGGCAGTTGGAGGTTGGGTGGGAGTGGGAGCAGGGTATTTGTTTTTTAAGGGACAGAATTATTACATAAATTAGAAGACACTGCCCAAGATTCTGTACACGTTCTTTGGTCACGTGTTGGTCACGTGATGATCTATGTTGTTGATTGGCTTACTAATGCTGTCCCAAGCAGAAGACTTTTGCAAGGAATTTTCAGTGTAGAAATCTTGATTCACCGGAAACAGTGGGCTTTACAACGTTATGCTCATTTTGATAGTGTCAGCAGAGAGGTTGACGTTGTCAAACCTGTTAGGATAATAAATGTTGCCCTGGGTGGTCCATATCACCACGTGACAACAAGATGTAACTGACATCTACTCTGTTTGATGATTCAGCTGTATCTCTGCATCTATAATGACTTATTGTTTAGTATTTTACAATGATAATGATTTAGCATGTCTAGTACTGGTAGTCCTTTGCTCTCTCTCAGTATCTACAGTATCTATGTGCCTTAACTCCTCAACCTTATTACTGTGAAATCTTGTCAAGGGCTTAACTTACCAATATTTGTATTAATAGAACCAATGTTCTATGTTCCATGTTCCATTGATACTGAATGATTTCATTTACACTTTTAAGTATTTATATAATATTTAAAGACTGTGGAACGAAAGTTGGATAGGTGGGACGGTTTGGGATAGCTGTTTCTGGATTGAATGTTCTCATTTATCCTACAGCCGTGAAAGATGGGAAGGGACTTGGGTGACTTTCAATAAGGTTGTGATACAAATTGCAATGACACCTTTGGAAAGGTTTTGAGAGGTGTTTGAATCTGGTGGTTTCTGGTGTGAAAGGTTTTGGTCATAGAGCTTTGTTGTGGACGTTATTAGAAGTACCATTGATTAGAGTATTAGACCTGGTGCTGTAAAAATGCACAATCATCATTTTATTAATATTGTTTTTACACACATTTTTTGGGGCAAGGCAGACATTTTATGTTTGCTGTTTTTCTTCTGGAATGCTGTTTGAGCCTCTGGTGAGAAAATTACTGGCTTAAGTGAGGAATAAAGGCTCTGATGTGAGATGATAGATTTGGTGAGAGAAGTTAGGTTCTAGTAGAAATATCCGTTTGAGTGAGAATTGATGAACTGGGGGTAGGATTACGCAGGCATTATGAATATTATAGAAATTGATTAATAAAAGTCTATTTGATGGGTCAAGTTGTGTGTCAGATACTTTTGTCATAAATGGGAGTAAATAGGTAGGTATGTAAGTAGGTAGGTAGGTAGGTTAGTAGGTAGATAGATAAGTATATAGGAAATAAGTAGGTACATAGATAAGTAAGGTAAATCACTTACATACAAGCAGCATTGTAACAAAATGATGGTTCTTGTGATGATAATTTTGCGTCTTTTACAGAGAAAAGTACAAAAAACGTAAACGTAAACGATGTAACATAAACGATGTAACATTTAATCTGTCCTAAATGCAGGTAACATTTGAAAACATCGGTGCTGAGGACATTGTTGATGGTAATCCTCGTCTTATCCTCGGCCTCATCTGGACGATTATTCTCCGATTCCAAATTCAAGACATCGTCATCGAAGTGGTAAGATGGTCTTAATCGAATCCTCAGTTTGTGTTTAAGTTGTAAGTAAGTAAGTAAGACCTCGTGAATTTTTATAGCACTTTTGACGGTAGCTGCTTATTATTATTAGGCTCTTAAATTTTGCAGATGAAAGGCATCGTGCACATAATTCAGTAGTTACTTTAAAAGATTTTCTCAACTGAGTGGGAATGTTGAGAATTTTTGACATTTTTATTGATGTTGATTAGAATTTGAGGTTGAATTTACAGTAGTAGGAAACCCTCTTATACAGTGTTTATTCTAGGAATTTAGTTTGAAATGTTTGGGGACAAGATTTGTCTCTCCATGCTTTAGGGGAAACCCTAAGCCAACATATAATTATTCACCAGATAAGAAATATTTACAAGTCTTTTGACAGTATCAGGTAAGATTTGCCCATTAGGCCATGATACCATTAGCCCTTCTTCTGTTGCCTTTCTTTTTTCACCCATCCCGTCTTCTCTCTCTCTCTCTCTCTCTCTCTCTCTCTCTCTCTCTCTCTCTCTCCCGTTTTGGTACTCAGTTCCTAACTTCTCTCCTTTCTTCTCTCCCATCTTACATTTCCCTACAATATCCAATTCTGAGTTATACCTATAACTTTTCTTTACCATGGCATAAAGTGCTAAGTAGTGGACTTTGCTATTTAACAGATACAATAGCTTTGTCTTGAATGTGTCTCTAAAGACATGCACCAAAGTAATAAAAGTGAGATTGTGGCTGATTGGTTTTCTACAGACATAAAATGCTATGGTACTTACCGGTAGTCTGGCTAGGTTTTGCCTGAAATATGCATATATTTAAAAATATGAAATTAAACCCAATTATTATTTTGTTTAGTCAAGTCATGCAGCCTAATATGGGCCATCTGTTGGGGCATTAAGTCTATAGCTACTCATAGGTGTAGCGAGGGTTTCCGGTGCCCGGGGGGGGGGGCATATGCTCCCCCTGCCCCCTTTCGCTATGCCTCTGTAGCTACTGTATCTCAATGGTAGATTAAGCAAATATGAATAAGCAGCCTCTACACTCTACAGTACCTGCTTTTGAAAGCGCTAGAGAAATTCATGAGGTTTTACATACTTACTTAAGTCATGAGATTAAACTCTAAGAACTATAGCTAAGAAATGGTAGAGCAGTCAGGGATGCTAGTCCTTGGCCTTGGTCCTGGCCTTAAGGACTCCTTAAGGACCAGTTTTGAGTCCTCAGTCCTGGTCCTGGCCTTGAGGATTGAGTCCTTGGTCATGGTTCTGGCCTTCAGGGCTGAGTCCTTGTTAACATCCCTGAGAGCAGTACGTGGACTTAATTAGAGTCTAGGCCCCTCAGTCAAGTTCAACCATGGGACTCGCAGTTCAACGTTGTGCCACTGTAGTTATATAATATAAAGTTGTGACTGTACCAATATTTCATCATGTGTCAGCTAAGTCCTTTTTTACAGGACTGACTGTCAGCTGTCATTATGTCATACAATTTGAGAAGTCTTGTCCATGTGACCCCAAACAGGTGCAGTTGTTCACAATGCTCTCTCGATATGAGTTTGCACCTGAAATAGTTTAGATTGTTGTAAGGAGACTTATGAAACATTACTGTATGTGTTGTGACATGCCAGCCATTTATTTAGTCAAGTACTTGAGATGCCTTATTAGTACTGTGGGGGTACTTCTATGCAGAAGTTGATGAGTGGTCACTGTTATTTTTGGCCTGCATGCTAGCTGCAAGCTGTTACCCACTTTAGGTCCAACTTAGAAACACTAGAGATTCCTTGTGCTCCATGGCCGTTATGAAACCAATATATTTTCCTTATTTATTTATTTATTTATTGACAATTTATAGTGCACAGTAGAACAAGGCTAAGGCCTACGTAGGTCTTCTTGAGACCTCGTATTAGTGTAAAATGCTCTAGCCTTTGACTCGTTGTTCATGTTTTTGCGCTATATAAATTGACTTTTTAACCTAACCTAGCCTAACCTAACCTACAACAAGAGTACCTAACACAGTTCATATCCTGTATTAAATAAGTATGTCTTCAGATTTCTAACGAATATTCCTTATTGTACCATATGAATGTCTTTGTACATACAGTAGTTATGTTACGGGCTTATCCACCATAGACTGTCACCCGTTTGTCCGGCCGGATACCCTGGATTTGACCTGGATCTTTAGTGATTTGGATTTGGTGTGCCATCGGTTGATGCTTCTGTGCATTATGAAAGTGGCGCTATAGAAGTTTAAGATTAGATTAGATTAGATTACATTAGTTATTTGCTGCGTTTACCATCTTGTTTCTTGGTCTTTCTTTTACAGTGCAATTAAATCATTTTCAGTAACCGTATTACTTGCCAGGGCGTTAATTAACATGCCTTCCAACTTCAACTAAAAATTGTCTCACTTCATTGCCATTCTGTGGTCGTCCACTCTATGCAGCAATTTATATAGCACATTATTTGCTTGACATACCTTGCATTCCTTTGGAATGCATTAATCATGTGCCGTTGATTGATAGACCATATAATTAGTCAGCCAGGAGACCTACCTCAGTCATGCACACGGAATGCTAAGAACTCGAGTGAGTAAGTAAAACCCCCAATCTTATTATTATTATTATTATTATTATTATTATTATTATTATTATTATTATTATCATTATCATTATCATTCATTATCATTATCATTATTATTATTTTTGTGGACTTCTATAGAACCAATTCTAAAATTCAACATGAGTGAGTAAGTAAAACCTCAAATATTATTATTATTATTATTATTATTATTATTCCACAGAAGACCAAGTAAATTCCTCAGACCAGTCAGAGTGGGGAAGTGTGAGTGGGAGTGGGAAAGCAGCAAGGCAGGTTATGAAAAAATAGTTATGTGTCATCCGAAAGAGAAAGACTGAAAAGATAAGCTGTGGTTCCTGTGCTTTAGAATTTCATCAAACTTCTGAATCAAGTTCTCTGGACAGCGAATATCTTTTATGATTCCCCTGTTCCACCTTATTCTGTGCATTTCATGAAGCCTCATTATAGTGACACTGTTCCTGTAGTCACCCAGTGACGTAAACCTGGCGTCAACATTGGGGGGGGATAGAATCGTCGATAAAAGTCAGGTCAGACCCCCTTTTCGTCTTCCAGAAAGTCTTGACGAGGAAAAAAAAGCCATTCTTATATTTTTCACTGCCCAAATACCCTGATGAGCAAAAAAATCAGTGATTTTACCATAAGGCACAAAACATTGGGGGATGATAATTGATACTCTGTCCCCCCCTCTCACCAATTATTGGGGGACCGTCCCCCCGTGTTTTACGCCCTTGTAGTCACCCATCTGCCATCTAGATCGATCGGTTCGTGCCTGCTTCATTGTGTGCTGTCAGAAACAGCTATTCTAGAACTTCCAGACATGTGGCCTTGTATGCCTTAAATGGCGGCTGATTACATAACCAGATTGGATTATCTGTGGCATGAATATTTATGATTGATTCCGAGCTCATCTGGACTGTGTGTGTGTATATGGTGAGCAGGACTTGATTAACTAATACCATGATGGTGCAACTTGAGAACATAGAATGTACTCTCTGCAGCCCCCCCCCGAAATTCAACATAGTCCTGAACTAATTTGCACAGAAATGCTATCAAAATTGGATTGTTACAGAATTCTTTGGAAGGTCACGACCCCAATTTGTCCTTGCTTCAAATGTTTGAACAGGTCTTGATTATTTTCAACATTATTATGTTTTCATATTAAAGTTCTGGAAATATTTTGGGCATCTATATTTATATGCACACACGTGCACACACACCAGGGATATTTTTACACCCCTCTAACACACCCAACACCCTCCAATTTGAGGTCGACACCCCCCAAATTTGGTAATGTGACAATGGTATGCATACAAAATGCATAGTAATTAGCTCAGACACCCCCCCAAAATTCACAATCCTAGAAATATCCCTGGCATGCACACACATACACTTGATATCATTTGAACCATAAAAATGGGGCCCAAGGTTGGTCTTGGGGTCCCATAACCACGAACAGTTGAAATAGATTAGCTGTGGGCAAGTATGAGTGGATTGGAGTTTTGAGCATTTTTTATGAGATTGAACATACACTATATTGTCTCTGTGTTGTTGGTCTGTCCCAGGATTCTTATGGCACTAATTGGTGTACAGCATTTTGCCACTTTGCACTTTTTCTAGCTCTTGTCTTTGCTCATTGTTCTATTGTGTGTACTTGAGTTTGTTTATGTGTGAATGTATTGGCAGCCATTCTACATAAAAGGTAAAAGTAGGTCCCCTATTCGAGTTTGAGTGTTGGTTTCGGGCGCTTATCTCCGGCCTAGCAATCTGTGACGTAGGTGGTATAAGCCATTAATCTGGGGTAGGTTACCATTACTTTCCCCAGACCCGCATTTTACCTCGCAGCTTAACGCCGCTCTTCATTTGACCACCGTCCTCTAGCTAGTAAGGCTGAGTTGACTTGGACTGCTCCTGCAGGTATCGAACCTGAGACCTTCTGCTCAATCATTTAGTGTTGTTACCACTCTGCTAACTTCCCACCCCATTCTACATGGCCCAGTGTTATTGAAGAAAATGAAATCAAGTTGGTCTTTTTGATAATTTAGTATATGACAGTGATGGGCGACACGACAGCCGATTTTATGCTAGACCCTGATTAATGAGTTTACAAGTTTCTCTTTGATCTGGCAAATTTGCTCAGAATTAGTTCTGCTGATGATACGAATTTTTCACTTCTCTGTAATGCAATCAGGTCAGGTCAGGTCAGGTCAGGACAGGTGCTCTTCTTCCAGCTATATATCAAGTGGTGAATGTTACCCACTACCATGTCCCCCCATCAGTCTTTGTCACCGTTTACCATATATGTTTTGTTCACAATGCTATTTGTGCCATTTAACCTGCTTACAGTAAGCAAGCTGACTTTAATTTAAACTAAAGGAACTCGATGTGATGTAATGTAGCATTTGTATAGCGCCTCTTATATTCCTATTCAGAGGCGCTCCTGACATTGGAGTCGCATGATAGTGTAGTGAGACTTTAGCTTTAGCATTGAACACTGAACAGAGTGAGGGAGTAAGAAGTGATTCCCGAATGGATGGGTTCAAGGCATTCCAGAGGGAGGGTCCAGTCACTGCAAACGCTGAGTAAGAGCAGAGCATGATCTAGGTGCATAAACATCCTTCCGATCAGTGGGGCGGAGGAGCAGGCGATGTGCAGTGGAAGAGGGTGATTTGAAAAGCTCAGTAATGTAAGACGGGGGGCCTTGCCTCGAAGTGCTGCAGAAACAACAATGTCACAGTTTCTATGCATGCTGCTGTCTTGGCTTGCATTACAGTTTTAGAACATTCACGACTTGGGTAATATAGCTGCCAGGTTGTTTGAATCCAACGTGCATCCAGGTTTTTTGCAAGCCTTGAGAAATGCCACACCATTTCATTTAAAAACAGACATCTGTACACAAATACATATCAAACAGTATCCTGGCAAGAGATGTTCATTCATTGCACACGATTGGTCTCAGTCACCACTGTCTTCCTTTTGATACTTTGTCTCTTCTTATCTAGCACTTTTTTATCTGTGCTGAAATTGAAGTAAAGGTGTCTTATAGTAAACAGAGCATGCATTCAGCCTGATTACCATAGTAGGTCACAGTAAGTAAACATATCTTCTGTTCTTATCAAAGATTAAGATATCTGACTTAAAAACATTGCTGTCAATGGCTAAACTTGGATGAAAAGTGGACCCAGCTCCTATGCCTTCTCCCCCCCCCATGGTAGCCTCTGAAAGTGTGTGTGTGTGTGGGGGGGTCAAGTCTAGAGGCTTAATAGAAGTTTATGTCTGTGATTTTATGATCAATGTTGACAGTGTTTGATGATTTAAGAGTTGTAGTTGATATTAGAAATATATTTTATATATTGAAGGCTTCTTAGAACCGTAATGTAGCGAACAAGTGACAATTTGTGGTACATTTTCATTTTAAATTGTTATCTCTGTCCTCCTAACATTCCCAGTACTCAGTCCTAACTTAGGGGCTGTCCATTAATTACATCAACAATTATTGGACAGTTTTTGACTCTCTTGCCCCTTATCAACAACTGTCATACTTTCAGTAACCACCCCATAATTATGTCAAAAACCTTTGACCCCCTAAGATCAATGATGGGTCCCATAAAATGTTTAGAAGGTTATCATATTTTGCAGTGATGAGATCTTTTTTCCATTTTCTTGCTTATCAAGTGTCAAAATAGGGTGGTGATGACCTTTTTTGCCTGCCAGGCTTTTTTCCATTGCAATCAATAGTGTTTCATGAAATTTCCAATTTTTTGATTACCGGTATTTGTAAAAAATGAAATTGTTGACGTCAACTTCTATTGACCCCTCTTCCCTGTCAACAACTGTCAAACTTTTTCGAACACTTCCCCTATTTTGTTGACATAATCAATGGACAGCCCCTCAGTGAAAGAGTCAGCCATTAGTCCTGTAGGTGCCTCAAGGCGATTATCTTCATTATTTGTTTACCGATTACTTTTTTATGTGACAGAATGAACATGAAAGTAGTGAAACAAGATCGGCAAAAGATGCGCTGCTTCTCTGGTGCCAGAAGAAGACCGAAGGGTAAGCATAAGGGGTTGTTAGGAGAGCCGTACATTAAGAAATCGCAAGACCTGCTGTCGATAGTCATATGAATAGCAACATGAAATCAGGTATTTAACAAATATCAGAATATTACACCAGTCCTATCCAGTGCTTTGCAGGGGCGTCATTGGGGGAGGGGGCAGTGGTTGGGACGTTTCAGCTATGGAGGAAATGATTTTTTTCAAGATAAATGATTTCAGTTTAGCAAGAAAAACTTGAGGAGATGTTGCAAGAACGGAGGGAAATTGTAACTCATAATTTGAGCCCAGTTTACTATGCAAGTTTCGACCGTTGCCTATAAAATATGTCAAAAGCAAAGTGCATAGAAATTTTTTCAGCTATAACAACAGTTTTGTTGGTTGGTTCTTCCACATGCCTCACTCATTTGGGACAAATTGCACAATTATTGTGCTAGATAATTGGGTTGTTTGATCATGAATCCAGAGTGCTGCCTGGTACTGTCACATTGATCTGCTGGAGCATTAGTAATTTAATGAAAATAGCTTTATAGACTGTTTACACCAAACCCAATTGGAATCAGATCAGGTTTTTTTATAATTTATTCTAGAACTCTTTTGACTGTTTCATTATGCTGGCAGAATATAAGGACCTTAGCTCCACTTTCCATTTAATATATAATTCACATTGCAGTAGTAGTAGTATTATTATTATTCAGACAATTTATATATGGCATCTATTATTAACATTCATCAGAATGTTAAATATTACTACTACTAGTAGTAGTATTATTATTATTCAGTAGTAGTAATTTATAGCAGGGCCTCTGAGAGAGGGGGGCAGGGGGCAAGTGCACAGTGGCCCGGCGGTCTTATGGCATCTGAATATGCATAATTAACAATAATATCAATAATAACACTAAAGAAAGGGGGCCCATGAGTAAAAGGGGCCCGGACCTGAGGACATCAAAGCATAAAAATGAACAGTGTGAACAGGGGCGTCATTTTGGGAGGGCAGGCGGGCCCCAAGGAAAATGAAGAAATAATGTAATAAATAAATAAATAAATGTGCAAAAATCGCCAAAATTGTCCAAAATTTGCCCAAAAAATGTCAAAAAGTTTCAAATTTGCCAAAATTAATCAAAAAATTGCCAAAAATTTGCCTATAATTGCCCAAAATTTGCCAAAATTTGGCCAAAAAATTATCTTGCCCCAAGAAAAGTGTGAAATGACGCTACTGAGTGTGAAAAAGAGCGACAAGAATAAAAGGTCATCACTAGTTTTCGAGAGTTGCAACATGACATCAGTCGGTTAATTTAGGTTAAACCAATGACAAGCAAAAAGGGTTGTCAGCAGTAGTAGGGGCCCGGTTGCCTTGTTGTTAGTTGCAGTGAAATTGTTGTTAGTGATAGTGGTTTTATGAAATTCTGTTTACAGTATGAATTCCTTTTATTTTTAATATTATTTGATTTATTAATGTTATTTCTGATTTTATACTTGTTTATTTTAAAGTTTCGTCACTTTTAAACAATATTTTACTCTCAATTTAGTGAACTTGTTTTGCGTTTTTCGCCTGAAGTCATCTTGGTATCATTGTCAGTGTGTTCTGTTTAATTTTTTTAGTATTTCTATGCTTTTCCAATGTTGCTGCTGGCAGTTGTTTGTTGCCACTGTCGTAGATTTTTTGTGCAGTCTTTAGACTCTTGCTCCATTTAATCAATTAATTTAATCTAATTAATTTAATCAATTAAATAAATAAATAAATAAATTAAATCAATCAATTAATTAATTGATTAATTAATTAAATCCATTAATATAATCAATTAGCTTCATAAATGGTGAAGAGGTTACTCTATGACAGCCATTATCTCTGCTCTCTATTGCTGTTTCATAAATCACGCTGCCTGGGTCTTAAATTGTCGGTGAAGTGTTTGTTCATAGTTCACTTTCTGAAGAAGAGTTTTGTCCCAATCAGACATGTTGTAACAGGCCACCGGCAAATAATTAATCTGACGTTGCCCAATTAATGGTGTTCATTATGCCTTGGCATTGGAGTCCCACTGCTTTATCATTCGACTCCAATGCCAGGAGCACCTCTGAGTACAAATATAAGAGGCGCTATACAAATGCTACATTACATCACATTACATTACATATAAGGACCTTAGCTCCATTTCCCATTTAATATGTAATTCACACTGCGGTGGTGGTGGTGGTGGTAGTAGTAGTAGTAGTAGTAGTTGTTGTAGTAGTAGTAGTAGTAGTAGTAGTAGTAGTAGTAGTAGTAGTAGTAGTAGTAGTAGTAGTTGTTGTTGTTGTTTATAGCCTCTGAGATTAATTATTTATTGCCTTTTATAAATGCCAGTTTTGTAATCTGCAATTGCTACTATATTCCCATGTGTAACCATCCCAATTGCTGGCCTTTTGATGCACATGTGTGTGTTTGTGCTTGTAGTTTTTGCTAATATTAGTGGTATGCTAACTTGACCATGTACAGTTTTATACGGATCTCATCCAAATTTTTTTGACTGAATTTTGTTTTTCAGCTTTGCAATGAATGTAATGTAATGTAGCATTTGTATAGCACATCTTATATCTCTACTCAGAGACACTCCTGGCATTGGAGTCACATGGTAAAGTAGTGAGACTGGAGTTTTCACATTGAAGAGAGTGAGGGAGGAAGAATTGATCCCCGAATGGATGGGTTCAAGGCATTCCAAAGGGGGTCTCATTTTGTTGCAACACTGCTATAAACTTAATATGTCTGAGCTAAAATATACATTTTTTTGTTGATCCATAACTTAATTTTTTAATAAATTTAATTGCTTTTATTCTTTGAAATGATCGTTTTGATTGGTTCTTCTTGTGTTCTTTTCATCATCCATTCTGTTTTTTGCTCTAGATATCGAGGCGTCAAAATCGATAACTTCTCTTCGAGTTGGCGAGATGGTCTCGGGTTCAACGCGCTCATTCACGCCCACCGTCCCGACCTCATCAACTACGACAGACTTAACCCAAACGATCACATCGGAAATCTCAACAATGCTTTCAACGTGGCTGAAGACAAGCTGGGAATTGCAAGGCTACTGGACGCAGAAGGTGCTCTTTGTCATGTCAGACGCAGTTCACAAAGGATTCCTGTATAAATACCAATGGCGTAGCGTGGGGGGCCGGGGTACAGCCACCCCGGGCACAAATTTTGGAGGCACACAATTTATCAGGAAGGTGCAGCATTTTTTGGGGTGCAAAATAAATAATAATTGACAGTGACATCTATTATATCCTTCGAGGTGTTTGCGACTGCCCTCAAGACGCACTTATTTCGTGCATCTTATGAACATTTGTAAATCACTCTTGATTTTAGCACTAGCTATGTTATAGCGTTTAATAAATCATCTAATAATAATAATAATAATAATAATAATAATAATAATAATAATAATAATAATAGCGCAAATAGGTAAATAATGGAAAAATTAAATAGAAGAAAAACTACATTATTCTAAAAATAATGCATAGAAAAGTAACTGCACGAAATAGCTGATTACCTTTTTTTGCTCGACAGACTATTTTAGAAGTTGAAGGCACATATGTCAGTCGCGCCCTGGCAGTGCATGCAGAGGGTGGTGGGCGCATGGGGCCAAGTAGAGAAAAAATGTCTGGTGAGCAAAAAAGGTTACTGAGTCAATTTTGGTGCCCACATATGGTCGGCGCCTGGGGCTGCCCCCGCCGCCAGCCCCCCCTCTGCACACTACTGTGCTCCGGGTGCCTCCAACTTATGCTACACCACTGATAAAATGTAGTCAGGCCCGTCGGAACGAATTTTTAGCAGTGGGTGCATTTCATTGGCCGTTTGGTAAATTGATATGTTTTTGCTGTTCCTCCTCAGGAATCCTACACAAGGGGGTGAACTGCAGCCATAGCTTTTGCCTTCCAGGGGATGCAGTGCACCCCCTAAGTTTTTCCAGGAGGTGCAGCTCCACCCCCAGTTTCAACGGGCCTGGTTGTAGTTTTGTTGTCTTTGATTTTACCAAAGCTAGAGCTCTTGTCATTTGTTTAGACAGTTATCGTTTTCAATTCAGAATTGAATATTCATGTTTACCAAATGATGCATTTTGTCCTCAGTAAGGTTAAGGACTAAGGTAAGTAAGTGGTTGTAACCTACTTGTTACAGTTTTTGACAAATTACATTGACTCAGTGACTTATTGTTGGTAGAGCATTGACTCTAGAAATGCAAGTACATTTTTCATCTTGTAGATGTCGATGTAAAGCGGCCGGATGACAAGTCGATTATGACCTACGTGGCTGCCTATTATCACTATTTTGCCAAGATGAAGTCAGAGGTGACGGGCACAAAGAGAATTGCCAAGGTTAGCATTGGCAGAATCTAAGCATGAAATGAAAAATTTATTATTAAATAATTTATTATTATTAATTATTATTTATTATTATTTTTTAATGAAAAGTTTAATAGAGAAAGAGCATCATAGGAGCTATTCAAAAATTTAGTTAAGAATTACATGAAGGCAATGTAATATTAGCTTTGGCACTTCTTTTGAAAGTGCTATATAAATTCACGAGATCGTACTTACTTATTTGCTCTTTCTAGAATGCTTAACACCGATCTTTTCTCCATTCAACGCAATCATAGAAGGCTTAGCGAGAGAGGGCACAAAATGAATGCTTTATAACGTTATTACATTCTTGGCTATCCCTGGTCGGCCATGCCTTCGGTCCACAACACAGAGTCTCCTCAGTGTGTCCCAAGCACGAACCTCCTTGTTCCCGAAACGAGGTTTTCATTCAGTTGGCCCTATGCACTGGAATGCTCTTAATTATTAACACCAATATGCATGGCTTAGCAAATAGCAACTCCTAATTCTATTAACCTCCTTTCAAAAAGACTCAAAACTTATCTCTTTGTCATTATGCAGTAATCACAGCAGGTCCCCTTCTGAGTGATTCTTCTGAAGAGGTGCTACACAAGCATTTTATTACATTACATTACAATCAGTGATGCTCATGAGCGCCCACAGAAATTTTTCCAGGGGGGGGCAGAACATATTTTAGCACAATGATTACAGTTAAATTTTAGCAAGGTTTTCAAATATTGGTATTTACATTTCCCAGGGAGGCAATTCCCCCCCCTTGCCCTAATGTGCGGGTGCCCATGGCGATGCTTGTTTTAAGAATCTATTCATTGCTTTATATTTTTTATTTGCCAGGTTCTTGGAGGACTTCTCGACATGGAACACATGCAAGATGATTACGAGACACTGGTTACCAGTCTTCTCGAATGGATCTACGGGAAGACCAGGGCTTTGAACGATCGCCATTTTGACAACAGTCTCGAAGGCATCAAGAAAGACATGTTCAAATTTACCGAATACCGTGTTATTGAGAAGCCTCCAAAGTTAGTAAATTTTCCGACAATTCTCTAAGAATAAGTTCCAGTTCAACGTAACCTTTAACCAAATGCAAATTCCATTGGCTGCTTTTCGAGAAACTCCTAAAAACACACTTATTTAACATATCTTATAAGTGACTTCTACGTAAAGTGCTTTTGACTTTGGCTCCATCTATGTTACTGCGCTATATAAATTGTCATTAATAATAATAATAATAATAATAATAATAATAATAATAATAATAACAATAATAATATTAAATACAGTGGGCTCAATGCCCATTGGTGTATAATGCCATCTCCACAGTTTTCTGTCATTCTTTCCTGTTACATTGCCCTGTGACTAAGATCCTGTAAACTGCTTCCACTCCATTCTTCAATATCATCACACCATTCCTTGTGTTGTCTTCTCTTTTTATTGGTACCCTCCATTATTCCAAACATTAGAGCTTTGATCTTTCTGTCCTCTTTCATTCTGCATGTGTCCAAATAGATGGAGTCTCCTTTGTTTTACTCTTTGTAACGGTGTTTACTTTGGCTGCATTCTCTGAATTTGCAGTTAATCATTCATTATTAATAATGGTGTTTTATTACATCTGGGGCTGTCCTTGAGCCTTTGAGTGGTCATTCTTGCAATTTACTTGTACTTATCTTTGACTGATGTTGCATTCAGGTTGAATAAATCTGTATTAAGTGAAGGTTTTAGCTGCTATGGTTAAGTTTGATTGCTTGAGGCTTCTTGGTTCATGTTTTTGTCGTTGGATCGTTAAACTTAAAATATGTTAAATAAAAATATTTAGCCGTTGAATCATCAGACTTAATTTGAATTGTTAATTAAATCAACAGGCTCTGAGTCATTAGCCGTATAAAGCAGAACAAATGCAAACTCAGACTATCTGTTATTATTATTATTATTATTATTACTAAGACAATTTATATAGCGCTGTAACATGGTTAAGTACTGTTAACTGTACCATAACTGTTATTATAACTGTAGTACCATAACCATACCATAATAGTACTGAAACTGTTATTATGGTATATATTTTTTATGTACCAAAATTCATTTTATTCTAGTGGCTTAATTTTTTGTGAAATTGAAATCAAAAGTCAGGTCAAAGCAAAAGTCCTTTCCGAGCCTCACGGGCTCGTAGGGCGGCGCTGATCTCCGTTTCTATGGCCCTCAGCCAGGCATGCATTACTAAGGATACGGAGCTGGTGCATTGTGTGGCATACTTTTTTGACTTATCGCAGATTTTGACCATTGCTCCTCATTTTACCACAGCCCTCTAGCGAGTAAGGCTGAGTCGACCTTAGGGCTCCAGCGGGGACAGTCCCCACGACCTTCTGCACCATCGTCCAACGTTTTTACCACTCTGCTAACTTCCCACCCCGAAATTGAAATAATAAAGAATTTTATTTGTCATTTGTATTCTTACTGAATTGGTGTAAAAATTTTGGCATTAATTTTCCTCACTCGAATAATTAGTTTTTGTGGTGGTTTCAGATATCGAGAAAGAGGAAACATAGAAGTTCTATTTTTCAACATTCAGGCCAAACTGAAGGCCGGAGGACGAAGGATGTATGTACCTCCCGAAGGCAGGCTTGTGCGCGACATCGAGACAGGATGGATAAAGTTGGAAAAGGCCGAACATGATCGGGAGCTGGCCTTACGAGAGGAGCTTATCAGGTCTTTTGGCTTTTATTCATGATAAACTCTGGAAAATACATTTATACATGAGGAGAATGGTTTAGTTTTGTCGTTTATATTCGTTCAGATTGTTTGATGTTTATTTGTTTACTCTGTTTAAAATTGATTTTGACAAAATTTTATTTTTATTCTCGTTGGCATGTCAATGGGGCTACAGTTTCTTTGAAGGTCCGCTCCTAAAGGACTCTGCACCGGACTTCTTCATGGCAGCAGAGTTCTTTCCATCATCCAGTGGATTTTAACATCGCCACCTTCTGACCTTCATTGACATGTCAGCGTTGTCAAAGCGCTTTTGATTTTGGATTTTAAACCATGCGTACAGCGCTATATAAATTGTCCTGGAATAATAATAATAATAATAATAATAACAATAATAATTCCTATCTAAAAATTGATAATTGATGGGATTTACTGGTGCTTGTATATGTGCGTGCATGCATGTGTGCGTGCATGTGTGCGGTGCGTGTAGTGCATTCTCTCAGCCTACAGTCTAATTGGGAAGTGAATTGTAAGCAGAAGGATGTTCAGACTTCGAGTGCTGATTTTCTACCAGTAATTCATTGAAAAGATAGTGAGCTATATTTTATGAATGTGATTTTTCAGACAAGAGAGGCTGGAGCAGCTGGCAGAAAAGTTCGAGAGAAAGGTAGGCAATCAAATTCCTAATGTCGGATCTAGTTAAAATTACCGGTATTGATTATTGATTTATTTATTTATTGACAATTTATATAGCACAGTAGAGAAGGCTAAGGCCTAAAACAAGAGCGCTTAACACAGTTCATATCCAATATTAAATAAACGTTTCATCAAATTTCTAATGAAAAGTCCAGCTGAGACTGCTCCAGTCACATTGTCTGGAAGAGAGTTCCAAGGGCGGGATTCCCCCACGCGAACGATCTTTCTCCAAACTTAGGGGTCTTGGACAGGTTTTACATAATATGAACTTCTGAAAATTGCTGACACTTTAGATTTTCCAATCGTGTCATTGTGTATCAGTTAGCTTTTCTTTGCACCACTGTTTGTTGGTGTCCAAGACAGACCATTCCATGATGACTACAGTAGGGCTTCATTATAACATACTTATTGGGTCTGTGAAATTTTGTATGTGGCATCCGAGGTACTATACGATACTATCAAATACAGTAGCTCATCGCGTTGAACCATACATTGCAGTACGTTATAGCCGAGTATATGCCACAACCGACATAAAAGACGCATTTGTTTAACAGTTCATTCCCTGTACAAGCTTTGCCTTTAGCCATCTAGTCAGTGTTTTATCCAGACCTGTTAGGAGGGGAGATTCCCCCCCCCCAAAAAAAAAAAACCTCTCTAAATCCTCCCAAATCCCAGCACTTACACAAATTTTGCATTGAATTGTGTCTTTTCCCCTCCAAACAATTCGATTTTCCCACCAAAAAAACCTCAATTCCCTCCCAATGCCTGGAGTCTGCATAAAACACTGCATCTAGTTATGTTACTGCACTTAAGAAATTGTCAGGTTTAATAATAATGACAATAATAATAATAACATTAATAATAATAATAGTAATAATAATAATAATAATGATAACCGAGTCCGTTATAATGTTCAAATGTAGAAAAAGGATTTGTGACTGTCTGTGATTAGGCCACACTTCGTGAGTCGTGGTTGAACGACATGATCTCCGTACTGTCCGACCAGAATTTCGGCAGCAACACCACTCAGGTGGAAGCGGCGCTGAAGAAGCACGAAGCCATTGCTGCGGATGTCGAAGCTCGGGTGGGCGTTCGCAGTACACGCGGATTACGTTAAGCGTTTTTTCAACATTGCCTGTTATATATTGATGGAAGCAGTGTTTATTCTAGCCACCTTGACATTATTTAAATGTATATAAGGTATATATATATATATTTGGTATATTTCCATCCCCTGCCAACATGTAAAAATTTGGGGAATTTTGTTTATTCTAGAATAAACACTGGATGACATTAGGGGTTTGATCAAATGTTTGGTGCATACTGAAGAGTCCACACTGTAGACCTTTTGCAAATTCAAGTATGGAAACGAGCTACTGTACATTTTTTGGTTGTGGTACAATTTCCATCCCTGGTCAACGAGATATACAAAGCGCAACATTTTTGATCACATGTTTTATGTTATTCGGATGATTAATTACATTTTAAACATGTCTAGCAAGTCTTGGTTTTTGCCTGATAGAATAAAAACTGAACTGATGTGAAAAGCAAAATTAGCACTCAGTCTTATTATTGAGGTAACAAATCACGCAAATATTTCGTCTCTGCAGGATGATCAGACACTAAGCGGTGGATATTATTGTGTTGTGCTGTGTATCGACATATCGATGATAAGATTGTAACATTCGAAACCGTCTTCAGCTGTAGACCATTTTGACCTGAAACCCAACGACTCAAGTCATAGAGCTTGTCAGATCATCGCTAATAAGTATTGCCTCTTGGACATTTTTTGTGTTGTGGTACAATGACTGCTTCTTTGGTCAAGTTTGTCATGGAAACGAGATATTGATGAACAAAACGAGCGCAACATTTTTGACTCACATGTTTTATGTTATTCGGATGATTAGTTCCACCGAGACACATACCAAGAATTTTTAAACATGTCATTGCCAATGGTCTTGCTGTTTTTGCTCTGATATTTTGCGCCTCAGTTTTCATTCGCGTCTTGAAATATCCAGTCTTAAATTGTGATCTGATAGCAAAATGCTGCAGGAAACCAAAACTTGGACCCTCGGCAGTTACATAAATGAATTATTGATATAACGAATGAATAACACTGTTAAAAACTGATTTAAAAATCTAATGTAAAACCGTAAACTTCTGAATTGTGAGCCCAGGCTATCATGTATGCATCTGGATTACATCATTTTTGTTGTAAGTTTTTCTGTTTTTACTGATTTCAATGTCTGTCTGTCTCTGTCTGTCTGTCTCTGTCTGTCTGTCTCTTTTGAATCTTTCTCTTCACTCTCATATAAAAGATTACATATCGGGCCCTACCTGTCCTGACTGATTAGTTCTGAATTGTTTCCAATGGAAATATTCATATAGTTGACCTAGCTGTGGATGTCCGACCGATGCCACCAGTGTTTTGGAGCTCCTAAAGACACACTTATTTAACATCTCTTATAAGTGACTCCTTTGTAAAGCGCTCTTGACTTTAGCTCCAGTTATGCTACTGCGGGGAGGGTTGAGGACTAATAATAATAATTCAATGACATGACAGACTGAAAATCTAATGTAAAACTGTAAACTTTTGAATTGTGAGCCCAGGCTATTTTGTATGCATCTGGCTTACATCATTTTTGTTGTAATTTTTCTTTTACTGATTTCTGTCTGTCTGTCTCTGTCTGTCTGTCTCTTTGTCTCTCTCTCTATCATATACAAGTAACTCTGATTAGTTCTGGAAACTTCCAATGGAAATACACTGTTTGCCAACCAGTGTTGGAGTTTGAAATTTGAGTGGGGGGTTGAGGGCTGTTCTTTGAATTCTGGATTTTTGGAGTTAGCTGGGGTTTCAACCCCCTCCCCAGCCCCCCGGCAACTCCAACACTGTCTGCCACTGATTCTTGTAGTTGTTCTTTGTTCTGAAAGACAATAAAACAATGCAGCCAGTTCGATTTACTTTAGTTTTTCTGGGTGTAACTGATTGGTTTTTGCTGAAAAATAATGCACGTGCTGCTTTCATATGATGCAGAGAGATCGGTTTACGGCGCTAAGAGACATGGTCATGGAGCTCAACCAAGAGAACTACCATGGAAAAGAAGCAGTCAAAAAACGGTACGGCAACACCTGGGCTGGGTGTGACAAGTAACGTGTTTGGGCTGCGCTGTTCTGCAACATTTTTTAATGCAGGGGAATCCCTGTCCTATGGAATGCATTGCCAGATGAAGTGACTAAAGTGACCTCTTCTGAACTGTTTGCAAACAAACTAAAGACGCACTTATTTACTATCTCCTACACAAGTGACCCCTGTAAAGTGCTCTTGACTTTGGCCTTTGCTATGCTTATTGCACTATATAAATTGTCATAATAATAATGATGATAATAACATTCATAATTTCAGAATTTAGTATGAAATGATAGCATACTAAGTGTATCTTTGACAGTGGCAACTGAACCCATAAAAGCATATCAATCAATCAATCAATCAATTAATCAGTGAATCGATCGACTTCTATGGCGCCACTATCATAAAGCCCAGGGCCTCCAAATGAATTAGAGCCAGGTCAATCTGGAAAGATCCGTCAGAACAGCTGGGGAGCAATCTAAGGAGGGATAAGCCAAGTCAAACAGATATTTTTAAAGACCGGATCGGAAAGATGATAAAGTGTGTTATATCATACAGTGTAGCACTTCAGATGTTGAATGTTGAGCGAATTATCTCTATAAAAAATTGTTATTCAAATGGAAGCATCATTAGCGTTATATTTGTTCATGTTTTTTCACTGGTAGTGAACAACAAATCATGGCCAAATGGGCGCATTTAATGGATCTTTTGGAGAAGAAACGACGCATCCTCACCGGTTTCAACGAGATGCTCGAAATGTTTCGACAGATCGAAAGCACGACCATTGAACTGAAGGACATGGAGGTCGCGATTTCACTTCTTTATTGTTTTTTGATGATGATGATGATGATGATGATGATGATGATGATGATGATGATGATGATGATGATGATGATGATGGTGCCATGAAATTTTTGCTTTACTCAGGAGAATTTTTAATTATTTGTTTAAATTTCTTACAGTATTTAAAGGAGTTTTAATCCAAGTCAGGCAATTGTTATTGTTGCTTTTTATGTTCAGAATGATTTTTAGCAGATATTCTTATTAATTATTAGGAGAATCATTTCTGTAGGAATTTAATGACAAGGTGGGGGGTAAAAAGAATGTAGTGTTTTAATGATGTTGCCAGTAGTAGGAAGCTGTGTTGGACATTGGCAAGTAATTATAGATAACAATCAATCAATTATGATTTATTACTGATCTGTAATGTAGCCAATATTTCGATCAGAAGACACGGGAAAGCATCTGCTTGGTGTCGAGGATCTGTTGCAGAAGCACAATCTCACAGAGGTGCAGTTGAATGCGATTGGAAGTCGCATACGGGCGCTGAACCAGCGCGCAGCGCCGTACATGAAGTCACTCGTTCCCGAGGCTCAGCTGCTGCAGAAACGACTGGAACCACTTAACAAAGACTACGAAAAGTAAATTTAAATGTTATCGATTGTTGGTGTTTGAAATGTTGGTGTCAATGTTGATTGTTGGTGTTAATGGTGTTAATGACACACTTATTTAACATATCTTATAAATGATTCCTTTGTAAAGCACTCTTGACTTTAGCTCCAGTTATGTTACTGCGCTATATAAATTGTTGTGAATAATACCGGTAATAATAATAATAATAATAATAATAATAATAATAATAATAATAATAATAATAATAATAATAATGATAATAATAATAATAATAATTATTATTGGTGTTGATGTTGCCTATATAGTCGGTTTAATGAAGCATTTATAAGCTGAGCAGAGTGATGGTTTAGAATTTAAGCAATTAACTATTTTATGATGAGAATAGTTTCTCTTTAGCTCTTGTTTTGATGTGGTTGGTTGCTAATGTTGATTTTTTTGCCATTTGTATGATAATTATTTAGTTTATTCAGTAAACCGAAACTTATGTTGGTAAAAAGTTTTGTTGGACACGTTATGAACTTGTTATTACTTTTATATCTACCGGTAGTTAGAATAGTAAAAACAAATGCATGAATTTTTGACTGTTTTCATGATTGCTCGTTTCCATGGCATCACTATTTTTTTTACTAACAACTCTTTCTCTCTTCTTGCACTGCAAGTTAGAAAAAAACAGATTTTGATAGACTATTGCTTGAATAACTTGCTTAAAATTTGCAATTCAACTTCAATATATCTGCTTCATTCACAAAATATTACTCTCTTGTGTTAATTGCTTGATTTTACATAACTATTTTAGCTTCTCTTCTTCTTCTCTTCTTTCTTTCCTTCCGTCGTTCCCTATTGGGTTGGACGATGGGTCTGAATGAGTCCCTTCCACTTCTGTCTATCTCTTGTTGCCCTGGTCATTTGGATGAAGTTCATTTGTATTTCTTCTGCATTTCACTGCAGCTTACACTGAAGTTTTTGACGGCTACTGGTAGTAATTCTGGTGTTTGGTATGGCAGCAGTGTTCTGCTTTCTTTCTCATAGCATGAGCAGCCTGTGTCAGATGCGGAAGGCAAAGCTGGAAGAGTCGCTGGCATATTTCCAGTTTCTGCAAGACAGTGAGGAGGAGGAAGCTTGGCTTGTCGAAAAGATCCATCTGGCACAGTCGCAGGACGTTGGAAAAGACCTCATATCGTGCATGATGCTCATCAAGCGACATGAGGTTTGAGTTCTATGTCGTCTTCTGTCTGTATTTTTAAATGCCAAAAAATATAACTAATTGCTTAAATGTAGATTTGCAAGTTTAATGCAGTCTATGTGTTAGATCGAGATCTGTTCCCAGTTAGATTATACTATGCATCTGTTTTAAGACAATATATTTTCTCAGGATTAGTTTGTCCACTGCCTTGGTGTTGGGATACAATGATATTGTGCTTACTTGCTCACTTACTTAAGTACTTTTTCTTTCCGTTTGCCCTGCAAGGGATTCAAGGACTGTTCAAAGCGTTTGATGTGTGTATTAATTATTTCTAAACTATGTACTACATTGCATGCTCTTTTAAAGGCTAATACTTGGCACTTAATGTGACACTGCTTGCATTTCATTGTTTGTTTCTGCACGTCATTGTTTGTTTCTGGGATGAAGTTACTACTAATAATCACAATACTTTGTTTGAGTCCAATTTGAACAAGATTTCAGTGGTCACCTTCACCTAGGACTGGCCCCAACCATAATTACCCTTAACATTTAATAACCCAGTTCTCCCATATAACTTTTGAATCCATTTATTAAATTCTGAGATAGCAGATAGAGATAGCAGTTATAGAGCAAAATCAAGATTGGCTTTATTGACTATTCTAGTAGGATTAGAAACAATGAAAATGGGGACAAATGGGACTGTGGTTTTCGTTCAAGAATTTATTAAGTATAGTTTTATTGTGCATATTTCACTGCATTCATTATAAGTGCTGTTCCTTAAAAGTTTCAGTGGTTTACTGTTTATACAGATGACAGAAAATCGTATGTGATTTCTGGATTTTTAGGCGCTCGAGCAGGAGATGAAGGCAAGACTGTCGAAATGCGAGCAGATCTATCAAGTCGGTGACCAGCTGGTGAGAAGCAATCACCACGCCAAGAACGAAATCAAGTCTCGCGTGAATGGTTTGAAAGAAAAGTGGCGGCACTTGCAGGACCTCGTAAAGCAAAGGCGGAATCGACTAGAGGACGCTGCAGAATCCCACCAGGTATATTATACGGGAACTCCTGCTTCGTTATTATAGGATAATTATTTAGTTTATTCAGTAGCGCGTTGGTAGCAAGTTTTGTTAGATACATTATGAACTTGTTATTTTATCTCTAGTTAGAATGATTACAATTTTCAATGCCTGAATGTTTGCCTGTTTTCGTGATTTTTCATTTTAGATTTTCAAGTTTTTCATTTTAGACATCATGATTGTTTGTTAGTATATTGGGGTATACACTTTGATACGTTGCTGCTATCTCAGACATCAATGCATAAGAAATCTGCTGCCTTTTGCATACCCTAGTAAAGTCCATTTTTACCACTGGGGGGGTATGCATACCACCATTAGGGAACCACTGGATTAGAACTTCAGAAAAATCGCCAAAATAACAGTAGATGAAAGAATACCAGTAGATTACGTTTTTGATTAATTATAATTACCAGTGTCTGATATTTGTATTACTTTAATTGAATTGACGTACAGACAGACAGACAGGAAAGGAAAATTTCTGGGCACGTATTTATTAATTTATTCTATTAAATATTGCTAAACTATGTACCAGGTACTACATTATTTTATATATTATCAAGCATTTTAGTTTGATCATTTGCGCTTTAGTACTATGCCGATGCTAACGAGGCCGAGTCGTGGATGAGAGAGAAGATGCCTCTTGTGCGCAGTGAGGACTACGGAAAGGACGAACCTACAGCTAAGGTTTTTATCTTACATTATATTTCGCTTTAAGGGTAGAGGTCGCTCCAGAAGGCAAATATCCCATGAAAGAACTGAGGGGTTAGCATCTTCAATTTTTTTACGGCATCAACTGAACGTGGTTGGTTTCCAGCCTCAGCCTTTCCAATGCTGCCTTTCCTTCCATCAAGTGGAATCATCCAGTGTAGTTGTCACAGTTGGTTCAGCTGGGTGAGCACAGAGCCCTTGGTTTGAACCACAGACCTTGTGATGGGCAGTCCAGTTTGCTAACCGCTTTACCACCGTTCCACCGCATTGCATTTTGGATCTTCTCCCAAGTATGTGTGCTCTTGTCTTGTCTAGTCATGGCTTCTCTTGTCCGTACCAAGAAGGGTCACTATCAGGGCGTGATTTGTAGAGGGGTAAGGGGGAATCTTCCCCCCCATTGCCCAACTACATCCCTTCTACTGCTACATCCCCCACAGCTACATTCCCCCACTGTTACATTTCCCCAACAACTACATCCCCCCAAGCTCAACATGTTTCCCTCACTGCTCCAGGTCACAAATCGCACCCTGGCCACTATAATAGATACCTGGCAAAGCAGCCTCGCACAATTATCCAAATACGTACAACAGTCACAGGGACACAGAACAGAAGGAGATTGGGGATGAGAAAAAGAAAAGCACTGAAGAAAAAGCTAATTTGAGCTTTCACAAGTGCTAAAGAAATTACCAGTACCATAAATTAAAATACTTTGTATAACACAGTATTGGCCATAGTTAATTTAGCAGTTAACACAGTATTGGCCATAGTTAATTTTGCAGTTTTGCAGATACATGTATATGTTACAGAATGTATATTAATATATTTGTGTTTTGCTCTTTCTGTCACCGGTATGTGCTGGAAATGTAACTTGAGATCTGTGTCATTAAGTTTTTGCATGTTTATTATATTTTGATGTAGGACATTTGTAGAACATTTGTAACGTAATGTATTGTAAAAGAAGCACTCCCGCTGCAATTAGTTAATTAGTAATAATGTAACATGTAATGTAACAGAATACTTGTATAGTGCCCCTTCTTCCGAAGAATCACTCAGAAGCTCTCACACTGCAATTAATTACTGCTTATTGATACAGAGATGAGGTTTTAGTCTTTTCAAAAAGGGGGCCACACTATTGGCAGTTGCTATATTACTTATGCTGGGGTCAAGAGCATTCAAAACCTCATTTATTTAACGATGAGGCTGCTTTTGAAATTGTTGCACGTGCTTTCTTTCAGAACCTGCTACAGCGCCACAATCGCTTGGACGAAGAAATCAAAGCATTCGAACAGGACATCAAGCGACTGGATCAACTGGCGACTCTTATGACCCGGGCGGCACCGGCTCATAATGTACGTTAATGGTTATTTTATTGTAATTATTTTCTATAATAAACGATAAAAGAATAAATACAGAAATATTGCAGATGGTCGAAATAGAGCCAAGATTAATGGCATCCATAAAGAAAAGACAGATGGAATTCTTCGAGCATGGCATGACAGGAGAACTTGGAAGTGACGGGGCATGGTGGAAGGGAGAAGAAGAGGGTCAAGGAAAAAAAAAATAAATTCATAGACAAACTGGGAGAAGGATTGGAAGTAGGATCACCAGAGATCGAGAAAAGTGTAAGTTCGTAGCCGCCTGCGCAAAAACAAGGCACCTGAAGAAGAAGAATTTTTTTCTTAAATGCTTTACATTTTACACGTCTTGCTTGTGTATTGTTGCCTGTAATAGACTTTTGAAATGGTCGTGAATTAGTAATTGTTGCTGTTCATTGATAGCTTGTCTTGGGCAGACATTTTAAATGGTTATTTCACTGACCTTTGTCCTGTGCTTCTGTTTTATCTGCATGCAGAGCAAGAGCATTATTATTATTATTATTATTATTATTATTATTATTATTATTATTATTATTATTATTATTATTATTATTATTATTATTATTATTATTATTATTGTTATTGTTATTGTTGTTATTATTATTATTATTATTATTATTATTATTATTATTATTATTCAATGTAGAGTTTATTGCGACTAATACAGAGACTGTATGGACACATTACAAGTTATAGATTACAACAGCTCATGCGAAATAGCCAAGTTTTGAGTCTTTTCTTGAAGGTGTTTACCGTATACATAGTATTGTAAAGCACTCTTGTCTTTAGCCACTTTGCCATGCTTATTGCTATATAAATTGTCTAGCTAATAATAATAATATAAATTAATAATAATAATAATAATAATAATAATAATAATAATAATAATAGTAATAATAATAATAATAATAATAATAATAATAATAATAATAATAATAATAATAATAATAATATTTCTTTGCGTATCTTTGCTTCCATTAGAACAATTTGGGGACAGACTTAAAATTCATATACACTACAAGTGCTTTTAATTTCATCGGGCTCTTGTAGATCGATTTTTGTACAAAAGTGTAAATTGTCTGCATTTGTTGTAGGTTTCTTCGGAAAAGGAACGCCCCTCGGCTGCTTCCGGTGGTGATGAAGAAGATGAAGTTGAGGAGGAGCTCGTCGATGTCCCTTACGAGTACGAGGTGGAGGAGATCCGAGAGCAGGATGTCGTGAAGGAGGAGGTGGTGGAGCGGCCTGTTCTCCAGATCAAGGCACTGTATGCTTATAAAGGAAATGGGATGGAGATGCAGAAAGGAGAGGTGGGTAACAACAATGAAATATTACATAACAATTTCTAAGCAGGGTTTTTCTAACCGGTTTTAAATGACCCACCCAGTAATATAAAATATATATGCTGCTTGCAGTGTCATGTGGTTACATTATATGGGTGTCAAAAACACAGTCTGCAAAATATATCGGGAATGAGTTCTTATTCACTAGGCCTACTTGCTAGACATTGAATTAATACAGCAATGTTTTATGATCAATGTACTTCTAAGAGTGAACCATCAAATGCGCGACCGACATTTGCGTGACGACAGTCGCACATCGACATTTTTGTACGATGTTTGTTGATATGATACGAACTTTTGTCTGTCGCGCATTTGTCGGCACGCATTTGTTGATTTTACGTTAGCGCATTTGTTACCAAATGTTTTGTACCATTCTGCTAATATAATATAAATTTTGTTAACACATCTTTGGAAGCTGCCTAATAGATTTATTTAATGCTTCTGATCACGTGACATTTGTTGACTTTTACGAACGCATCAGCAAGCGATGCCTGATTTGTCGGGCCCTGAACGACACCACCTGTCCTGACTACATATCAACACTCGTATGCAAATGTTGGGGCGGAAAATGTTCCAGTAGTCGGACACCATTCTGACAGATCAGTCGGGAAACCCAGCCCTGTGTCGTTGCACAGCGATGTTATTAAAGTCCGTCGGCTGTTTTTTCTAAAGACACACTTATTTAACATCTCATCTTTGTAAGCTCTTGACTTTAGCTCCAGTTTTATTTGCGCTATATAAATTGTCGTAGATAATAATAATAATAATAATAATAAGTTATTTACAGTGTAATGGCATTTTGAGCCTGAAACATGTATGACAGTCTAGAGTTTGACAGAATAATAAATATATCGTGTAATTTCTTTGAATTCCAGGTCCTCACGCTCTTGCAGAAGACGAACGCTGATTGGTGGAGTGGACGTCGTACAAATGGCCAAGAGGGTTACTTGCCGTCAAATTACGTAAAAGAAATTGAACCGAAGATGGTTAAGAAAACCGTCAAACACTCTGTCAAGCAGCCAGTTAAGGTGAAGGTTCTTAAGACTGGAGTACGCAAGGAGCTGGTGAAAAGACCGAAAGCAGGCGGTGCTCCAGTGCGACGAACTCCATCGGGTAATTCTGGATGGTTCACTTTTCTTACTTTTTATATGTAAATCTTTATTTGCAAATGCAGATAACATAAGATAAACATAAACATAATTCTTAGCTAACACTTACACATTCTGTTAATATACAGTTGACACAGTAACATGGTTTCTTAGAGCACCGAAGTGTAAAAGAGTGTTGATGTTGATGAGTGTTTAAGAATTTTTTTGGTATGTTTAAAGTGAGGACAAGAAACAGAATTTATTCACTTTGAATTAAATTAATCTGTTTATTTGTATTTAACTATCAATAGACATATCCCTCAAATTTATGTATAGTATGTATTTATGTATAGCATGCATGTAGAGTTTTATAATAATTATGTATATATGTATATGTGTATGTATAGTTTTATAATAATTATGTTTATATGTATATGTGTATGTATAGTTTTATAATAATTATGTATATATGTATATGTGTATGTATAGTTTTATAATAATTATGTTTATATGTATATGTGTATGTATAGTTTTATAATAATTATGTATATATGTATAGTATGTATGTATATATGTATATGTGTATGTATGTATAGTTTTATAATAATTATTCATTTGAATTTATTGCTTATTCAATGCAGCGAGATCTCAGGGGAATTTGCATTTTGATCGAGAAAATGTCGAGCAGAGACAGCGAGGAATCAATAACGAATACAGAAAAGTCTGTCAGTTAAGTCAGGTATGAAATATTGAACTTTGAATTGAATAATATGTTCATTCTAATATTTTATGTAACCCGTTTCTTGCCAGTGTTTTGTAACTGCTCCCTTTAATAATCTGTTTTAGGCCTGTTTTATATCTTAGCCGATAGTTGAAGGTTCTTGGATTTTTTAATTTAGCTATAAATGGGAATTAAAACAAGGGTTTATTTACTTGATTCACTGCTGGACTGATGTTCATAACGAAATAAAGTAGCGTGCTACTTGAAACTAAGTTATGACTTTTCTGCAATGTTCAGACGAATGTTGGCCCGAACATTTGACAAACTGGTGATTACGTGTTTTTTCTAAAATTAGAATCGGAGGAAAAACTTGGAGGATGCCATCGTGTTCTTCCGATTTTGTCGCGAGTGTCGACCACTTTGAGTCGTGGATGAGTGACAAGGTAAGTTGATTCTGTCATGCGTTAGTTTACGCTGTAATCGTCATCAAAGACTTGTAAATAAAATTACGTCATATCCCAGACGAAGTGAAAAGCGTCAAACTTGAACTTAAAACCTTTAATTATTTGATTGATTTTATTGTCATTGGTCTTGATAGCCAAAGTAAGCAGCAGTCAAAGTATTGAACTTTGTATGATGGCTGTATTTTTGTTTAACTTTATGGATTCATTGCTCATAGATGCTAGTAGCATTGCATGCTGCACTATTTGTTAACAGAGCCGCCGAGAGAAATTTTGGGTGCCTGGGCAGAGTAGTCGCAGGGCGCCTATAAAATTTTAAAACTGGTGATAACCTTTTTGCTTGTTAGCGTCCGCAAGCAATGCCTTCTGACAGGCCCCATCTGCCTTTCTACGTGTATAGAGTTTGTAACCCTTACCTAACCATCTGGGGCCTCTACAGATTGCCGGGCCCCTGGCATTTGCCCCTCCCCTCTTGGTGGCCCTGTGTGTTACCTTTTATTCTTTTATTATTATTATTATTATTATTATTGTTGTTGTTGTTGTTGTTGTTATGTTGTTGTTATTATTATTGTTGTTATTATTATTATTATTATTATTATTATTATTATTATTATTATTATTATTATTATTATTATTATCATCATCATCATCATCATCATTATTATTATTATTATTGAGATAACTTATAAGGCACTATTACATAGCAATGGTTGTAATATGTCTTTGGTCCCTGTTCCAGACTTGTTCAGTTAATGTGTAATACTTGTTGTGCCACTCTGTCATGCCATCCAACCATCTTCTGCATGGTCTAACCATTTGCCTGCTGTTTCCGTCTGTGATGCTGAATGAAAGTTGCTTGTGGCAGCTCCAGACTCCGAAGCTATTGTTTTGTCTTTCAGGAACAGATGCTCAATACGAGGGAAAGCTTGTCTCAGAACATGGAGGCCATCAAAAGAAAATACGAGGTGACAACACTTAGTTTGGTACTTGAATCAGATTTAACAATGTCTGTAACCATGCAGTGGTCTTAATGCATGAATAAAAACCCCACATGCTGGCATTACACCATGCTTTTATATGGGAATTCTTATGGTTGGGTTTTAAATTGCAGTGTTAACTATTTTGTTGCATCAGTATTCAAATATTAAAATGGATTTGATTTTGACATTGGTGCTTTTTGATTATATTTGAATTCTGTGTCATTTGATTGTGACTTGTTCAAATTTAACCCCTTAGCTGGGGATCCTGGATATATCCGTCCATTTTACATTGAGTTATAGTTAAATACACAGTTAAGGGGTTAACGAAGGATATCGGACCACATTTTAAGAAATTATTATCATTATTATTATTATTATTATTATTATTATTATTATTATTATTATTATGCTCAGCAGCAAATTAAACTCCATTTTCATTCTCATCATTAATTCTAAGCAAACCAGTAAATGAAATATCAAATCCTATTATTATTATTATTATTATTATTATTATTATTATTATTATTATTATTATTATCCAAGGCGACTTCTATGGCGCCGTAACAAAGCCAAGGCCTAAGAAAACCCAATATTATCAGTTTTTGACTGTATGTTCTTGAGTTATGATATTTCACTGATCTGCCCTATTCTCTAATCATCGGAGACTTATACTTTTCACATAATTTCAGGCCCTGATCACTGACATGGCCGCTCATAGTCACATCATCGATGAAATCAACAAATTGGCAGATAGCATGCTTCAGGCTGGCCACAGCAAATCAGATATTGTGAAAAAACGAAGGGCGGAAATTAACGAAAGGTGAAGTTATTTTATAATCCATTGTGTTTACTATGCCAGCTTTGAAATTTAGATTGAGTGAGTGAGTGAGTGAGTGAGTGGTCTTACATGTTAAATACTCTATTTAACACGTTGAACGCTAGGGACGTCAACTGACGTCCTTATTTTGGTTTCTCAGGGCGCTAGGGACGTCATATGACGTCCTTGGTTCAATGCCAAATATTTTATCGTATACGGATCTTGGAATCATTCTTCTGCTTCCTCTAGCTACTAGAATGAGTGACCGATCAAGAAAAGCAAATTTGAGAGAAAATGTATGAATATTTGCCCCATAAACACCTGTTCAAAAAACCACAATATACTCATGCTCTGCCTCAATAAAGAAGCTCAATTCGCTCCATGCTAATTATAATAGCAGTCTTGGTTTCACTTGAGATAGGTGCGCCGTCTATTGCAGCAGGTGGACGAAATGACCAATCGGAAGCGCCACATTCTACTGAAGAACGTCGATTGGCCTTCTAAAAGGCCCACCTTCTAAACCCCACGCCTCAGCTTCAATATAAATGCCCCAAATAACTTGTATCACCATAGGCGTAATGCCGTCAGCGTTTTTGGACTAGAGTCACTAGATAATTGAGGTCCTTACTAAGGTCCTGGAATTTATATCGGCTATAGCGTCCATTTTGCCACAGTGATGGCCAATTTCATTGCTTTGCATTCTTGACCCGTGACATTGATTGTTTTATCCAAACTCCATTGTTGAGATAACTACTAGTCCCTGACAAAGTCTACGTAGCGTGGTTATGGAGCACATTACAGACCACCTGCATTTTTCGTATGAATTGGTGCATACCTGAGTAAAGAGAACATGATACTAGTAACAGGTGGCTCAAGCCTCTAAACACTTGCATCTGTTTCAAGATATTTTCCCCTGTTGGCGTCTAAGGTGATCGGGCCTTGGGAATAATCTAACGGCTGTCACTCACTTCACGCATGATCGCACGCATTTTGTATAGGAACTGGAAAGCCAAGGAGGTCGTAGACTCTCGTCAATAGTATCCGCGCCTGAGTTATTTAATAGGCCGCAGCCAACGTGTTGAACTTAGCATGATTTAAAGTGGCTTAGAAGGCATTACTGCCTGTGTGAAAGCCACTATGGGCACTGACGGGGCTTGAACCCGCTCCGCCAACCTGACGCTCTAGCACGTAACCCACTCTGCCATCTTCCGCCAGTTGTTGTGATATTCATTTTATTAGTTTACTCTAATATATTTTTGTATTCCCAGTTATTCGTACTTTAGGCAACAGTTTTATTTATGCTTGATTCATCATCATCATCATCATCATCATCATCATCATCATCATCATCATCATCATCATCATCATCATCATCATCATTTCTATTCGTTTTAATTATTTTCTACTTCATTTTACAACTTTCAGTGAACTATAGCTTAAGACATATAGATTTTTGGGGTGAGACTGTTCTGTGGAATGTCTCTTGCAAACTAAAGCTTATTTACATTGTGTTGCAATGGTTTCAGATGGAAGAGACTTAATTCCATTAAGATGCAAAGGGAAAAGTCTTTGGCTGGAGCTTCAGGGTACAATTTATGATTCTGTCATTAATTGCTTATTTTGTTGTCTCTGTTGTTGTTGCTAAGGCTGTTGTCTGCATTTGTAATGCGTGATTTTTTTATTACAGTGAAGATGGCTTTTGATTGTTGTTTTCGCTTAAATTAACTTAGTGTGATTTAAAGTGGCTTAGGAGGCATTACTGCCTGTGTGAAAGCCAGTAGGGGCAGTAATGGGGCTTGAACCCGCTCCATCAGCCTGCCGCTCCAGCGCGTTTAACCCACTCTGCCATCTTAAATTCATGCTGTTTTGATACATGTGTTAGTAAAACAGGATCTTCAGTGACTATGTTTAATAGAAAATATCAATTATAAGCAAAGATATGCATGTAATTATGAATATTTCAGTAGAAATGAATGATAAAAAAAGAGATTGCACTGGTTGTCAGATGAGCTCCAAAGATCTTTAATGCAAGCTTCTTTCTTTTGTGTTTACCTAGAATCGAGTTATTCCAGAAGATTTGCGATGAGCTGAAGGGTTGGATTGGCGAGAAGACGAACGCTATTAATCTGGACGATGTCGGAAAAGATCTTAAATCTGTCCAGGCTCTTCAGCGAAGACACCAGAATTTGGAACAAGAACTCAAACCACTCGAAGAAAAGCTGAAAAAGATGAATCTGATTGCAAACGAGTAGGCTTTTTTTATCTGCCCTCTCTAACCAGTGGCGGCTCCAGGATTTGGCAAGTGGGGGCGTTGGGGTGGCAACTTCTAATCATCAGTGGGCCAACCATTTGTTGTTAGGTATGTAGTATTAAGTATAGGTTCCCAACAGGCGGGTACGGGGGGCAGGCACTCAATACCGGGGCTCGGGCCCCCTGTATGCATTCTCATAAAATCTTAGTAAATAATTCATCAATTAAAGCAGACAATTGACATTTCAATAAATAATAATAATAATAATAATAATAATAATAATAATAATAATAATAATAATAATAATAATAATAATAATGGACTTCTATAGCACCAGTTCTAAAACCTAAGGGTATCAATCGATGGTACTTCGAATCCATCCGCAAAAGACCTGGTCATTCCAGAGATCAGTCAGAGGGAGTGAGAGTAAGACCGACTATGGAGGAAAAGCTAATTTGAAAGAGATGTGTTTTAAGTCTGGATCAGAAAATACGCATTGAATTGGAAGACCTGACAAATGTGGATGCAACTGAATACTTTCAGTCATCCCGTTTTCGATGTAAATGCAAAAAAATTTCTCTTTGAATTAGCTGATAATTGTACTAGGATAGGATAGGATTTATTTCCAAATAAACAATCAACACATCAAAGCATAATACATCGAGTTACTAAGTTTGAAGAAGCATTAATTATCAGTTCAAACTTCATTTAACAGAAAATTAGTTAACTAATTAATAATTAAAATCATGATGGGTGAAATGGATATTTTAAAATTCCTAACTCAGCTTTAAATCAGCGTAGAAACTTGTTTTTATTTGAAGCCTCATCTGAATCATACCATCTGATACTGGTATTTATTGGCTCCTGTTATTTGACTGCTAATACTTTTCTTCTGCCTTAGATTGTTTTCCATTCTTTTTTTGATGACTTATTTTATTTATTTTTATTGGACTCTCTAATGTGCTCTTGCTCCTGACATTTTGGTAATATGGCTTAGAATAAGTTGTCAGTTTAATAATAATAATAATAATAATAATAATAATAATAATAATAATAATAATAATAATAATAATAATAATAAAAGAAACTGAGAGTGAATGTTGCTGCTTAACCCTCTGATGACCAGAACGACCAGTGTATGTATTGTAGTGTTGTGCAATTAATTTATGTGATTTTAAGTGATAAGTCTTGTTTATTTAGTGTGAGAAAATCATATCCCGATGAAGCTTCTCACGTGAACCAACGAGAGAAGGAAATCATGGACATGTGGAAAGTGCTGCAGGTGAGGCAGCGTGAAGTGCTATCATAGGTTTTGAGTCGTTGTAATGTTGGCATTTTGTCGCTGCTCTGTTGCTCTTAATAATAATAATAATAATAATAATAATAATAATAATAATAAAAGTCAAAGTTCTTCCCCGAGCTTCACGGGGTCATAAGGCGGCACCGATCTCCGTTGCTATAGCCCTCAGCCAGGCGTGCAATGCCACGGATACAGGGCTATTGTATCGCTTAGCGTACCCGTTTGACTTATCGCAGAGATTTTTACCACTGCTCCTTATTTTACCACTGCGAAAAAGGCTGAATCGACCTTTTAGGGCTCTTGTGGGACTTGAACCCGCGACCTCCTGCTCCATCGTCCAATGCTGTTACCACTCTGCTAACTTCCCGCCCCTAATAATAATAATAATAATAATAATAATAATAATGTGATAAACAGACAATTTAAGTCCTCTTTGATTTGCCTTCATTTTGATTAGGTTGAGTGGGTTCAACTTTGTACATATTGTTTAATAATAATAATAATAATAATAACAAAATTATAACAACGTTTAAGGTGGTTCAGGAACGTCTGCCCTGTATGAAAACCACTGTATCTTGTTTCGTTATTTTTATGGGATTGGTGGGAACTTAGTTGTCGTCGGGACTGTAGGCTACTATGTTGTGAGCAATCCTATGGTTTTGGTTTAAGGACAAAGCAAGAAAGCACAAGAAGCTTCTCGATGACGCAGAGGAGAAATATCGCTTCAGAGAGGAAGCAAAGGACCTGGTTGGTAAACTGTTGTTCTGTGATTGATTGATTGATTGATTGAATAAGTATGCAGGAATAAGACTGATCTTCCGGATTGACCTGGCTCTAATTCTATTTGGATTTGGTGCGCTATCGGCTGATGCCCTGGGCATTATTATGATAGTGGCGCCATAGAAGTTTATTGATTGATTGATTGAATAAGTTGGGGGTTTTTGTAGGCCTGAGATTTCAGAAGAAGACAACTGATCCTGCTAATTCATTGTATTATTCTTGATGCATTATTTGTTACTTATTTGACTTTAAATTGAGTGGCATTACATGTTGATTGATGTTGTAATAATGCCAAAAGCATGTGCTCATATAATATGTCTAAAATCTTACTGTTTTGCTGTACAAAATCACAATGGAGGCACTTTACTGAGTGTTTACGGTATCCAAAGGAGGTGCTTTACATTGCTACTTTGAAATGCATTGACTATAAAAATATTGAACTTTACCCGAATATTGTTCCAATTGACAGTGATGATGATGATGATGACGACGACGGCGGCGACGACGACGACGATGATGGTGATGATGATGATGGTGATGACGACAACGACAGTTGTAGAACAGTAATAGTCAATGATGAACGATTGATAATAGTTGCTATTTGCTATTTTTACTATTCATAGTTGTCTATCTGTTATTAATAGGACAATTGGATTGGCGATATTAAAGGAAAGCTGCGAGAGAAGGAAACACCGCACGATGTTGCAGAAGCAGATGCGCTGTTGAAGAAGCATGGCGAGTTGAAAGACGATATTGCTGCCAACAAAGCACGGTATTACCTAGTTACAACATTCTTTTTTGCACGATGCTTTAACTCTTTAGTGCTACATATTGATACGTTGTTGCTTCCTATTTTGCCTGATGTATTTTGACTAGAATTTAGTTTAATGATTGTATGAAAAAAAATGGTTATAGTAATGTGCAGTAATGCGGTATATGATTATATCCTTTAAAATAATTAAAATGCATTATAAGATGTTGCTTTGACTAGTTAAATTTAATATTGTTCTGACTCCACTAAACTCTAAACTTCATCAATCAGGTAATCAGTTAGTTGCTCAGTTAGCCTGTAAGTCACTCACTCAGTCAGTCTGTTAGTCAGTCTGTCAGCCACTAATTCAGTGTTAGTCAGTCATTCTGTTGGTAAGTCGGTCAGTCTGCTAATTAGTCAATCACTTAGTGAGTCTGTTAGTCAGCTATGAATATTTTTACACCCTCCTAACACCCCCTCAACAACCCCATTTGAGGTCGACACCCCCAAAATTTGGCAATGTGACAATGGTATGCATAAAAAATGTATAACAATTGGCCCTGAACATCCCCAAATGGAGAAGGACACCCCCCAACTTTTATCATCAAATGACCTTTTTTGCTTGTCAGACTTTTTTTGAGACTTGATAACGTTTTTTTGCTTGTCAGAGTTTATTTCGGTAGAGACTTTCAAACTCCACCACCCCAGATTTTCCCGACACCCCCCAAATTCACAATTTTACAATCCTAGAAAATAACCACACTCCAGATTTTCCCGACACTCTCCCCCCCCAATTCACAATCCTAAAAAATAACCCTGTAGTCAGCCATTCTGTTGGTCAGTCAGTCAGTCAGTCAGTCCATAATCCTCCTACCCTTTTGTGTTCGGTACTCCTGACTTGTCTCAAGTAAATGAATGTATTTCTGATTCCAACTATTCTTATCGAGTGTATTAATTAACAGGGAACAAAGTTTTGTCTCACTGATTGAATCAAACTTGATCTGTGTGTCATGTTGAATTTCCTGCATGGCTTCTCTCTTAATCATTCATACAATTCGTTTTCACTGAACGACTTACGTTGAATAGATTTGATCGTCTTAATGCACTGGCTCAGAAGATTCTGGCAAAAGACCCGAATAACAAAGAGGTCCTGGACAAGTTGAAACAACTGAAGGCAGAACAGGACCTGATTGACGAACTTTGGAGGAAGAAGAACAAAGAACTGCAAGATGCAAAAAATCTTCAGGTAGCGACGCTTTGCTTTCATCATCATCATCATCATCGTCATCATCATCAAGGTGATTGCGTAAATGAGGTTTGTGCGGAGTATTCCAAATAGTTTGAGAGCAGGAAAGAGGAACGCTAATTTGTTACTCTTTTTTTTTCTCTCTCCCTTTCTCTGTCTGTCTGTCTGCTAAGTAATCGGGAATTTTTCTTCATCTTGTTCCTGTAATGAACCTTTTGAATCTTGACGAAAGGCTTTCAATAGTTTTGTGCAGTTGGAAATCTTTAAAAATGCCTAAGTGTCTCTCCGTATTTCCTCTTTTTCATTATATAATAATGCTCAGATAATTGGTTTTCTGGAAACAGTGCTTTGTCTCATTTGATTTAATCTAATTTGATCTCTGTGTGTGAATTTTCATTTTTCAGGGATATATACGTGAAGTGGATCAGATTGAATCATTACTTGGGAGCAATGGTGCCTTCCTTGACTTTAACGATCTAGGTGTAAGTTAACTTAGGAGCTGGATTCCAAAACACGTCGATTAATCGACTGTAGGTGGCGTTTATCGTAGATCAGGGGTTCTTAACCTTGTTTGAGGTACCAAACCCCACCAGTTTCATATGCACTTTCACCGAACACTTTTTGTGGGTGCATGTCTTGACCTCCTCCGCCAAACCCTCAAGACTGACTCACCGAACCCCTAAGGTTTAATAGAACCCAGGTTAAGAACCACTGTTCATCATTGTTCATCACTGTTCATCACTGTTTGTGCGCCATCAGCTGATGCCCTGGGCATTATGATAGTGGCGCCATAGAAGTTTATTGATTGATTGATTGTTTATCACTGTTCATCATTGTTTTGACTTTTCAATCATCATTGCTTATTAAGAGGCATTGAAAAGCAAGTCTGATTCTGAAATTGATAGTTATTTTTTATTTATTGACTCGATTTTAAGATCTATTTCTTAGTGTCTGGACAATTTTTATGCATTCTATCGCTCGATGCTTCTTCGTGCAGGACAGTGTCGATGATGCCGAGACTTTAATAAAAAGGCACGAAGACTTTGAGAAGAATCTGAGGACCCAGGAGGAGCGACTGAGGGCGCTCGACGAGCTCGCCGATCGACTTCTCCGGGAAGGTCATCCAGATGCTGCCCTGTGAGTTACCTACCGTTCCAACTTTGAAATCTTATATTATGAGTTTTAAATTTTTAAATTTTGGAATTTCAAGCAGCCATCGCCCTGAATGCATTGTATTGTAATGTAATAAAGGACTTATACAAAGTTGTACTGAATGTTTGCTTGTCCGGGGGGTTCTAATTTTCTTGACTGTGTTCTTGTGTTACCTCTCCTTCTAACCCAGTGGTTCTCAACCTGTGGGTCGCGGCCCCGACAGAGGTTGAATTACAATTTGCCAGGGGTCGCCTGAGACCGTCAGAAATATGGGGTTGCCTCTTTCCGTATGCGTAAAAATTGTTATTGCACAAAATTTCCCCATCGGTAGTTTTTAGGTTTTTAAAAATTATAGTTGACATTCAAGGATAGACATTGCAGACAATTGAATCAGAATTCTTTCAAACATTTTAATTATCGTAGCATTATTATTTTAAGTTTACATTATGAACAAAATAATTTTACTGTTGGGGTTGCCATGGGGAATTGAATTAAAAGGGTTGCAGCACTATAAAGGCGGAGAACCGCTGCTCTACACCAAAGAATACCGTTTCTAAAAAGTCCAGCTACGCACACATTACGCTATTTGTCGAGTCCGTCGAACACGATTTCATTTATTTGTGATTTCATTGTAATCAGAAATACCTTTTGCACAAAATAACATAACACTTTTGTTTTGTTCAATTCCTAACGATGAAAATGCATCCTGCATATAAGATATTTGCATTATGATTTAGAACATTACCAAATGTACAGTAACGCCTAGGGAAAAAAATAATTTTGAGGTTGGGGTCGCCACATCATGTGGAATTGAATTGAAAGGGTCGCAGCACTATAAAGGTTGAGGACTGCTGTTCTAACCCTATTGTGGCTATTCTGCTGTGCTTATTGTCTTTGCAAATGTTTTATTGCGCCAAGATCAAATCTAGTGTTTGACAGCTGAGCACTGCACCGAGCTGATGACATCCGATATGAAGCTTTGCAGAGTATAAATATATTCCTATTGCTTCTGTGGTTTTGCTATCACAATGCCTGTTGGTACAAGAATTATGGCTTTTTATTTTCTTTATTTAATTTTAATTGTCATATTGTTTAATTGTTTTCAGTGTCGATCAGCGAAGAAAAGAGCTCCGGGAGAAGTACAATAAGTTGAGAGAGAAATGCGATGAGAGGAAAGACCGGTTGCAGTCTTCAAAGGCACTTCAAGAATTCCAGCGCGATGCAGATGAGGTAAGCGGCAACATCTCTTTCGAAATTGGCCGATGTTTCTTATTGTATGGCTGATATTGTGTTTTTCTAGCTAATTTGCTATAACAATACATTGATGATGATATAATAATAATAATAATAATAATAATAATAATAATAATAATAATAATAATAATAATAATAATAATAATAATACAATAACTGGGTTTTAAGTGGTTTAGTAGTATTGCATGACTGTAATTTTAAATTCTTGTATTTCTAGCTAATTTGCTATTACAGTACAATACATTACTACTACTACTACTACTACTACTACTACTACTACTACTACTACTACTACTACTACTACTACTACTACTACTACTACTACTACTACTACTAATAATAATAATAATAATAATATTAATAATATAATAACTGGGTTTTAAGTGGTTTAGGAGGATTTCTCCTGTGCTGGAAACCACTGGCTCTCATCCAGTTCTCTATTTCATCTTCTGTTTGTTGAATCTGCTACAACCGCTATCTTTGAGTCTACAAAACAACAAATGCAATTCACAGCATATGATACCTAAACAGCTTACTTATTAAATTTAGTCTTTCATGATTGCATTACATTGCATAACGTTTAAAAACTCTCGGCATGCACATCGTTGCGTTATCTCCCACTTTCGCAGCTGTCCGACTGGATCAAAGAAAAGTACCAATTGGCGTGCGACGAGTCGTATCGCGACCTCACCAACCTTCTGCCGAAGCTCCAGAAGCACCAGGCACTCGAGGCCGAACTCAAGACGAACAAAGACAGACTCGACGACCTCAACAATACCGGAACGGGAATGATAAAGCAGGGCCACTACTCGCCCCCCGAGGTAAAGGAGATAAATAAGACGCTCGGAAGTGTGAATGCACAGTGGGACAAACTGGACGACAAGGTCAAGGACAAGGGCACGAAGCTTCGACAGGCCGCTCAGCAGGAACTCTTCAACAAGGCTCTTGAAGATGCAAATGCCAAATTGGCTGAAATGGAAAAGCTCGTTTCTTCGGATGACATCGGGAAGGACTTGAGAAGTGTCAGAGACCTCCTTAAAAATCATCAGGTCTGTTTTAGTATTTTTTACTATATGTTATGCATGTATATTTATTATATTACATGTGTATGCATGTGTATATTATTGTCATCATTATGAAACTTTATATAGCTCTATAGTTAAAGATTATGTGTGTGTTTGGTTGGGGAGGGGGTAATATTGTGTAACATTGACTTTGGACAGTCTCTTGTAATTTTACAATTTGTTTAGTATTTGTGGTTTTTGCATATTTTTTCGTATTTTTTCTTAAAATTGAATTATTTTTTTAACAACGACTACAACAGATGCTGGAGCATGATATGGCGGCCAACGCCGAGAACCTGAAGAGCATCGTTGAGCAGGGAAACAAACTGGCGCGAGCCGGCCACTTTGACTCGGCTGGAATTCTGAAGGCAGTCCAGAATTTCGACAGAAGGTCTGTCCGACTTATGACGCTGTGTTGGCCACACTGATCGGCATTCCTTACCAATTAAATTGTTTTTGCGGCTTGATTAGTTTTACTGTAGACAAAGTGAATATGGTGGATACTGCAGGAACATATGTGATTTGTCTTTTACTATGTTTCTCTGACTATTTTTGACCTTAGCGTTCCACTATAGAAGTTTTGCAGCATGTAAGTAAGCAAGTAAAATCTTGTTAATTTATATAGCACTTTCGAATGTAGCACCATAGACAGTTAACTTGGTGAACATTTAGATTTTTTGCAATGAAGATAGAAATAACTGTCATTGAGTGCAAATATACAATTGAAGCTGCTTTAATGGAGTAGCAATTGTAAGTTTTTATTGTATACTCTGCTTAATATTTATATAATAATAATAATAATAATAAATAATAATAATAATAATAATAATAATAATAATAATAATAATAATAAGTAGGCTTGAACTGATTCAGTAGGATCTATCCTGTGTGAGAATCAATGTGTTCCATTTGGCCTTTCATTCAGGTTAATTAAGATAATTCAAATAATAATAATAATAATAATAATAATAAATAAATAAATAAAATAGTATTTAATAATAAATGTCAACTAAGATTATTCCAAATTAATATCTGTTTTAGGTTCAATGCTCTGCAGCAGCCGATGGCAAAACGACGTCAGAAACTGGAGGATTCGTTGAAACTGCACCAGTTCCTTTTCGATGCTGACAATGAGCTCCAGTGGATAAAGGACAAGAAGCCTGCGGTGACGTCTCTTGACTACGGAAGGAACCTCATCGACGCGCAGAATCTGCACGCTAATCACAAGAAGCTCGACGTTGAACTACAGGGCCACCAGCCGGTCGTCGAAAAAGTCCTTGCAAACGGCGCCGGACTCGTCAAGGCGCACCATTTTGCCGCTCCGGAGATACAGGAAAAGTCGGACGAACTTCAAGTTCGCCTGGAGCAGGCTGCTGAAGGAATCGGGAGATCGGAAGAGAAGTCTCGACATATCGTTGGAGAAGCAGAAGGTGTGTTGTCGACAAAATTCTCTTTCAGTTTGACTCTGTGTTACCGCTTCTTCTTAAGGTTCTCTGCCCGGAAGCAGGTCCTGGTTCACGTTGGCGCCACCCATCTCTGTCAGCAGCTTGGGTCTAAAATCCTTAAATTCTTCTTTTTTTCTTAAATCATTTCTTCCATAGTTGTAACAACCTAGCCTCACTGCCCGTTGGATGTTGACTATTGCCTGGCTGATCTGACCTGGCTGAATAATAATAATAATAATAATAATAATAATAATAATAATAATAATAATAATAATAATAATAATAATAATAATAATAATAATAATAATAACAATAATAATAATAATAACAATAGTAACAATAACATTAATAACAATAATAACAGTAATAACAGTAATAATAACAACAGTAATAACAATAATAACAATAATAATAATAAAATTGTCCTTTACATAGGTGATTATGTTATCTTTAGTATTTATCGGCGGCAAGCGATGTACAGACGTGGTTGAACGAAAAACGACCTCTTGTCGCCAACGAAGATTATGGCCGTGATGAAAATGGAGCGGACACGTTACTCACAAAGCACAAGGTCATTATGCCATTTGATTGTTGCATATAACAGTGTGCACCCTTGCCTTGAGACTGTTGTTGAAATGAGTCATGATGGATCTTACCAGTCTTTTAGTTTACTTGTATTCACATGTCTTTGAGTTTATGTTATTGACCATTTGTTGAGAGCCTGAATTTAATTTGTAAATAATTTTTATTACTGTTGCTAGATTAATTTTATTAGAGTTGCACAGAGGCGTACTGGGAAATCCCCAGGGCCCTAGAGGGTAAAGAAGCTTTAATGGCCTCTAAAGCATGCATTTATTACATTTTTAGTAAGTTGTCATAATAGCTTTTCTAATAGAATGCATCAGAGTTGGATCACAGCTCATAATATTTGGCTAAACTTTGAGTAGTAATGCTGCAACTCTGACCAATGATCCTCAAAAAATTCCTGGGTCCCTGGGGTCAGCACATTTTCCAGGGCCCCATTTATGTAGCCCTGTATGCCACAGGAGTTACAGGCAAGTATACTGGTAGAACAGTTTGACTTTGAAGCATGGGCTGCCAGTTTGCATGAGAGTCTGTTCCATTGCTGTGCTTTTGAACTACAATTCACTCATAGTTACAGCCATCATAGTTGCTACTATAAAACTGTAATGCGGATTTAATATACTTACTTGCTTTTTAACTAATATCTTGCCCTTTCTTATGGCACTTTTGGTTATAATTTTGCAGGTTTTGGAGTCGGAAGTGAAGGCCTATAGAGATATAATTAATAATATGGGAAAGGAAGCCAGCAGATTACAGAAACTGGATCCAGGCAGTGCCAAGGAGATCACTGCAACACAGGTCGGATACATGTTTTAACCTAATAGGACATATTTAAGGAATTTAGATTACGCTGGTCAACAGTGAAGGGTGGGTGGTACCAGATGTCTTCAGCCCCTTCGTTGTCGTTGTTGTCACCGCTGGAGTAGTTGTTGGGAAAGTACAGGGTGATGCAAAAAAACCAGACTAGTCACATTTAGGTTTGGCATTTAATATAGTCCGGTTTTTTGTGCTGCCCTGTATTTGGTTCAGTGAAAGACTGATATTTAGAGTTCTGCCGTTAGTTTTATGCAAATGTGCAATTATAGGCCAGAGATATTCAAATGGTGACCTATGGGCCAGATCTGTCATGCCAAAGGGTGTGAAATGGCCCGCAAAGATTCTGAACAAAAAATAACGTTTTTTGAATGCTTAGAAATTTTTTTGTTAATGTCTTGTTTTCAACTTGCTGGTACCAGTTCTCAGCTATATTTTTTGTAACTAACAAATACATTTACCCGGCCCTTGTGCCCCAGTCACAAAATTTGGCCCCATCATAAAATTTGATTGAATGCCCTCCCGTTCCTTCTGCAGGCAAATCTCGAGAAGCAGATGTCCGAGCTTGAAGCTCTGAGTGCCAACCGTCGTAGGAATCTCGAAGGTTCGAAGAAGTTCCACGAATTCATGCGCGAGAGTTGGGATCTGGAACACTGGATCAATGATCAGATGCAGACGGCGTCCTTGGAGGACTACGGCCAGGATTTCGAACATCTTCAGGTTAATTCCTTTCTTTTCGTCCACCTGCGATAGCTGTTTGACTATTTATCGTTTTCTTGATCTATTACTGTCTCAGCATTTAGTTCTCAAATAATTGTTTATTGACCATTGGTGTATAAACTGTGATGAAAAGTCGTTTTTTCATCCTGCAGATCATAGTTGCAATAACCCAGATTTTGTTAATTCTTTAATTAAGGCTTATGTTATTAAATTTCAAGAATGTTTTGTGGAATTTCAGTTTCTGCTGAACAAATTCAGTGAATTCCAGCTCGGAATCGAAGCCGGTTCAAAGCGATTCGAGCGTGTCGACAAAATGGCAACACAGTTGGTAGAAAGTCAGAATCCGCAATCGAAAGTTGTCCTTCAAAAGCAGGATCATTTGAGGTGCGTGGATGGATGGATGGAATGAAATCCGGCTTCAAAGTTTCTCTATTATAGGGATATTTTTACACCCCCCTAACATCTCCAACACCCCCCAATTTGAGGTCGACCCCAAAAATTTGGTAATGTGGCAATGGTATGCATACAAAATGCATACTAATTAGCTCCGGACACCCCCAATTTGAGGTCGACACCCCCAAAATTCACAATCCTAGAAATATCCCTGCTCTATTAGATGAAAAATGCAAGTTTTTTTAGCTTTAAGGTTTTTTAGAGTGCAAATAAGAGTGATCAAGGGTTAATGCGATGTTGCTCATAATACACATAATATTGCACCAATGTTGTAGTACAGTATATGTGAGTTATATTACTATAGCATTATTCAAAGTGGCTTAGGAGGCATTACTGCATGTGTGAAAGCCACTAGGGGCACTAACGGGGCTTGAACCTCACTCCATCAGCCTACCGCTCCAGCACATAACCCACTCTGCCATCTTCCACCTCCAGCAGTACTTGGTACAATATGCCACCATAATCAGTTTCTTGTTCTTCTTATTATTGTTGTTATTGTTGTCGTCGTCATCATCATCATCATCATCATCATCATCATTATCATCACCATCACCACCACCACCATTATTATTATTATTATTATTATTATTATTATTATCATTATCATTATCATTATCATTATCATTATCATTATTATGAGTATAATATATGTATTAATAATAAATTATTTAAATAACAAAATTATTTCTTGTATCTATGAACTATTACTGCTTGCATTATAACGGTGCTTCGGAAGTAGCATTGCTGAATTAGAAACTCAGTTTTAAGGGGAAGAGGCGACTGAGCAAGAGCTGGATGGACGACATCTTTGACTGGACAGACACAAAGAACTATGGAGCCTGAAAAAGAGCAGCAGGAGATAGAGAGAAACGGAGGAAAATGACTGTCAACCCTCTGATAGATGGCAGCACATAAAGAAGAAGAAGAAGAAGAAGAAGAAGAAGAAGAAGAAGAAGAAGAAGAAAGAAGAAGAAGAAGAAGAGAAGAAGAAGAAGAAGAAGAGGAAGTTTTATTTGGCTGTCTGTACTATTTGTAAATCACCGAAGCAGGCATTCATTAAAGAGAGACATTTTTACAGAAACGCTTGGCAGAATCTTCTGGAGCACGTGGACTCGAGAAGCCATAAGCTGACCGGTGCCGAGGAGTTGCATCGGTTCAACCGCGACGTGGAAGACGCTCTGTCCCGCATCCAGGAGAAGTACGCCAGCATTCCAGAAGACCTTGGTCGTGACCTCAAGGCCGTTCAGAGCTACATCAAGAAGCACGAAGGTTTTGAGAATGACCTGGTTGCTCTGGATGCTCAGGTAAGCCTGCCTTTACCTGTGTCCCATGTTGTTTTTGTTGCTAATCAACTGCCTTACCACTGCCCCCTTCGGATATTGACTATTGCCTGGCCAATCTTTCACCTTTCCCATAGCTATTTTAAGAAAGGCTGAGCGCCTATGAATAAGCAGCTACTGTTGTGCTGCTTTCCAAAGCGATATATAAATCCACAAGGTTATACTTACTTACTTACCTACTTACTTAATTATTATTATTATTATTATTAACGAACATTTCTATAGCGCAAATTATGCAACCAGATCAATCAAACAAGAATGTCTTCAGTTGTTTCTAAAAGATAACAGCGTCATGGTTGAGTCAGAGGAACGCAATGTTGCTGGCAGACTGTTCCAAACAACCGGGCCAGCAATGGCCAGGTTGCGGTCACCAAAGCCTGTCCGAGTTCGAGGCACTGCAAGTGTGCTACTACATCTACATCTGTTGTTGCTATAGCTGTGTCTTTTGCTGATTTGTTGCCTCTGTGCCCTCTTGGTTTCTGCAATCGAATATGAGCTATTTAGTGCCTTAATTAAAATAATGGGAGGAAGCAAATATCAAAAATTGAGAAATAAAGAGGTATGGCAACTGACAGAAGCCACAGAAACAATCATTGATAAAGTAAGCAAAAGGAGATTAAATTGGTTTTGACATGTTAAATATAGATAACAAAAATGGGCCTTTAAAGCTCTACATACACGCAAAGTAAGAGACAGAGGGCGAGGAAGACCAAGAAAAAGATGGATGGATAACATCAAGGAAGATCTGGAAACAAAGAACATGACAATTGTGGAAGGATGCAGAATTGCAGATTAGTGCAAGATCGAGCGAAGTGAACATGTTTCGTATCTAACTGCCATGCAGGCAGAAGAAGAAGAAGAAGAAAGATGATGATGATGATGATGATGATGATGATGATGATGATGATGGTGGTGGTGGTGGTGGTGATGGTGATGGTGATAATGATGATGGTGATAATGATGATGATGATGATGATGATGAGTGCCTTAATCTGTTAAATTTTGTTTAAATGCTGAGATTTTTGGTTGACTGATTGATGCTTTTTTCTGGGAATTCCCAGCTTCAAGTACTCTTCGATGACGCCGTGCGTCTGCAAGCGGCGTATCCCGGTGGAAATGCTGACCACATCGCTCGCCAGCAGACCGTTGTGCAGGAAAACTGGGAAATTCTTACGGAGAAAGCGGCGCAGAGGAAGAGCGATCTCCAGGCAACGATGGATCTCTACTGGTTCCTGTCGGCGGTACGTGGTGAAGCAGTTGAATTGTGGCAGCAAGGATAACTGGTTCTTTTATGCCACAAACAATAAAATAAAATACAGATGTGGGTTTGTAGGATGTGTGTAAATACAGCAGGTAATGGTAATACAGTAATACATGTAATATAATAGGGCAGGTAATATAACAATACAGGTAATACAGGTACTACAGTGATGCATGTAATACAGGTAGTATGGTGATACAGGTTATACAGGTATTACTGTAATACAGGTAATACTGTTAATACTGGTATACATGCTATACAGTAATACATGCTATACAGTAACACAGATAATACAGTAATACAGGTAGTACAGTATTACAGACTATACAGTAATACAGATAATACAGCAAAATACATTTAGTGTAATAATACAGGCTATACAGTAATACAGATAATATAGTAATAGAGGTAATGGTACAGTGGATCCCACTTAATCGCATACCACTTAATTGCGTAACCTGAATAATTGCATAAAAACATAACAACTCGAATCGGTGTTTTGTGCGTACAATTAATTATCAGATGTCCTGGCTATTTGCTCAGCCCAGTTAATCGCATAAGCAAGGCTTGCTGCACGGCACCTATGCAATTAAACGGGTTTCACTGTAATACATTTTCAGAGGGTCACTGTGGCTTCATTTGTATTTGTAGGTTAAGAGTCTGATGACTTGGGCTGATCAAGTCCTTCTGGAGATGAGCAATGAAGAACCGGCGCGAGATGTTGCCACCGTGGCCGACCAGCAGAAGTACCACCTGGAGACGAAGGCTGAGATCGACGCGCGCGAGGATACCTTCGATAATGTCGTCGACAGCGGACATGCGATGATCAAAAACGGACATTTCTCGGCTAACGTTGTGAGTTTGAAGTTCTGTCTTGTTAATTGTTGGAAATGTCGGGTGCGACTTTCAATGCACAATGCATTCTCGGTTCCTTCAGTTCCTGCATTGTTGTATCAGATCTTTAGATCGATCATCGGAACTTAAAACCTTCCTATTTAAAGTCATTTCCTCCATAGCCATAACAACCCAGCCTTGTTGCCTTGTGGATATGCCTACCATTGCCTGTCTTACCAGTTGTTGCACCTTGTTTATTGCTAATTCAAGATAGACTAAGCATCCAAGAATAAGCAGCTACTATGGTACTAGTTTCAGAAATGCTATATAAATCCAAAGGCTTTTACTTGCTTCCTTACTTTTTGTGTATTTAGTTTTGTGATGAGTTATAGATGATTTTCAGTGTGGTTATCTTCTGAAATATTGGTTCTTATGAGTTATGAGAGGGTGCAGTGGACTACTGGTAAGGTTATTGCCATGCAGTTAGAGAATGGTAGGTTCAAATCTGACCCTAGCCTCTGTTCAGTGACCTTTGTCAATTCGTTGACCTTTGACCCCCTAATTATATGTGAGGAAGGCAACTGGAAACCACCTCAAGCATTTAATCTACGGGGGGGGGTGTAAAAGCCAGCTGGGCCTGCTTTGGGCAGAACATCCATCATCTCCATGGGTTTTCAAGTTTCATTTTCATATCTGGCTCCTTATTTTAATCAGTTTTAAGGATTTGTGTCTGTTACTAAATGTTGTGACATGAGTCTTCCTTAATTAAGTTAATCACTTAACCGTGTATTTAACTGTAACTCAATGTAAAATGGACGGATATATCCAATTAAGGGGTTAATCAATTAAGAGGTTAAATTCAATTGCATCATAATTCTGTGGTCCACTTCAGACCCGGTTTTCCATTGAGTTAAGTCCGTAACAATCTTGTACATGGTTATTCTGATGGATTCCGTTTGATTTGGAATTTAGGCAGTTTGTTTTGTGTTTGGCATATTTTTGGCTGAGCTTTTGATCTAGGAGATATTTTCATTGTTTTCTGTTTTTTGCAGATTCAAGAAAAAGTTCACGAACTTCTGGATCAAAGAAAGAGGTTACATGAAAAATGGATCAATAAGAAAGAACGTCTTGATCAAGTTTACGATCAACAGTTGTTCTTACGTGATGCACATCAACTTGAACTTCTCAGCAATTCACAGGAGGTACATATATATACATACATATTGCTGTATTAGTAATGTGAAAACTGTGATTCATTAGACTCGACATAGTTGTTTTCAAATCTAAAACCTTTAGTCCGTTGATTTGATTGAGTCATTGAGTGACTCTGTATGAGTCTGTGAGTGAGCGATAAAGCTTGGAATGATTGGCTTGTTGATTATCGTTATTTGCAGGCTTACCTGAGAGGTACGGAACTTGGAAGCACCGTTCCGCAGGTTGAAGCACTGATCAAAAGACACGATGCATTTGAGAACCTGCTTGCATCGCAGGATGCCAAGGTGAGTTGCATCATGGATGCAGATTCATCCTTTGGACTCTTCTTCTTAGAATGACCCCGAGTGATTAGTGCAGTAGTCAGTGCAGTAACAATTAGTGATCAGTGCATTTGTTGTGCCATAAAGTGCTATCAAATCCAATGTTATAATATTGCATCTCTTTTCCTTCATAGTCTGTGTTGCTGTTTGCCAGCCGTGACCTTTGAAATTGACCTTTTGCAACTGACTGTTGCACTTTGGCGCCTACTTTCAAAAGTGCTATATAAATTCACAAGATTTTACTTACTTGCTAATTGAATGCTCTTATTCCAAGCAAGCGAGTCATTGTTTAGTGGGCTGAATTGATAATGTCAGTGAAGCTTATGAGTCAATCTTTGTTTAGTTGAATTCTTTTCAGGCCTCCTTATGAATTTTTAAATTTTCAAAAATTCTTATAACACTTCAAAATTTTCAATTGAAATTTGAAGAGGTTTATTTTGGTTTTATTATCTTCTTTAACTTTTTAATTCCTAGTTCATATTTACTATTTGCATCTGATTGCTAATTAAAGTTTCTCATTCTCTTTTGGACCAAAAGAAAAAATTGGTATGTCAATTGTAACTAAAGCAATAGTTGGTTGTTATATGTTGAACAGTTTATATCTGTCATTGTTTGTCGCTGGTGGTGCCTAGTTTTTGTATCGTGAATGATTTTTATCTTTTCTTTAGTTGGATGCATTGAAAGAATTTGGTGAACGCTTGATTAAAGAACGTCATTTTGATTCAAGAAATATCAAAACAGTTCTTGCTGGTGTAATAAAACGGTAGGTGTTGTAGCTGTTACAGGCTATGTAAATGCTGTAACTGTTACAGGCTATGTAACTTTCACCATTCAAGTGGATCTTTTAACTTCACCACCTTTCTTACCTTCATTGACATGTCAGAGTTGTCAAAGCGCTTTTGACTTTGGTATTTTTAACAATGCTATAATGCTATATAAATTGTCCATTTAACATAACTTAACATATGTAAATGCTGTAACTGTTACAGGCTGTGTAAATGATGTAACTGTCACAGGATATGTAAATGGTGTAACTGTTACAGGCTACATAAATTGTGTAGCTGTTACAGGCTACATAAATTCTGTAGCTGTTATAGACTGTTAAATAGTGTAACTGTTATAGGTTGCATAAATGGTGTAACTGCTACAGTACATGCTGTGTAATGGTGTAATTGGTACTGGCTGTTCAAATGATGAAACAGTTACAGACTATGTAAATGGTGTAACTGTTACAGGCTGCATAAATGGCATAAATGACAAAATACAAGATACACAACATTGAATATTTTTTAGAATGCAATAGCGTAAAGTTATTTCAGTTTACACGGTTCTCCTACATGGACAGTTTTAAATTAGCCACAGTTCATAGCATGTCCCCAATCATAATGCTCCAATGTCCAGTGTTCTTTTTCTGTTTGGTAGGAGAGAACACATCAAAGAACTTTCTGCAGAAAGAAAGAACAGACTGGTGGACAGCTTGCTCTACGCTCAGTTCAACAGAGACGCTGCAGAGGTCTGTTGACTGACCAGTGGCGGCTCCAGGATTTGGCAAGGGGGGGGGCGTTGGGGTGGCAACTTCTAATTATGGGGGCAACCATTTGTTGTTGTGGACAGGCCAACCATTTTTTGCCCCCCGGGTCCCCCCTGTGGAGCCGCCACTGGTTGACTCTGATGAGTTTCAGTTGTTTCTGTTCGTGGATTATTGTGGTCTGGGCATTTTGTATTTGATACTGTATTTGTTTGATTTAAGCTGTTTAAGTTTATATCTTGTTCAGAAAATCTCTTTAAAGTGATGTTTGTTAAAGTGCCCTTGACTGGTTTCTATCTATGTCTATAGCACTATAAAACTGTAATAATAATAATAATAATAATAATAATAATAATAATCTATAATATTAAGATCGTTATCTGTATGTCTGTTACCTTCAGCGTTCATTGGTTGACTATTGCTAGACGGTTTAGACCGTTTAGTCCTTACGTCGCGATGCGTGTTTTTTAAACTTTTTGATGTTGATGATGATGCTATTGGTAACAATTGTTCGCAGCCTGAGTTGATGAAAAAATACGTGATAATAACAGTTGCGTGATTTTAATAATAATAGGTGGCGATCATTGAAATGTTGTTAATAATTCAATGAATAATTAGTATTAATAATAATAATTTCTAATAATAATAATAATAATAATAATAATCATCAATCATCATCATCATCAAAGTTTTTTACTTTTTAATGATGATGATGATGATGATGATGATAATAATAATAATAATAATAATAATAATAATAATGAATATTATTATTATTATTTATGCTAAGAGTCTAGGAGTATACATCTGCTTTGGTTTATTTTTAAAATCTGCATCATGTAAAAGGTTGCATTATACCAGTTGCCATAACAAAAGGTTGCATTAAGCAAAGTGTCATAATTATTTCTCATTCAGTTCAAGATTGTTTGCCTAATGTTTTGTTTTACCGTATTTCATCCTATGTATGAGCTTGATTTAAGCGCGGACTTTTAATAATAATCACAGTGGCAAACTATATGTGGTGATGTACGGTATGTTACTTTCTGTATGTCAGGCTGAGAGTTGGATCGAAGATAAGCTGAAGATTGTGAGAGAGGAGTCGTTTGGCAACGTCCGCGATATGCAGGACAAGATGAAGCACCTGAAGAAACATCAGGCGTTTGAGTCAGAAATCTTGGCCAATGCCGACCGAATCAAGGCCATCAAACAGGTGCGACCTAACACCTGTAGAAATACAAAGCATCATTTATAGTTCTTTGTTTTTCATATACACAGTAGAACTTTTATAAAGCAGGTCAGGTCAGGTCTTCGTCCTCCAGCTGTGTTGACTTCTCCACAACATCACTTCAAAGTTCTCTGTCCTTTGCTATTTCTCCCAAGGTCATCCCAAGGTCTTCCATCTGTTTTTCCGTTGAGATTCAGTCCTTCTAATTCACCCGTTAATATAATGGTCTCAGCTATAACATATACTGGGCTATAAAGTACTGCAGTGTACGGTGCTGTGTGATGCACTCCCATATTAGATGGTATCGGATATAATGTACCTTTACAAATTATGTACCGGTATTCAATTTTACAGGACCTGCCAATGATATTATATTGATATATAGTTCTACTGTTTAAGCCATTTTACAGATTTTCTGCGAATTTTTGCAGACGGGTGAAACAAAATATGCAGATGTGTGTTTTAGTTAAAACATTTTTCATTTACTTGGGTACGCTATGCATGAAGGTGCATTAAGTCTGGAGAGCTGCTTATGTTTGGCAAAAGTAGTCATCATCATCATCATAGTTGCTTTCTGCCAACTCATTAGCGACAATAGTTAGACACAAAACTTTTCCATTTATCTTTTTCCGTCGGTAATCTCATTCCATCTATTATTGTCATTTGATATCTTTCGAAGTCTTCTTTGATGTTATCTATCCACCTTTTCCTGTGTCTTCCTCTTCCTCTTTTGCCTTCTTTATATGTGTTGAGTGCTTTATATGTGAGAGTCTGTTGCTTTCCATTCTATTTATGTGTCCATACCATCTAAGTCTTTTTGGCAAAAGTAGCCTTTAAGAATAAGCAGCTACTGTTGTTCTGCATTTTCCAGACAATGCGCTTTTCTTCTCCAAGAGATTTTACTTTACTTACTTTAAGTCTTTTTGGCAAAAGTAGTACTGTGGACCTAATGAGTGATGACTTTCATACCATTTTCTAGACAATGCTATGCATTTCTGCTCCATGGATTTCACAGCTAGTAGTTTATTACACTGTTATGCATGTCCAAAGCTGTTTACATCTTGAACACTGTAGCTTGACTGGCCCAGAATGCAGCATGCATTTTAACGTATTCACCAAATGAATTATTTGAATATATATATATATATATATATATAAATTTGTATTTCAATGAGAATAGGTTTTAATTTTTTTATCTTTTATTTATTACTTTTCAAGACCGGTGAAATTTTGCTAAATAAACGTCACGAGGCAACACCTGAAATTCAGAAACGAGTGAACAACTTAATCGCCAAATGGAATGAACTGATGAAGGCGTCTTCGGAGAGAGGAAAGGGCCTGGAGGAGGCAAGAGACATCCTTAAGTTCAACGAGGAAGTGGAGAAAGTTGAAGCGTGGATACGAGAAAAGGTTTGGTTTTGATTGGCTTTATTTCATGTGTGTTTGTATCAATCAATCTGAAACTTCTTTAACGCCAACATATTGATGCATATATTATGAGAAATGAATTAATTGTGTATGTTTTATCTCTGTATGTTAATCTTGCTTGAGAAATAAAATTGATTGATTGATTGATTGATTGATTGATTGAGTGAGTGAGTGAGTGAGTGAGTGAGTGAGTGAGTGAGTGAGTGAGTGAGTGAGTGAGTGAGTGAGTGAGTGAGTGAGTGAGTACCAGTTGGTGATCTTTTAAAAGTGAAAATTGTATTCAGAAATCAGTTCTGAAGTAGTTTGTTATTTCAAACTTACTTTGTTTCTGATTAGTTGTAGAAAGAATGATTTACAGTTGGTACCAGTATTTATGTGTATTGAGTATATTTTCTTCTTACAAAATTCAATTTTTTTTCATTCTACCAACTCTTAGAATTTATATATTTTTAACCAGAGCTTGATTAGTGAGTGATTTCGCTGTTCTGTTATTAGGAAACTCTTGTGGCTGCCTGTGATCTTGGTCGTGATTATGAACATTGCCTTGAACTGCAGAAGAAAGTGAACGACGTCGAAGCAGTGAGAAAATTATATATAGAACATTATTTCTTGATTGTTTGGCTCCGGTGCTATTTTGATTTCTTTGTCTGTTTAAATGGTTTTCCAGAACTGAATTAATAATTAATTGCTTTAAGTTAAAAATGTACTGAAAAATTTGTGTAACATTCAAGCATTGATGGTATTAAGCATATTTTATTTATCGGGTGCTAAAATTGTTTTTGCAGATCAGTAGTGCAATGCATCTGTTTGCATTTTACTAAACTCTTGGCAGCAGTTGAAATATTACACAAGTTGCCTGACTAGATACTGGACATATCTTGAAGGAAGTTTTAGATATTGACATATCTTTGAGCTTGTATTCTTTGTGTATTGTATCTTGAGAGACGTCTGTGTTTTGTAGGGTGTCACAGTCGATGAAAATCGCGTGAATGACATCAAGAAGTTGGCCGATAAGTTGATCAGCCAGGGTCGCACCGATACAAAACTGATAAAGGAGAAGAAGGACTCGCTTGTTTACAAGTTAGTCTCTACTGGTTAAATTTTGTGTAACGTAATGTAGCAGAAAATTTATGTAGCGCTCTTCTGAAGAATGACTCAAAAGAGCTTCTGTTGCGATTACTGTTTATCAAAAAAGAGAACAGTTTCAAGTCATTTCAAAAAGATGGCCATAAAATCAGCAGTTGTCACGTTACATATTTATATTTAGGATTATTTTTCTTATTATTGCTTGTTCACTCGATGTTTTGCAAACTATGGCATGTTGATTTGCTTGTGATTTTCTCATGATTGCATTGTTTTGCTATCTTTGCTGAAAAATAAAAGTATTTATGCATATGTCGCTTCTTTTCATTTTATTCTTTGGTAACTTAGTATAAGTTAGTTAAAAGTTAAATTTTTGCATTAAATATACAGTTATACCGGTACTAGGTATGCATACTGACATATTACTATCTGTATCATTTGTGTATGTATTGTGTGAAAATAAAAGACCATTTGATTTGATTTGATTCTAATTTGTCCTGATATGACAATTTTTCACAGTTATGCTTCTAGAGCATTCTGTGATTTCACTCACTCCTGTGTTGTATTGTATCCGTATTCTCCAGCTTTGAATGGCCATTATTTTGGAATGTATTTAAAAGTAGAAATTCGTTTCAAGTGTTTTGTTTTATGACTAATTATTGGTGCGTTTATTTCAAATTTTGACTTAGCACTTAGGAGTAAGCAGCTACTGAGGTATTACTTTGAAAGTGTTATATAAACTCAAAAGATCTTACTAACTTAATTAATCACTTGCTTAAGTTGTTATGTTATTTTAGATGGCATAACATCCAAGGAGCTCTTGAAGCACACAGGAAGCGCTTGGCAATTGCGTTGGAGATCCACGCTTTCAACAGAGATCTAGATGATCTTAATGATCGCATAAATGAAAAGGTGACGATACTGCTATTCTTACTTACTTTTGAAGTAGCTTTGATAATTACTCTGAAATTCACAATTGTTCAGTCATCAATCAATCGATCAGTCATAAAACTTCTTATGATAATGCATTTAGCATCAGAGTTTATTGTCGCTACAGGGTGTAAAAAAACCATGTATGTGATAGTTTGTAGTTGAAAACCCATAGGTCAGTCCATGATTGCCTAGGAATAAACAGCTGCTATGGTACATGCTTTCGAAAGCACTATAGAAATTCACAAGATTTTACTTACTTGCCTACTTATGCACTGGTTCCGGCTAGGGTGGGGGTATGCAATGGAAAAGAAACGTGTTTTAATGTTGAGACCTGAAAGTCGATAGGCACTGACTGACCTGATTTATATCGGCAGAGAGTTTCAGAGTGAGTCGCAAGCATTTGATTTCCAAAATAGTTCACTCCTTGACAAGAACTGAATCAGAATGATGGCTGATTATGGTAAATTCAAATACATGTAGTTATGAAGCTATTTGTGGTAGTACATTATTCAAGGTTTTGGTCAAATTTTTGTAAGTATCTTTGGCATTTTTTGGATAACTTGCATTCAAAATATTTGTGACATGAGCTTGTGGAATATACAGTCGTAGTGAAATAGTGTTTATTGTTTTGCATTATTTTGTATTGTACACAGTCCACCCTTCGTTGATTGAACTTTGAGTTTCTTGTAGAAATCACAAACAAGTCTGAACAAGGGGATCTGGTTTTAGACTCTTAAAAGCATTTTTATGTCATTTTATTTCTTCAATTTGTAGGTTTGCTATCAAGCATGGGCAGATTACTGACCTCATTGACTTGTGTATCATACAGTGGCGGCTCCAGGATTTGGCAAGTGGGGGGGAGTCATTGGGGTGGCAACTTCAAATCATGAGGGGCCAACCATTTGTTAGTATTAGATATAGGGTCCCAACAGGGGGACCACTGGGGGGCCAGGCACTCAATAGGGGCACGGGCTCCCGGGGCCCCCCTGTGGAACCGCCACTGGTATCATAGTGTGAAAAGTATGATAATGTACCATTTTAGAAAACTCTACGGGATATTATCTTGATCCAGATTTTGACAGTAGTTTTCCATGATTTTTCCCATAGTTCACTTATGATGCTTCAATACATTTGTTGGGTGAAATCTTTTTATTACTTCCATTTTGTGTTATATTTCCTCTTTTTTCCTTATGTTTGTGCATACCTCAGATGAACAATCATGAGGTGAGCAGCAGGTGTTACCACTTTATATTCTACAGAGAACTGTGAACTGCTCTATCTCATCTAGTAGCAACGTTTTGGTTTTGGACATATTATTTTGTAGCTTTTTGTCATTGTAAATGCCTCTTGTGACATTCTGTTTTAGTCAAGTTAAATTTCTTGCTTCCTGCATTTTGTATTGTTGTTGTAACTCTATTTTTGTTGTTCACACACACACATATCTATATATATTATATATATATATATATATATATATATATATATATATATATATATATATATACACTAAAATATGCACCATAGAAGTACTGGTCAAGCATAAATCCATTGCAAAGTCAAATAAATTTTATTTTTTTCTTCTTAAAATTTGGAGACCAACATTTTTTCTTTTTGATATAATTTAGCATGTGAATGTTAAAGCATTAGCTTGGTGACGTGCAATCTGTCTGTGATTTCTGAGTTGGGAATCTAGTGATTGAGTATATTTATCATTAGGTACATTTATTGGATGTATTGTATTGTATAACCTGCTTCTTTATTTACAAGTGCATAAGAATAAGCAGTTACTACTGTACTACTTTCCAAAGCGCTATATAAATTTACGGGATTTTACTTACTTGCTTCTGTCTTTAACGAATGGATCTGTATATAGGCTGCAGCTATGTCATCGGATGATTACGGCAAAGACCTTGCGGCCATCCAAGCTTTGCAGCGAAAGCAAGAAGACATTGAGAAGGACATGACAGCTATTCACTCACAGATACAGGTTAACTAAACAGATTTGTCATTTTCTTACTTACTTAGCATGATTTAAAGTGGCCTAGAAGGCATTACTGCCTGTGTGAAAGCCACTAGGGCCACTAACGGGGTTTGAACCCGCTCCGTCAGCATGACGCTCCAGCACGTAACCCACTCTGACATCTTCCGCCCCAAGGTTACAAAGTCCATTCTTATAAAAGATAAGAAGTTTATTTTATTTCCAATTCAAAAGTCACAGAACTTTTTAAAGATAACCATAGTAATTCAGGTAATAAGATACTGTGATCACTAAAATAAGGTAAAAGTTCATCCATAGGCTCATTGCCCATGGGGGCCGGTGCTGATCCACATTTTTGTGGTCATCATCTGGTAGATGGCTAAGCCATTCATCGGCGGACGGTGGCCAACCATTCCGCCGAACCTATGGTTACCTTTGCAATGTTAAAAAGACTGTGTATCATGTGCTTTGAAATGGCTCGCCCTTTTTGTGGCATTTCAAACTCCCTACAATAAAATTGCGACAGAATATATTGACAATTCTAGAACGATTTGACAAAATGAAGATGGGACAGAATATATTGACAATTCTAGAACGATTTGACACAATGAAGATGGAAGCAAACGAAAATATCGTTTTAATTTGTTTCAAACTCCTCTGAATTTTTGCATATCTATAGCTTGCTGTAACAATAGTCCTTCCATAGGCTTACCATGGCATTTTAACACTCTAGAATAAAAATGAGATGGAATATTTTCTTCCCAGAATGATTTGACCCATTAAAGATGGGGACACAAGAAAATGTGGTTTTAATTTATTTCATCATTCTGAATTTTTGCTTATTTACTATATAGTCTACTTTATTTAGACTAATGTTATCGATTTCATTATATTTTTGTGATTACTAACTGTAGTAATCTCCCGCTGTTGATAAAAATACATTATGGTTCAGTCAACATCACCAACGAAATTCAAAACCAAAAAAGATTTACGCTCTTCCATTTATTTGTCACGCCTGAAAAACACAGGATGTATGATTTACGTCAATGCAATTTTTAAAATCCAAAAATATTCTGCAAACCAATAATGGCCAAACAAGATTTTACATCAAGCCAATTTCACACATAAACTTTTAATAAAAATTTCTAACGTTTATATTTTTGGCCAAATATGCACTGACACTGCTGAATTAAAGCAAACGTAATGGCCTTATTAAATTTGCCGAAAGTTTATTTATGCACTGACACTGCATTTTTGTTGTTGGTGCCATTTTTTCTTGTTTTTGTTTGAGTTTCATTGCTGAACATTTTTACTGAATTACGTGAAATGCTTGTTACAGAAAATGGATGTTGTTTACAAGCAACTATGTAAAAAGTATCCTGACATGGTTGCAAAATCTGAAAAGAAATTGAAGGATTTGAAGGATAACTGGGAACGACTTGAAGATCTTGCCAGTGCAAGGTCAGTTGCTTTGTATATACTCCATTCAGAGCATGTTTCCTTCACTGTTATCTCATGAGTCTTTATTCTTAGTCTTCTACTTTGGATGGATGTTCAGAATTCTTATAATTGTGTATGCAATGAACTTATGCTTGGCCCTCAGTTTGTTTCAATTTACAGTAGAACTTCGTAATAATGGGCTCGGTTAAAATGCATACTTGTTTGTAAAGTGTCACGATGTACGGTCCCATGTATTGTGCTAACGTATTGGACAGTGTTCAATATAACGTATCGGATATAACATACTAAATTTTACAGGCCTTATTACATTATAACAATATAACAATTATAACATTAACATTAACATTATAACAATAACATTGCATGATAACAAAGTTCTGCATAATGTTATTTTGAAGAAAAAAAACACTTGATAATATTTTCACATTGTTAACAAAGTGGTTTGCGTCTTGATGTTAGAATTTTATAAATATCCTCCTACCCTCAGATACTTTGTCAATTTTCTATGATATTTACAGGAAATTGAAACTGGACGATGCGTATCAGCTACATCGATTTCTTACGAGCATCAGGGAACATGTAGGTCACTTGAATGACATCAGCAACATCTGTTGTTGATTTTCATTCAAATTTTAAGATCCAGCTCAACATTTTTCAGTTTTGCTTCACATCTTTTACCATTTTTTGGCGGTTCCACGTGGGGGATGAGTGGGGATTGCATCCCCACCGGACTTTTATTTTGCTTGTGAAACCTATTTTTGGACAAAAGTCTAGTAAAACTATGTGGAAAAACTGCTGATGCCCTTTTTTGCTTGTCAACCTATTTTTTTCAGTAAAAATGTAGTAAAATTAGGGTTAAAATTTCCTTTTGTCAGCCTTTTTCGGCAAAGTTTATTGATTTGTGTCCTTCTATTTTCACCTCCCCCCAAACCAACTTCCTATGAATTAATTTCATCCCCCCACAAAGAAATCCTGGAACCGCCACTGTCTTTTACTGTTACAGTGCATGTTTTGGTCGGGATGACGATTACATGTATTTCCTCTTTAGATGTAAGACGGAGTATTCTGAAATATCTTTGGCTACTTACAGATGTACCGTTGTTGTCGTGTACTGGAATTGTTATAGTTATCTGGGTTCTTTGATTCATGCATATTAAGCTGAGACATTTGTTTGAATTTAGATCAACTGGTGCAATAATCTTATTACGACCATGAATGCCGGTGACTTGGCCAACACCGTTTCAGCTGCCGAGGAGCAGCTACAGGCTCACCTGGAAAGGAAGGTTGAGTCGAAATAACTTTTGTGAATGTTCTTAAATAGTCTTTTAAATTGCATTAATAAAATGTTCTGCAATCGAATGAGTGAATGAAAGTGAGAGTGAGTGAGTGGTTGAGTGGATGAGTGAGTGGGTGGGTGGGTCGGTTGGTGGATGGGTGGGTTGGGTGGGCGGGTAAGTGAGTGAGTGGGTGGGTGGGTGGGAAAGTGAGTGTGAGTGAATGGGTGAGTGAGTCAATGGGTGAGTGAATCAATGAATCAATGAATCAATGAATGAATAAGGCAACGGATGAGTGAATGAATGAGTCAATGAATGAGTGAGTGATTTCTGAAGTGCATGTATTTCTATTCAGTGCGTATTTGCTTGAAGTGTCTTTATGTATTCAGTTAATGAGAATATTCATTATTCAGTTCAAATTAGCAACTTTGTGGACGTAATATAAGATCATATCTCTGAAAGTCAGTACTAATATTTTAGATCTTCAGTCTTTGTCGCATTGTGTTTGTTGTAGCGGCAAATGGAGTTAGCGGCCTGAATTCTAATAATTTAATTGATTTGTCCATTGAGATTTTGATTGTGTTGTTTTCCAGACTGAAATTCAGGGGCGCTTTGGAAACTATCAAAGCCTCAGAGATCGCGGAGACAAGCTTGTGAAACAGAAGCACTATGCAAGCGACGAAATTAGAAAGAATCTTGTCATCCTGGAGAAGGTCTGGAATGATTTAAACAACAACTGGGAGAAGCGCAAACTGATTTTAACACAGCTTTATGATCTTCAGGTCAGTTTTCCAAGTAGCATCAGTGAGTGGATGCAGGGATTTTACAGTAGATACAGCAAATTTTGCAGTTTTTCATAGATTAATTTTTGTATTTGGCATTTGATTGACCATAAAAATCATTGATATTGAATAAAAGGAGTCAAAATTTCATGCTAATTTTGATTGCTCAGGGATTTGGAATGCCAGTAATATTACGAACAGTCAAATCTTAATAAGGTTTTAATAGTAAACAATTTATGTCAAGGAATTTAGTTAAGTGTTAATTGATAGTCAAGTTTTTTCTTCTTCTTTGCTTCATATTGATATACAGTATGTTTATTTTGGATGTTAAAATAAAATAATAAAATTATGATTGATTGATTGAATGAATGAACAAATGAATGAATGAACAAGTGAATGAATGAACAAGTGAATGAATGAACGGATGAATAAATGAACGAGTGAATTAGTGAGTTAATTAATGAATGAAGTTCTGTAGTGTGTTTATAATCGGTGATTAGTTGTTTAGAGTGTCTTTAATATGTATTCAGTTACTTAGAACATTCACATAATGACTTTATTTTCTATTAGGTCTATGAGGAGTATGCTGAACAGGCGGATTCGTGGCTTGTCACAAAAGAAGCTTTCCTGGCTAATGAAGATTTGGGGGTAAGAACTCTCAATTTTTGCATATTTGGTTAGTTGTTTGCAACCCTTTTGTGGAAGGAAAAATTGGTAAACTACAAGTTGTGTTTCCAGTTTCCATTGGAACTTAGGAGTTAAGCAGTGCTGAAAGTAGTTGGCATGGATGACCATCTTTGAATCCAGCCTTTATGTGTATAGACAACTTGGCTACTCCTGTCTGCAGCATAGGTAAGACACTTATGCAGGGGTATTCGACTAAATTTTATGAAAGGCCACATTTTTTTAAAGACTGGTACCTGAGGACCAGGTGCAACAATTTTTTAATTGAAAATATTTAGTTCACAAGTTATCAGAAACAGGTAAGTTTAAAGCAAGACATTTAAATGTATTTCATATGTATTAGAGAAAAGTTATCGATCATCTCAGTATCTCTTCACGGGCCATTTTGCAGCCCCTGGCGGGTCAGATCTGGCCCGCGTGCTATCATTTAAATACCTCTGCTCTAGTGACACGAAGCTGTAGTGTAAAATGTGTTTTTGGAGAAAACAATGATGACTCCAGAATACTAGTAATGGCGTAAGCCCATTTGGCTTTGATTTCCTATGGCCATTGATAAGTACCAGTGCATAAGTTTGGATTACAGCATGAAATGACCTTTTAAGGATTTTACTATTTATAATAAACAGAGCATTGCGTGAATCATGCAGTTTAATTGTTGTTGAGCTGTAGCATGTGCGCCCACAGAAATTTTTCCAGTAGGGGGCAAAGCACATTTTAACACAATGGTCACGGTTAATATTTTTGCAAGGTTTTCAAATTTTACTGTGAAATATTGGTATTTGCATTTTTCATGGGTGGGGCAAGTGCCCCCTCTTGCCCTAACGTGTGGGCGCCCATGAGCTGTAGTAAAGCCATTATTTCATTTCCTGATATTGATTTTGAGTAGCCTTTTAAGATAAGTATCTGAGAATCTGTTTATATGGCCTTCAAAAGTACATTTACGCAGATGCAGAAATTACGTCGACTGGAATAAAACGGAACTGTTTTGCTGCGAATGTTTCATGCAGAGTACTCTTTCCGGTGTCGACGAACTGATAAAGAAGCACGACGGATTTACGACGACGCTGGAAGCCCAGGCCGAGAAGATTACGACGCTGGAGCAGCTCGCTCAGGCGCTGCTCGAGCAGGGTCACTACGCCTCCGACAAGATCCGAGTTCGCCGTGACGGAGTCGTCGGCCGCATGCAGAGAGTGAAACAGATGGCCGATCACAGAAGATCGAAACTTATGGATTCGAGAAACTATCAGCAGTTTCTTGGCCATGTCTATGAGGCGAGTCGATGTAATTCTACGAACAGTGTCTTTCGAAGCAGTGTCTTTTGTTGCTCAATGGCCGGTAGTACAAAGTCAAAGTCCTTTCCGAACCCTTGCGGTTCATATGACAGTACCGATCTCCATTTATATGACCCTCTGCCAGGCATGCAATATCATGGATATGGGGCTAGTGTATCGCGTGGCTTGCCTTTTTCACTGCAGTGGTGTTGCCACTACTAGTCATTTTGTCACTGCCATCTGGCGAGAGAAGGCTGAGACTCGAGGTTCCTTTGGGCGTTGAACCCATGACATTCGGATCTTATCATCCCGCTTGGTTGATAGTACATGTTGGCAAAAGCTTATCTTCACAGATGCGTGCAACAAAATTTGCCACGTTCCAACACAAGTGTGTATAATATTGTTGTTAGTAATGCTCAAACAGACGTGATTCTTAAGAAAAGATAACAGACGAAATTCAGCATGATGTGATGTTTGATTTACCGATTTTCCCCTTTCATAACAGACAATTGCATATCTATCACTACACTTTATTTATTTCTGTAGCAGCAACCAGTGGCAGCTCCAGGACTTGGCAAGTGGGGGGGCCATTGGGGTGGCAACTTCTAATCATGGGGTCTACCATTTGTTGTTAGGTATGTAGTATTAAGTATAGGGTCCCAACAGGGGGCCACGGGGGGGCAGGAACTCAATGGGGCACGGGCCCCCCGCCCCCTCCTGTGGAGCTGCCACTGGCACCAGCATGTTGCCCTTTCGGGACTTGATTAATGCAATATTTATTTGCTTTCGTTTATTTGCTCTACTTGATTTGTATTCGATAAAAGAGGTATTCTGCATGTCGTTGCCACACAGCGTACAGTGTCGTTTCTAATTTGTATCATAGGTTATGGGCTGGATATCCGAAAAAATGAAGGTTGCACTGGACGAATCCTACAACGATCCGACAAATCTTCAGGGAAAGATCCAAAAGCATCAGGCGTTTGAAGCAGAACTGATGGCCAATAGGAAAAGAGTTGATGTTGTCACTGCAGTATGTGCTATGTGCTTTTGTATCGGAATTAGTAGTGGTGGTATTATTATTATCATTATTACTATTGTTATTATTATTATTACTATTATTATTATTATTATTATTATTATTATTATTAAAAATATAGACAGAATGACAAAATATTTCATCAGATAATGACAAAATTATTTCATCAAATAATCAAATTAAAAATTAATTAAATTATTATTAAATTAATTTAAATTAATTATTAATTATTATTATATTATTATTATTATTATTATAGAGGCTAAAGATCTTTATAATTTCTGCTCTATGGAGCTTCTTGTCTCAGAATTAGTAGTGGTATTATTATTATTATTATTATTATTATTATTATTATTATAGCGGGGTTTAGAGTGGTTCAGTAGGATCTGCCATGTGTGAGTACAACTATGTTCCACCCGACCATCTATTCACATTATGGCCTTGCTGTGTAATCTCATTCCGTGGTGATTAGTAAATTTGGTTCTGTCATTCAGGAAGGCCAGAAACTGATTGGTAGCAGCCACTATGCAAGCAGGGACATACGTGATGATCTGCAGAAGCTGGAGAACACGTGGAATGACCTGATCGCCGCATCACAGGAAAAGAAGGAGCGACTGAACGAAGCATACGAAGTGAGTTGTTTTCTGTAATGAATTTGAGTATATGGATTTACGGAAGCATTATTATTATTATTATTATGCAAAACAATTTTTTAAAGCGCAGTAAACATGTCAATCGAGGCAAAGTCAAGAGCGCTTTACAAAAACGAGCTGTTAAACAGGTGCGTCTTCAACTGCTTCCGGAACCGCTCAGGGAGTGACTTATAATCTAAGTCATAAACTGTTTGGCCCGTTTTTCTTCGTATGAAGCCCCCGTCGAACAGAAAACCTCTTCACGTCACCATTCTGTAATTCAATAAGTGCAGACATGCACAAGTATATGGTCTAGTGTTTTGCATACTGTTAATTTCATTTTCTTCTCCCTTCTGCCCGTGAAAATGAACGTATTTCTTGCTGCCGTGCTGTTAGATTAAGCTAAATATACAGCATAAAAAATTGTATATGTAATGATGATTTTTCAGGCGTTGTCTTTTCATCGCATGGCTGATGACATGGAAGGGTGGATGGATGAAGTGGAAGGACATTTGAGTTCAGAAGATCATGGAAAAGATATAGTCACCGTCAACAATTTGCTCAAAAGACATCAGGTTAGAGACCGCAGATGTTTGTTATACTTTGAGACTCCCGCAGGAATGCAGCATTGGCAATGAACCGTGTCGTGCCTGTACTGTATCGGTGCGATTAGTTAATATCTCGTGCTGTTAGAATGTACGATATATCAAATTTAATTAAGTATTGTGTCAGTGATATTGATATTGGTCATACATCTATCATTGCTAACTATTAAAATTTGAAGTGTACGATGCTTTGTCGAATGTGGCCAACGTGTTTGAAATTAATTATTATCTGCTTGGAAGAATATAAAAAATTTGATTTTAGAGATTATTAGGTAAAATCACAGGAAATATTGAACCTGAGGATACAACTAACTAAGGCAAGCAGTAATTAAACTTTGTATGTGGAAGACTAGAATAAATTCCTTTACTAAATGACAGGGTTCTAGGATACTAAAGATGCGCAATCAATACAAACACTAGCATATGAAAAAATGCTAGAAGCCATGTATCTATGGAAAGAAAGTTGATCTGTGCAAATGTAGCAGGGCTGCTCTGTGTACCATGTAATGTCACTTTGTATTGGTTGTTTATAATTCCCATATCGTATTTTATGTCTATGTTTTTAAATAATGTTTTGTTTGGGTTTTCTTTCAGTTGCTTGAAGAAGACATTGCCAAACACGAAGATAAGATGAAGGCATTGACAAAGATGGCCGATGGCTTTCGTGCGCGGAAGCATTTTCTTTCGAACGACATGTGCGCTCGCGCGCATAAACTCATGGAGAGGTATGACACTAAGGATCTAAAAATTGTAATAACAGTAATAAAATTTTTTGTAGCAAAGGTATTGATTAATGAATGGATCTCCAAGCTTCTTCTCTAACCTTCCTCACTCCAAGGGTTGTTCACACTATGGACTATCCCTTTCCATTGCCCTCGTGGCTTGGTATGTTGCAAGTCCCGTCCAAGTTCGGATGTTGTCAGGCCAGGTTATCTTCGACCTTTCTTGAGCACTTCTTCCTGGAATTTGCCACCAAACACATTTGCATAAAATGTGTGATTGCCAGGGAGTTGGAGGCAGTGAAATAAACTATGGAGGAAAGCGGACTGAAAGTATTTCTTTATTGAATGCATAGGCAGTTTTTAGGTTACGATACAGTGTACTGTTTTAAATTTCCTTATTTCCATAATATGTTTATTGACATTATATAATTTCTTGTTTTAGAGGTATTTTTAGGAATTGATTCTATGCAGATGTGATGATTCTAGTATATTTGTCTCATACAGGACAGGGCAGTGGCGGCTCAAGGATTTCGCAAGTGGGGGGGGGGCGTTGGGGTGGCAACTTCTAATAATGGGGGCAACCATTTGTTATTATGTATGTAGCATTAAGTATAGGATCCCAACAAGTGGGCCACTGGGGGGGGGGGCAGGCACTCAATAAGGGGGGTACGAGTCCTCAGGGCCCCCCTGTGGAGCCGCAACTGGGACAGAGTGACAGTACTGTGATGATGCATTTCACTGAAAATTGTTTCCGTACGCGCTTGGTTATTTGATTATTAGGTACAAGACTTTGACTGAACCGTGCCAGATACGAAGAGATAATCTCGAGGATGCTCTTCTTCTGTACACCTACTATCGAGATGTCCAGGACGAACTTCTGTGGATTCGCGAGAAGCGTCCGGTGGCCGCGATGACCGACCTCGGGGAAAGCCTTGCTGCTGTTCAGAATCTCCAGAAAAAGCATCAGGTTTGAAGAGACATCGTAAAGTAAAAGTAAAGTAATGTCCTTCCTGAGCTCTCAAGGCTAACCTCATGGCTCGTAAGGCAGCGCTGACCTCCGTTTCCAAGACCCTCAGCCAGATAGATGACTGGTGCAGTTTATGTGATATGGGGCCAGTGTTCTCGTGCAACGCGCCTGTTTACTCCGCGGATTAGCCTGCTACACGGTTGCCACCGCCATTTGGCGAATGAAGGCTGAGTCGACCCCCTTAGAGCTTCTGTGGGTCTTGAACCTGTGACCTTCTGCTCCATCATCCAGCGCTGCTACCACTCTGCTAACTCCCTGTCCTAAGAGACTTTGACTGTTGCCTGTTTTGGAATGGAACTTGCAGCAAAACAGTTTAAAACAGATTTGCTTTGGCAATACAGACGGTTCAGAGATTGACCATAAATCTTGTATGTTCTTCAAATTTTCTTTCCGAAAATGCTAAAGTCAATCGGTACGTGTTAGCAGTTCTTGGAATATTCGCAATTGCAGGCCCTCGAAAACGAAATCGTGGCTCACGAGCCGCTGATCGAAGCCGTCGTCAGCATGTCTCATCACATGGTCAGCAAGAAACATCCTGCATCGAAGGATATCGAGGCACGTTTGACGGACTTGCTGAGTCGTCTGCAAGAGCTGAAGAATCTCGCATCGGACAGGAAAGTGAAGCTTATCGACGCCGTGGAATCGCAGACAGTTAGTCTTTGTTCATATTTTCTGTGAATTTTTTCCACTGTTGAATATCTAATTTAGATTCTTATAGTGAGTCATGATATTGACTTTGTTATTACTTAGCATGATTTAAAGTGGCCTAGAAGGCATCACTGCCTGTGTGAAAGCCACTAGGGGACTAACGGGCCTTGAACCCGCTCCGTCAGCCTGACAACCCACTCTGCCATCTTCCGCCCCCAAAACAAATACCACAAACATCATCGTGTGCCATCTTCAAATCGAGGGTTGGTAGTCACAAGGTGTCGCCACTTTTCTTGATCCTCGGCAATTCTTTTTAGTTTTCCGTAGTTTTCAATGCCCGTCCAGTCTCTGAGGTCATCCAGACAAGTTCTTCAAGGTCACTCTTTTGCTCCTTTCCCTTTGTATTTCCCTTCCGAGGGAAATTACAATAGTGTTATTACAATAGTGGTGCGAATGTAGTCTGTTGGGTTATCGTGCTGATTTCATAATTATCATTTCTATATCACTTTCATTTTGTTATTGCATTATTATGTTTGTTCAATGTTTATTTATATTATGTTTGTTCACTGTTCATTTATTATGTTTGTTCACTGTTCATTTATTATGTTTGTTCAATGTTCATTTATTATGTTCGTTCGATGTTCATTTACAAATGTGGGAATTTATAAACAAACGAGACAAGAATCGGGATAAAAAATGCGAGATGAAAATTTTTATCTTTATTTTTATAACTTCATGAAAATCAAGTGCACGCCAAAGGCATGGATGTTGTTATCATTACTGGTATTGTGAAAAGGTGGAGAGTTTTCGTAGCATTTTAGAATAAAACCTCTGAAATTCCGGCAGGTGTTGTGTCTCATGCTGTTTTCATTCTTACCTTCTCTGCTCTGCTTCCAGTTCTATGCTGAGTCAGTCGAGGCAGACGTTTGGATGAAGGAGAAGAAGCAGCAGTTGTCGCCAAAAGATTTTGGAAAGGATGAAGATTCTGTTCAGGTCATACATGATCAATTTCTACTGACTTCCCTGAACAGTGTTTATTCTAGCCACCTAGACAGTGGGGGAAGTTTAACATTTTTAGGGGGAACAGACACTGGGGAGGTCATACTATTATTATTATTATTATTTCTAGATGATTTATTAAACGCTATAACATAGCTAGTGCTAAAATCAAGAGCGATTTACAGATGTTCATAAGATGCGCGAAATAAGTGATACTATTACTACATACTACTTGCCAAAATGTAAAAAAAATTGGGGGAAATTTCAAACTGGGGGGGAAATTCCTCCCCCAAGAAGGTCTAGAATAAACACTGGTCACTGAATAATAGCATACAAAATTTTTTGTCTTTGCAGTTTCATAATTGATCGTGGTTATAACTACCGGTAACTCAGATGAAACTATTGTTCCAATATTTTGCAAAATCAACATAACTTATATTATTATGATGTTATATTACTATTAAGATGTTATTATTACTTCTATGATCTTAACATGAAATCACTATTGTGATGTTATTATGCACTTATTTGGAAAATAATAAACTGTTATTGGATTATTATAAAAATTGGTGATTTTATTTGCGCTGTACTGTATATTAGGCTCTTCTCAAGAAACTCGATGCTCTGGAATTGGACGTCGATAACTTCCACCATAACATCGGCGAACTGGCGGCACTTAGTCGCGGTCTCGTGTCAAGAGGCCACTTCGACAGCAAAAATATTCAACAGCAGCAACAGACGACGGAGAACAACTTCCGAGATCTTCAGGAGCTGGTGTCGCTGCGCCGCAGTCGACTGCAAGAGGCGAAGAAACTGTACGAGTTTCATCGGGAGGCAGACGACGTCGTGACTTGGATCAGAGAAAGAGAAGTCATTGCTGGTTCGAACGACTACGGGACGGACATAGAGCACGTGCAGGTATTTTGCGCATGGAAGCAAGATTAGAACTTGGTGATTGTTTATTACTGTTAAGAAAATGAGTTGATTATAATAATTGCTTGATAAAATCTTGCTGACTTCAGTATATATATATATATATATATATATATATATATATATATATATATGTAATAATTATGTATATATGGATAACTTTTGGTTTTTATATGCTGGTAAAGGGAAAGAGGTTCTATTCTTTCTTTATGTTTCTTATGCAGTTTGTTTGTCATATTCTCGTAGAATGATGCTTATTTGTCTTTTGAAATTCGCTCTACAGAACATTTTTTTATTAAGCGTTATAGTATGTCAATGCATTTTATAAATTTTAAAAATTAATTTTTAATGTGCAGATGAGACTTGTCATTGCATTTTAGCACTTTATTGTAACGTTTCCCGTCTGAATTGTCAACGTAGATACTGCAACAGAAATTCAACGACTTTATTCGTGATCTGACGATCAGCGAAGAGCGAATCAACCACATCAATACAATTGCAAAAAGTCTGACGTCTAGCGGCCATGCCGACAGCGCGACGATAAAAAGGCGCCAGGATCAGATCAATCGCATGTGGAACGAAGTCAAGGAATTGGCAGACGCCAGACAAAAGGTGCGTCAGAGTCACCGAGTCTAGTTTTTTTTTTGCAATGCGATTCACAGATTTTTCTAATTGAAGGCAATTAATGGATTGTATGTTCCATGTTCCATTTGTCAAAGTAAAACCTGATCCATGCACATGTCCGGTGTTTTATACAGTCCTGTTAGGGGGTAGATTCCCCCTCCCCCTAACCTCAAAATCCCCCCCAAAAACAAATCCCAGCACTTACACAAATTTTGCATTGAACTGTGTCCTTTCCCCTCCAACCAAGTTTATCCCTGCCCCAAAAGCCTAAATCCCCCCTCCCCAAAGGCCTGGAGTCTGGATAAAACACTGCACTTGTCCATAAAATAAAATGTGCACATATGTACTTGTGAATTTATATTACATGTACCAACGTGTACAGTAAGTAAGTAAATATGGCCTTTACAAGGCTGAATTTGAAAGTTGTCAGATTAGTTTATTCCACAGAGTTGCTGCAAATGTAACGTATTCATTAAGTTCTGCAGCCATTTGTCTTTTCGTATATTACGTTGTAGTCGTTGGCTGGTGCTAAGAAGGTTCATGCCTTCGTGCGAGATGCGGACGACACGATCGAATGGATCGAGGAAAAAGAAATCATAGTCCTGTCGGAAGATTATGGACAGGATATACAAACAGTCAAGGCTCTTTTAGTGAAGCATGAAGGTTTTGAGGTAGCATTCGTAGCAAAGCATCAACTAGAACCATCAGGCCCGCCGAGAGAAATTCCGGGCCCCTGTGCAGACTAAAATTTATTTCTCGACGACCTTTTTTTTGCTTGTCAACCTTTTCACACTGGACCCCCTCTACTTTAGTGTTATTATTCATATTACTGTTAATTATGCATGTTCATCATCTGCCCGGGTCCCCAGACCGCCGGGCTCTTGTGCAGTCCCCGCCCCCTTCTCGGCGGCCCTGAGAACCATCCACAATGAGGAATAAATATTGAGCAGAATTATGTTTAGCTAGACTTTGATCCAGAAGACTGAGAACATAATTTTGAAAAGGCCTCCGATGATAATCGACAAGCTTTGTTTTTAAATTTTGCCAGATTGTTGTAGAAGTTGCATTTTATAGTAAACGGATTCAAATTAGGAAATTCGGATGCATTTTGAAATATAATTATTTCCAAATGAGGAGCGACTCTTTGCCTGTCATCCAATTTACGGAACACAGTGTTGAGTAGCTGAAGGAGATTTAGCTAGGTCAGCCACAGGAAGACAGGCATATGTCCATTCACTGAAGCTGTCTCAATGAGATTTGAAGTATGACCTCCATCACAGTCAGTGTTTATTCTAGGCCCTCTCTGGGGGGGGATATCCCCAAGTTTTAAAATCCCCCCCCCCAAAATTATATGTTGGCTGGGGGGATGGAAATTCCCTCCCCTCCAAAAAAGTGTGAAGACTCAGACCTTGTTCCCCCCAAACATTTCAAAATCCCCCAATGTTAAGGTGGCTAGAATAAACACTGATCACAGTACCAACACTCTAACCACTGTCCTGTAATGCCCTGCTATATGTAATATTGAACATGAAATCTATTTATTAGGTAAATGTAAAGGAGTCCCATATTATTCAATGTGAGCATTGTTACTTTGACAATCCACAGTGCATTAATCTAGAATAGATTGCCAGTCAAACCCATAGACCTACATTTACTTTCAAAACTGAGCGCTGCTCCTTATTTTACCACCACCCTCTAACGAGTGAAGGCTGAGTTGACCCTTGGGGATCGAGCACGACTAGGTCCCGTTCCATCAGCACGCCTCTCCAGCGTGTTACCACCCTGCCATCTTCCCGCCCCTAGCGGAGAAGGTTCAAGAAATGGAAAAACGTTTAAAAACAGTAATGAAGATTTTAAGGGATTTTCAAAGTGTGTACGAAGCATGTTGTACCTGTACGCAGGGAGACTTTGCTGCCATCAGTGGGCAGGTGGACACCATTACGAAGACCGCCCAGAATCTGCTGCAGACGTTCCCGGACGCGCAGGACCACATCCAGTCGAAACTCGTCGAGATGAGCAGCGCCTGGAACATGCTCATGAGGAAGGCTCAGCTTCGCAAAGACCGACTGCACCAGGCTGAAAGCGTCCAGCTGTACTTCAACGACTACCGCGCCCTTTGGTAAGACGTAGTCGATTGCCTTGGTTATATATATGTGTGTGTGTGTGTTGGTGTGTGTGTGTGTGTGTATATATAACTGAATCAACTCTCCTTCTGGAAGAATCTGAAGATTCTTTTTGTTTGACATCTCATTCGAGGGACACCTGTCAAAGCACCTTTGACTTTGGCCTTTGTTATACTATTGACTATACTGTATATGTTGTCTGTGCTATATAAGTTGTCTTGGCAATAACCGGAAAAGTGGAGGGGAAAAGAGCAAGAGGAAGGCAGAGAAACACCTAAGTAGACTGCCTACGAGAAGGAATTGAGGGAGTAAAGTACAACATCGAATTAATAAGAGGATGTCTAGATCGAAAAAGCGGAAATCCATGGCCGCTAACGTAGAAATACACAGCACCTAAAGAAGAAGAAGAAGAAGATGAAGATGAAGAAGAAGAATAATATTGCTACAAAATTTAAATTGTCGGTAAGATATAATATATAATATAATATGAAAAATATATATATGTATAATGTAATATACAGTGTTACTAAATGTTTTGAGTTGTTTGTGTCGTTAGTGCTTGGTGCAATGAGATGCAGGCGCGTATCACTACTGACGAATTAGCGAAGGACGTGACTGGAGCGGAGGCTCTTGTTAATCGTCACAAGGAGAACAAGGCAGAGATCGATGCCAGGCAGAAGGAACTCAGTCGATTTGTCCAGAAGGGAAATTTGCTGATTACGCAGAAAAATTTCCTTGCGGCCGAGGTTCTGTTCCAGACGTGTCGCTCAGTTTTTGTCATTTCTATTTGCAGAATTTGTGTGGCGTAGAGTAAAATGAAGTAATGAAAGTAAACTAAAGTAATGTAACAGAATATGACCCATAATTCCTAAGTTAGGGTTTGTATTTTGTGATTGTGTGGCATTAGTTTGACTGCATCAATGATGGTTAAGCTTTACTTTTGTGTGATAATGTAATGTAATGTGTAATGTGTACTACTATGTAATTTGTAATGTAATGTAGCATTTGTATAGTGCCTCTTATATTCCTATCCACAAAGCAAAAAATGTGTTATTCTACTTGTTCAGCCTGTCAAAGGTGTTTGATCCTAGTTTCAAATTATCAAAGTCTGTCTTTGTTAGAATTCTGTGTGACTTTAAAGTCAATTGGGCTGTGTGCTTATCAAGGCTTTAAAAGCCCGTTTACCTTTCCTTTTACATTTGGTTTGCTTTTGTGTGCCCTGCTTTGTCTGAATGTTAACCGGTGGCATTTGCAAATTTCACGTAGAAATAGATGGCAGTTGTCACCCATGAATGAGCAGACATTTTGAGGGAATTTATAGATGCAATTTAAAGTGACATTGATGTTAGATTTGAAGTTGTTTTTCTGTCTAAATCAGATTCATGGCAAGATCGATCACTTGAACATACTGTTTGAGAATTTGGTGCAGACGTGGCAGCAACGAAAGATCCTTTATGATCAAAGTCTTGATCTTGAGGTAAGATTTTGATCACAATTTCCTTCGTTTCTTGCAACATCTCAAGTTTTTCTATCTAAACTTCAAGCATTTCTCTTCAAAAATCATTTCCTTCATAATCATAACATCCCAACCATGATGACCCTTTGGATAAAGTGACCCCCACCTGACTGATCCTACCTTTCAAATTTAGACTTATCGGTAGTGCCAAAGAATGAGTAATCAATGCATTACCACTTTCAAAAGCACTAAATGAATTTACTTGATTTTACTTACAGCTTACTCACTTACTTAAGATGGAGATAATTATTAGCTGTGTTTTGATTGACTGATTGATTGATTGGTTGATCGATCGATTGATCTATTATTCATTTGTCAACTTCATCATCATCATCATCATAATCATCAGTGAATTTCTGTAGCGCAATTTTAGTAATTCTCTTGTCGATGGTTGCTCCTTGATTTGTGTCATTTCCCCCCATTGTCATTTGTCAAATTCAACAAGTCAGTCCGATTTTCTTCGTTGACTGGTAGACGTTACCAGCATTGTAATATAATAATACAATACAATATAATATAATATAACAAGGTTTAAAGTGGTTCAGTATAGAACGCCCTGTGTGAGAGCCACTGTCTATTGTTGTGCCCGTTAGTTGTTGAAGCGTGACATGGGACAACTCGACGCGTGGTTGAACCTGCGAAGACCGGTCCTGCAAGACCGGACGATCGGCGACTCGATAGACGCGGTCGAGGAGCTCCTCCAGAAGCACAAGGACTTTGAGACTACGGTGTTCGCTCAGGAAGACAGATTCAAGAGTATCAATAGAATCACTTTGGTATGCTTTGAAGTTTTCTCTTTTATCTGGGTTTACATTGCAGAATTATTATTATTATTATTATTAGAGTGACGACTTTTATAGCGCTATCTTAAAGCTCGGGCGGTAGTCGAGAGCACTTTACAGACGAGTTCCATAAGACGTACTAAAAAGGTAAGTTTTCAGTTTCTGAGCGAAACGGTCGGGGGAGATTTCGGACCTGACGTCTACCGGGAGAGAATTCCACACTATGGCATTTCCCCTTGAAAGGGATCTGTCCCCAAACTTAATCCCTGACCGTAAAAATCCGCTCAAGAACGCGTTAAGTACGATCTTATCGCAGGGACAAAAACCTGCGGGCAGCTAGTTAAAGCGCCACCTATTGATTAACAACGATAACAGAGATACATAATATGCCCTTGAGTTTCTAGGCTATTTATGGAATTATTATGTGACTGTCCATGAGATATGGGGCCGGCCTCATGTGATGGAGTGGAGGCCGTTTTCAACATCATCAAAACCATCATCACCATAATGATAAGCCATTAAAAAAATTATCCTGACTTAAAATTTGCCTACAATGCTAATCAGTATTTTATCCAGACTCCAGGCCTTTGGGGGGATTGAGGCTTTGGGGGGGGGAATCGACTTGGTTAGAGGGGAAAAGACACAGTTCAATGAAAAATTTGTATAGGTGCTGGGATTTTTTTGGGTGGGGGGATTTTGAGGTTGGGGGGGGTGGAATGTCCCCTCCTAACAGGCCTGTATAAAACACTGATGCTAATGGTTACTAAGATGCACAGTGTGCCTGATTTAAAAATCAACAGTGACAGCCATTTTAGCATACACAATCATCATCATCATCATCAGCATCATCATCATCATAATCATCATCATCATCATCATCATCATCATCATCATTATCCTATTATTACTTTGCCATTGTGTTGTATTGTGTTTTAGTTACACTGTTTTGTTTGTCATTGTTTGCAGCTGGAGGAGGCATTTGTCCATCAGAAGAAACATGAAAAACAGGTCCAAGTGGAAGAAGAGAGAAGAAGGGAAAAGGAAAGACTGGAGGAGAAGAAGAAGAGGGAACAGGAAAGAATTCTCGAGGTAAATTCTTGCACTGGTATTACATGTATTTAATTTTGCACTGATATTACTTGTATCTTAGTATTCTGTGAAATCTTGAGTGTTAGAATTGGTGCTATAGAAATTTATAAATAATAGTAATAAATACCCTCTTGATGAGCATTTATGGCATATCGGGATACATTTGTGCTCTCTACAATATTTGTTCACGTTCCCTAATCTGAATCCAATTCATGTGGGTCGGTGGTTCCCTCCCCCCAAACATTTCAAGTAGAGGGTCACATCTACCATTGTCAGCATTTAAGCAGGCCACAATTTTATAAAATATACGCCACAATGTTATAAAATATACGCCACAATGTTATAAATATATGCCACAATGTTATAAAATATACGCCACAATGTTATAAAATATACTAAAATTTAGTAGATTATAGATTATTCTTATCCGGGTTCTTATGATGAAAAATTGATTCGATACATAATGATGTAAATGTTCATAAAATTATAGAAATTGTGTAATATCATTCTTAACTTTCAGAAACCAGCTTCTAAAACTATAAAAGCAGTCATTATTGTATCAAATACTGAGGCCACTTTCTTATAATTGGCGGGCCATGGTTGGGGAACCTCTGATATAGACAGTTCTGGCATTGATGGTGTTGTATATTCATCGCTTAGGAAAGACGAAGAGAGGATGAATTACGCAAGGCAGGTGAAATACGACGCAGAAGGGAAGCAGAAGATGCAGAAACTGATGAGTGAGTACCTTGGAGCAATAAATTCATTTTCATTCTAAATTTGTCGTAATGGTAATACATTTCAGCATTCCAGACAGACATATCTGAAAAACTGTGTACAGGGCGGTGCAAAAAAAACTGGACTAGTCACATTTAGGTTTGCATTTAATATAGTCCAGTTATTTTTGTGCCACCCTGTATGTATGTATGTATATATGTGAGGGTGTGTGTGTGTGATAATGATAGTATGTTGTTTGTTACCATACAAGACTCTTGATACTTAAATGGAAGGAAATAGAGGCATAGGAAGACCAAGGAAAAAGTGGATGGACAACATCAGAGAAGATTTGAAGCAAATTTCAATCACAGAAGGAAGAAGATTAACAGAAGACAGGACTTCTTGGAAATGTTCTTGGTCTATCTGTTGCCACTAAGTTGTTGGCAGAGAGAACATTGATGATTACGATGATGACGACAACGGCGATGACTACTAGTATTATTACTAGTGTATTATTACTATTATGATAGTGTTGTTATAATACTGTATAATTTTTACTTTATTATAAGCAGGGATATTTTTACACCCCCCTAAAACCCCCTCAACACTCCTCCCAATTTGAGGTCGACACCTCCCAAAATTTGGTAATGTGACGATGGTATGCATACAGAATGCATACTAATTAGCTCCGGACACCCCCCCCAATTTGATGTTGACACCCCCCCTCAATTCACAATCCTAGAAATATCCCTGACTATAAGTGTCTGTTGTGTTTTTCCTTTTCAGACATTTTAAGAAAACTCACTCAACGGATGATGTGGAAGTACCAGTTATTGGCGCTCCTCCGGCGGAAGAACCAGCCGTCCAAAAGTCTGGCCTGGTTCCATCCGATGCTTGGCACGACGGAGAAGAAGTAAGGAAGAAACCGGTAAAAACTGATTCACAGAAGAAGGAGAAACGCCAGCGAACGTTGAGTCTGAACACAAAGAAGGCCGCCGCCGGTATGCAAGAGTACAAGGGCGCGGAGATGGAGGGTTTCCTCGAGCGTAAGCACGAACTGCAGAAAGGAAAGGCAAAGGCGACCCTGAGGTCTTGGAAGAGCTACTATACGGTGCTTGTTGGACAGCTGGTGTGCTTCTTCAAGGATGAAATTGGTAATTAATATAATATAATATATAATATAAAGGTAAATGTTATGTTACAGTATGTTATGTTAACTGGACAATTTATATAGCGCTGTAGCATAGTTAAAAATACCAAAGTCAAAAGCGCTTTGACAACGCTGACATGTCAATGAAGGTGGCGATGTTACGAGATCCACTTGGATGGTAAAAAGAACTTTGCCACCGTAAATAAAACCGGTATTGAGTTCTTGAGAAGCGGTCCTCCCTAGCAATAGTTCAGTGACATTGACAGAATTCAGATATATTAATATGATATAATATATAATATAAAGGTAAAGGTAAAGTCCATCTGTAGGCGCTGTACCCATAGGTGCCGGTGCTGATCTTTGGTTTCATGACCATCAGCCCATAGGTGGCTAAGCCATTCATCAGTGGACGGTGGCCAGTCATTCCGCCGATTGTATGGTTACCTTCGCAGTGTTACCATTGCTCCTCATTTTACCATCACGAAAAAGGCTGAGTTGACCTTTAGGGCTCCTGCGGGATTCGAACCCGCGACCTCCTGTTCCATCGTCCAACGTTGTTACCACTCTGCTAACTTCACAAGGTTTAAAGTGGTTCAGTAGGGACTGCCCTGTGTGAGAACCACCGGTATCGAAAGTGTTTTTGTGGTCAGCTGTTTAGTGTTGTTCTGAATACTGTGACTTTTGTCATCAGTTTTTGGAAGAACGTGAACCTGACAACAGCCATGTTTGAATTTAGTTTAATTCCGCATGTAAAATCCATTCTGATTGTATCTGATTTATTTCATTTACGCTGGGTGTATGCATGTGATGTTCTAACGTAGCTGTAATCTTATTGTAAAGGTTACACGATGTCTTTCATGAAACTAAAACAGTAACAAAGTCTTACCTCTCGAAATATTTTCATGTTATCGAGTCAATGATTTTGTAACTTATAATTACTTTGATCGGTCACTGCACTTCATTGCAGGCACTGCATTTTATTTATTTATTTATTTATTTATTTATTTATTTATTTATAACTGACAACTTATATAGCGCAGTACGCATGACAGAAGGTCAGAATCAGGAGCACTTCACAGCAAATAAAATATCTCATCTGTACGAAATATTAAACAAGTGTGTTTTGAGTCTTCTGGTGAACATTTCACGAGAAGTCATTTCGTACTGTTTTTTTTCCAGATTACGAAAATCGAGTGGCAGCTTCTCCGCCGATTAACATTCACGGCGCAACCTGCGAAATGGCGACCGACTATACGAAAAAGAAGAACGTGATGCGACTGGTTTTATCAGATGGAGCCGAATATCTGTTTGTCGCTCAGGACCTGGCAGAGATGGCGCTGTGGCAGAAGAAAATACAGCATTTTGCTGGTAATAGTCACTTGTCGTGCAATCAGTTTCACTCTGCTCTGTTTTATGTAATATTGTTTGGAGTGTTTCAAAGGCTTTAGTCATTGAAAAGCGTTACTGCTGTTTTCAATGAGTTTTGCTCTTGCTTGGTTTGTTTAATAACTTCATATTTATGATCTGGAGGCTCTTGTATGCATGCTGGTTTTTGCCAGTTTAGCAACCATTTGTAGAACTTAAAAAAGTTTTAGTAAAAAGCGAATTATAAAAACATAAAAAATAGCTATGGCCATATCAGCATTTGCAGACCTAAAACACATATGAATGAACAAGACAGTTGCAATGGACACTAATGTACAGGTACTCAAAACTTATGTCTGGTCAGTTATGCTACATGGACTTGGACCACTTCTAAAGGGATGAAGAAAAAAACTTTAAGTGGTGGAAATGTGCGTTTTTAAAGGATGTTGAAGTAAAATAAGTAATTAAAGTAAAATCTCGTGGATTTCTATAGCGCCTTGAAAAGCAGCACAACAGTAGCTGCTTATTCTTAGGCGCTCAGTCTTTCTTAAAATAGCTTTGGGGAAGGTATATTACCGGTAATTATCAGCCAGGCAATAGTCAACATCCAAAGGGCAGTGAGGCTAGGTTGTTACAGCTATGGAGGAAATGAGGAAATGAAGATAGTATGGACTGAGAAAAAAGCTAACCAAGAAGTCCTGTTCAGGGATATTTTTACACCCCCTAACACCCCCAGCACCCTCCAATTTGAGATCGACATCCTCCCCAACACTCCCCCAATTTTAGCTATTGGATGACCTTTTTTGCTTGTCAGACTTTTTTGGCAGGGCACCCTCAGAATTTACTGACACCCCTCCCAAATTGATAATCCTAGAAATAACCCTGGTCCTGGTAATGACAAACATATGATGAAAACTGCTGCAAGCCATAAGGAAAATACAACCTGAATAATTTGACATGTAGCATGAAAAACAGCCTGGAACGCTTAGTTACAACGATAATGGTGGAGATTAAAAGAGCAAGAGGGAAACAACGACTGACATATATGGACACCTTGTTATATGGCATGAAAGATATACCACCAACAGTGGAGCTGATACAAAATTCAAAGGACAGGGAGGTGTGGGGCATAGAAGAAAAAGTGAACACGTTTTCAACTTGGCTAGAAATGTCTTGTTTTTCAGCATGTCAGTTTATACTTATTGACTAATAATAATAATAATAATAATAATAATAATAATAATAATAATAATAATGATAATAATGATAATAATAATAATAACAAGGTTTAAAGTGGTTCAGTAGGGACTGCCCTGTGTGAGAACCACTGTTATTAGAATCTGTTAAAGTGTGTGCATCAATTCAAATTCACCAATGCTGTACTTTGTTAAGTTGCTGTTAGCTTTATTGTGAATGTAAATACTTTTTTGATATGAACAGCTGAAGATCCGTCAAGTAAGTTATTAGTTTAGTTTCTCAGCCTTAAAGTAGCAGTTGTGTGAGGATGGGACTGCAATCAATCTTACTTTGGTAGCTGTTGACTACTTTGCTTAACCAGTGGCGGCTCCAGGATTTGGCAAGTGGGGGGGGGTGTTGGGGTGGCAACTTCTAATCATGGGGAGGCCAACCATTTGTTGTTAGGTATGTAGTATTATGTATAGGGTCCCAACAGGGGGGCCACTGGGGACCAGGCACTCAATAGGGGGCACGGGCCCCCCAGGCCCCGCCTGTGGAGCCGCCACTGTGCTTGACTAGTTTGGTACGATGCAGTGCTAGGCCAACGGTGATTTTCTGTGGATTCTGTCTTCTTTTCGTGATCATTTTATTATGTGTCTTGTCAGCATTTTCCTTTTCTTATTTATTTGTGAAAAATGCTGTTCTTTATTATCAATGTCTGCTGTCACTTTGTTCTATGTGCTTTTGTTTCTGTGTATAATGAAATTAATTGATTGTTCACATATTTATCCTACCTGAAATTCTTGGCATGTTCAACCTTTCTTTTAACTTTGGGGCCATCCATAAAGTACGTCACACTATTTTCGGCCAGTTTTGAACCTCATGTCACAAGGTGTCACAAATCTCGCCCCCCCTTAAAGCGTCATCCATAAATTACGTCACACAGGTTGTCTATTTAATATATTCAAGGTTCTCATTCAATTTTCTGCAGCAGAAGAAATGTTTGACTTCGAACAATGATAATGAATTTAATTAAGACCTAAAATCGAATGTATCTGAGCATAATAGTGTTAATAAGCAACTTTAAAACGTCTATTTCTATACCTCTTTTAGGTATATTTAAAGTTTTATTTATGCTGAAAGTGTGACGTCACACTGGTCCTTTTCCCTCTCCCTGTCACAAGCTGCACACTTTCTTAGACCCTCCTCCTCTCGAGCATGACGTATTTTGTGGACGGTCCCTTAAATGGACATATATTTTGCGTGCTGAAATGGCTGTCACTGCTGATTTTTAAAGCAGGCACACTGCATCTTAGTAACCATTAGCAGTTTAGGCTAATTTTAAGTCAAGATAATTTTTTGAACGGCTTATCACTATGGTGATGATGGTTTTGATGATGATGATGATGATGACGAAGACAACAATGACGACTGAAGCTCACTTTATGATGATATCAGTTTAGTTTAGTTTAATTTAAATGACAATTTATATAGCGCAGTAACAAAGTCAGAGGTTTAAGGCAAAAGCGCTTAAATCGTGTGAATTTAAAGCATTAGAGCATGTGGTCACTGGTCATGTGATTGGAGAGCTATTGAAGAAGCATGTTCAGTTGTTTGGCTTGTTATGTGTGGGAGTATTCATTTTTCTATGTGTGTACGTGAATAAATCTGCTGTTGCTATATGCCAGTGACTTCTGTAATTTGCTGCAAAAGAGATTTCAATTGTTAGCTAGGTTGTTTCCGTGCTTTTCTGCTTGCATGGCTGGCACTTTGAGTTTCTTTGGTGATTTTACTTTACTCTTACATGACACCTGGAGACAAAGCATATAATTGTTAAGTAAAATTGCTAGAGATTTTTTTGTTCTTAAGTTTTCTTTACTGGATTTACTGGAATTTCTTTGTTTATTTTGCATCACTTGTTGAAGAGTATGAACTTCTCACATTTGATTGGTGCTAAAGAAATGTAATGTAATGTAATGTAACAATGCGTTTATATGATGTCTCTTCTGGGCAGGCGCTCGGAAGGACTTGAATGATGAAGTGTGGTTGCTGTGGTTATTTAGCAGTTATTTAGCAATCTCTTTAATGGCAGTTCTATGAAGAGCTGAGTTTACTTCACGATGAAATACAGATCTGTCCTGTGTATCATCATCATTATCTCCTTGTTCCTTCATGATCTGAAGTTAAGGTGACGGCATGAATTTCTTCCCTCCAACCATGTCGATCCTCTGTCTTCTTGACTGCTGCTGACATCTGCAGTCCTGTCCAGTGTCCACTCTTCCACGTCATCCGCCCATCGCCTCCCTCTGGTCGTCCTCTTCGTCTAGTTCCCGGCATCCTGTGTATAAATGTCCTGTGTATAAATGTCCTGTGTATAAATGTCCTGTGTATAAATGTCCTGTGTATAAATGTCCTGTGTATAAATGTCCTGTGTATAAATGTCCTGTGTATAAATGTCCTGTGTATAAATGTCCTGTGTATAAATGTCCTGTGCATAAATGTCCTGTGTATAAATGTCCTGTGTATAAATGTCCTGTGTATAAATGTCCTGTGTATAAATGTCCTGTGTATAAATGTCCTGTGTATAAATGTCCTGTGTATAAATGTCCTGCGCATAAATGTCCTGTGTATAAATGTCCTGTGTATAAATGTCCTGTGTATAAATGTCCTGTGCATAAATGTCCTGTGTATAAATGTCCTGTGTATAAATGTCCTGTGTATAAATGTCCCTGCATAAATGTCCTGTGTATAAATGTCCTGTGTATAAATGTCCTGTGTATAAATGTCCTGTGTATAAATGTCCTGTGTATAAATGTCCTGCGCATAAATGTCCTGTGTATAAATGTCCTGTGTATAAATGTCCTGTGTATAAATGTCCTGTGTATAAATGTCCTGTGTATAAATTTCCTGTGTATAAATGTCCTGTGTTTAAATGTCCTGTGTAGAAATGTCCTGTGCATAAATGTCCTGTGCATAAATGTCCTGTGTATAAATGTCCTGTGTATAAATGTCCTGTGTATAAATGTCCTGTGTATAAATAAGTTGCAAATTGTTTTATAATTTGTATGCTGAGTTCTGATAACCATGATGTTTCAAGGACCATTTGAGGCCCTTTTACAAATAATGTATGGTGTTCGTCATATTTGGTCTTACTTAACATGCACCTGTGCATTGCTTGCTGCAAAGAGTAGAACAAAGGAAACTCCATCTTTTGGGCACATATGCAGAATGAAAGATTACAGAAAGATCAAAGCTCTGTTTGAAATATGAGTGCCAATAAGAGAGGGAGACCACACAAGGAATGGTGTGATGATATTGAAGAATGGTGTGGAAGCAGTTTACAGGATCTTAGTCACAGGGCAATGGACAGGAAAGAATGGCAGAAAACTGTGGAGATGGCATTATACACCAACGGGTGATGAGCCCATAGTCAATGATGATGATGATGATGATGATGATGATGATGATGATGATGATGATGATGATGATGATGTGCATTACATGTGGAAATGTTAGCGGTACTTAGAGGTATGAGCTATGTTTGATTTGCAAAAATCGTTTAACTTTCAGGTTATATGTGTGTATGTGATCAGTGTAGCTATTTGGTTGCTTGTATGCTGTTGAGGTTCATGCATGGGTAGATCGAGACCAAGCAGTTAATTGACGGTGCCTTATCCCCACATTGATTGTTTGTTTCAGCGTTGCCCCCCGCCCTTCAGCTGACCCACTACGACGCCGACGCCCCGTCGCACGGACCTCCGAGTCCGGCCCACAGTGGGTCCGGTGCTCACGGGCCTCCGGGCAGTGAAAACGGGGACAGCCCCGTGCTTTCGAGGAGGCCGATCGGTACGGTACATTCTGACGATCGCCATTCAGTCGAAGTGAAATCCGTACAGAAAAAAGGAAGCGATGCGGACGATCACGATTACAAACGATCGTATCGTGACGCCGGAGATTCGTCGGTTTCTTCGTATCCTCCTCGGTCTTTGTACGAACCGGAGCCGGAGTATTCGGTTTCGCAAGCTGGAAGAAAGCCTTATGCAGGCGGTTGGTTTCATTTGTTGATATAGTTTTTTGTTTCTTAGTTGGATTGTAAAAATTTGACTTTTTGAGCGCAAATATTTCGGCTTTCTGTTAATTGTTTTTAGTCGCCTGTCTCTATTCCTTTATTTATGACTGAGTTTATGTTTTTATTTTGAGTAAGGCTGGACAAAGAATTTTTTTCACTTGAAAACGTTTTCTTGGAAGGATAACTTAGTCTGGTATTGGTAAACATGACGCTCTTTGCAGAAATACATCCATTTCAGTGGAAGCTGGAAGTGGAAGCTGGCTGTTGCCAACACCGCTATGCATCAGTGTTATAGGGATGTTCCAATATGCCAATTTAATGGAGTGGTAAGACACTGGGGTCACCAGCTTTAGCCCTGTAAATCTGAGAACTGAATCTTTGGCACCCATTAACACCCTGGTATTTCTGGTTGGATGTTATGTGCTTTGTCATTTGTAATGATCATGGATCGGTCTAATTGGTGTTGTTTGATCGGTTTCCGTCAGAACACCGAAGTTAAGCAATGTCAAGCACAGTTAGTACTTGGATGGGTGACCATTCTGGGAACTGGTCGTGGTGCCGGCGGCCAACCAAGCCGTTCATCGCTTAGTGATTGATAAATTGCTAGCAGCGCTAAGCTGCAAAGGTAAAACGTGGGTGTAGAGAAAGTAATGGCAACCTACTCTATATTAATGGTGTAAGCCACCTGCATCGCTGCTTGTGTAGTGCACAGAGATCCACGCCGGACCATACGCTCATTCAAGTACAGAACTACCTTTATGCTTAATGATCGTGGATTTTTTGCTTTTACTATACCTTACTCCAGTTTGCTGTTGAATTTAGATGTAATTCTATGTTTTTAGATTTCAAATAATGATGTGTTGTTATTTGGTTTATTTTGTGAAATTTGTGTCCCTCTCGCTCAACTTACTTACAATTTTCTTTTAACATACAATCAAAGCTGCTTACCGTTAAACATTCCTAATACACACCTCTTAGAATGTCACAATAACTGATCCCAAGTACCAGTGATGCAGGTGGTCAGTACTCTGCATTCAACCAACAATATCCCCTCCAGAGCAACATTAACCAAATTTTAACTTTGAGTGAATCTACAGCTTTCTACCGTCCTTAAGTCTTCTCTTTCTTGTATGATAGCAATTTATCTAGCGATTTACCGGTAGTTTTTTTATAGTAAAATTTCCGAAACGGCGTATTGCATTAATTTGAGGTCTGTTTATAAGATTGGTAATTGTGTGAGTAGAGATTCCACCTTTATCGGTTTCTGTATCATCTCGGATACCTTCAGACTCTGACGACCGTATGTCGCATAGATCATCTTATGCCAGTGATTATCAAGCAGATGGTTAGTGGATTTTTGACTGTTGCAGCATATCATTTGGATATTGTGTGTGTGTGTGTGTGTGTGTGTGTGTGAGCATGTGCTGTACAGTCCTTGTACAACTAAAAGCAGATGATGTATAGACAGTGGCGACACGCGGCAATTTTGGGGGGATGCCCACTCCCAAGGCGAAAAAAGTCTGCTGAGCAAAGAAAAGGTCAGCACAGGGGTGAAGTAAACATATTGCACCCTTAACTTCTTGAAAAGACAAAAAAGGTCATTGGCAGTTTAATGAGACATAGAAAGTCATTTGCTTCAAATATTTTCACCCCTCAAAGTTTTGGGGGGATACCCAGGTATTCCCAGGCTGCCATTACACAATGCCTCTGAGTATATAATAATAATAATAATAATAATAATAATAATAATAATAATAATAATAATAATAATAATGATAATGATAATAATAATAATAATAATAATAATAATAATAATAATAATGATACTAATACTAATACTAATACTAATACTAATGCTAATAATAATAATAATAATACTAATGCTAATAATAATAATAATAATAATAATAATAATAATAATAATAATAATAATAATAATAATAATAATAATAATAATAATAATAATAATAATAATAATAATAATAATAATAATAATAATAATAATAATAATAATAATAATAATAATAATAATAATAATAATAATAATAATAATAATAATAATAATAATAATAATAATAATAATAATAATAATAATAATAATAATAATAATAATAATAATAATAATAATAATAATAATAATAATAATAATAATAATAATAATAATAATAATAATAATAATAATAATAATAATAATAATAATAATAATAATAATAATAATAATAATAATAATAATAATAATAATAATATACAGGTCACACCGCACAATACCTTGTTTGGTTTTATGTTTGTGTTGCTTTTGTTATAAATAATTATAATTGGTTGCATTTGTTAAATATTGATTATTCTTATTTATTATTTATAACCTTAGATAGTTGAAGTAATATGATTCAATGGCTTTTATGCTGAGTATATACTAAGTACTAGTAATTTAGAAAGCTATTTAAGCTTGACTAAGTTTGATAGACTTCATTTGAATTAAACCCGAGTTAATTTGCCACAAGATTCTCCTTGGTCGAGTTTTTACGCTTAGTTATGATTCAAGATTTTGTGCTTTGCAAATGGCAGCCATAGACTTTGCATGTCTCTTGTAACTGAAATATAATGTAATGTAATGTAGCAAAACATTTGTATAGCGCCTCTTCTGAAGAATCACTCCCACTGCGATTACTGCATATCGATAAGGAGAAAAGGTTTCGCTAAAAAGAGTGCCATAAGAAATCATTGATCAGCCTGTATTGGTTGTCTCACTAAACATAAGTTCACTCATTTGTTCACTATATTAGCTTAATGCAATGTATCATTTATATAGCACCTCTTATATTTCTACTAAGAAGCGCTCTTGCGCTTGGAGTCGCAAAACATAATAGTGAGCTTTTAGCATTTGCATTAAATAGAGTGAGGGAGTAAGTAGTGAGGACCATGTGGAATGAGGAAAGACATTGTAAAGGGAAGGTCCAGTCACTATGTGAATGCTCAATGCTGAATAAAGCTGTGGCTGATCTATTGATGTGAAAAAATCAAAAGTTACTACGAATGGTTAATAATGAATAATCAAAAGTAGTCTATTTTATGTGTTTTTCTGATCTACAGGGAAGCACCGTGAACCGCATGTTGAAGAAGACCAAGTGAGACATATTTGTTTATTGTGCTCCTGTTGCTCAAATTGTGTTCAGACCAGTGGCGGCTCCAGGATTTGGCAAGTGGGGGGGCGTTGGGGTGACAACTTCTAATCATAGGGGGCAACCATTTGTTGTTATGTATGTAGTATTAAGTATAGGGTTCCAACAGGGGGCCACTGGGGGCCAGGCGCTCAATAGGGGGCACGGGCCCCGGACCCCTCTGTGGAGCCGCCACTGGTCCAGACAAATAATTAGTGCTTAAGTAAGTAAGTAAAATCTAGTTAATTTTTATAGCGTTTTCAAAAGCAGCACCGCAATATCTTCTTATTCCTATTTACCTAGTGCTTAGTTTTGATGATGACTGTCGGTAAGTAAGAATACCGTTTTGTGAACTATAAGACTCAGTATCAGATACAGTATGGTGCTTGTATTCTCACGTTTGCTTTTGATTCTTTTGATTCTTTTTGAAACTATTATTTACAAATTAATACAGAAAAAAACTGTCTCTACCAGGATTTGTGTTTTCTTTTCAGGGACAAGACTACAGGTCACATTCAAGTAGCTATAATCCATCAGAACCCTATGGCAGATCTGGTTACAGTCAACACAGTGGCCAGCCATCCGAGTTGATAACTTCGCGATATACTGACCGAGTTTCCTATTCATCTTCAAGCAACACTCTTCCATATGGAACGACTCCTTCGTATGCTCCACATGCGGGCCAGTCCGCCACCCTTGACTACGGTGCCAAGCCTCCTGTTGCCGCCAAACCAGACAAGAAAAAACACAGCATTTTTGGCAGCTCTGGTTTCTTCAGCAAGGGCAAAAAGGAAAAAGAGAAGGAAGCAAAGAAATAATTGGAAAGCACAAGGAATGAGATACAGGAATATATACCAGACTGTGTTTGAGTTTTGAGATTAGAACTTAGCATAATTCAGAGATTTTGTGTTAATTTTATGGTGGCATCATTCCAGGATATTCACTTTCTCTTAATTTTATGTGAAAACTCGTGTTAATAAAATAAAATGGTTAATCAGTAGTAAAACATTCTGAAAAAAGCATAATAATTGCAAGAAACTAAGTCTGAATTAAATATTTCTTTTAATGCAGTTTAAGCAGTTGATGTCTTTTTATCTATATAAGAAGTATTTAAAACTGTTCGCTAATGTATGGTTTTCACTTGTGCTTAGAAGTTATTGTGTGATACATTTTGATTTTTTATCGGACTTGATGATGATTGAAACAACTGATATTTTCGAAGTTCTGATTAAATTTTTTTCTGTGTATAAACATTTTGCTGATATTCCTCATGAATGTTGTGCAGAAGAGGTCAATATTGTGATTTTATGATCAGTTTTAAAAGACAGATCTATCTTTGTGTCAAAATTATTTCAGTGTGAGCATTCCCTTGATTTTCTCAAGTCGAATTTTTAGTTAAAGGTGTTTGCTTTCATACAGCTTCAGCCAAAGCTTCACTCTATGTCTTAATCGCGATCATTCTGACTTAAGGTGTCTATTGTGGCAACCTCTTTTATATCTTACGCTTTGCAGAATACATTTCTGAAGCTTTTAGTTCTGATTAAAAGCAAAATTTGTTGCACAGCTAACTTATCACAACATGTTTGACTGTAGAGATCAAACTAGATTATTGAAATAAACAATTTATAAAGATTAAAGATCACACTGTTAATGGCTGCAATACACATGAATGCAATCCATGTGGCTTCATTTTGTAGTGTACCGGTAACATTAATGGTAGGATTAGTTAGTATGAGAGGAACAATCTCAAGGAGCACACCCAACTTAACAGTGCCATGAGTTGCTTTTGACTAAGTTATGGAACACAAGGGTTTTCACACAGGACAGATCCTACTCTAAGCACCGTTATTATTATTATTATTATTATTATTATTATTATTATTATTATTATTATATTATTATTATTATTATGGCATTAACTGAAATGCAATATATTATTCTTTATTGGTAGCAGGCCCCTAGGCAGTGACGTATGTATGTGGCATTGTGCCATTCTTCCCCTTTGGTCAGTGTTTATTCTAGCCACCTTGCACCTTGACATTGGGGGGGTTTGAAATGTTTGGGGAGGACAAGGTCTGAGTCTCCACACTTTTGGAGGGGAAATTTCCATCCCCCCAGCCAACATATAAAAAATTGGGGGGGGAGATTTTAAAACTTTGGGGGAAATTCCCCCAGAGAAGGCCTAGAATATACGCTGCCCTTTGGTGGATTAGTTTCTAAGAAAGCAATGTTAGCCTACAGCACTTGACTGAGCAAAACCCTAGTTTCTAGTTTTTCTTGAAATGATCGGTAATGTCTGGGCAATTGCTGTTTGTAAAATGGCATTTGCAACTTGGAAGATGGGTTCCCGAGTGTCTAAAGACGCCCCCCCCCCCATTAACAGATTATTAATTAGCTAAAGAGTTGAGCAAAAGTTAAGAAGAAACAAATACTTATCACTGTCGTCGTCATCATCACCATGATTATGTGTTTATGTCGTAAGGCTTGCACTGACAGTTAACGACCCTGTGTTTACCCTTCGATCATGAATTCAAGTACCGGGGAGGCCTACCGTTTATGATAAGATAACGTGATTAAGTGTCCTAGGGAGTACTAGCCTCAGTGAAACAGTGGCGGCTCCAGGATTTGGCAAATGGGGGAAGGCGTTGGGGTGGCAACTTCTAATCATGGGGGGCAACCACTTGTTGTTATGTATGCAGCATTAAGTATAGGGTCCCAACAGGAGGGCCACTGCGGGGGCAAGCACTCAATAGGGGGCACAGCCCCCCTGTGGAGCCGCCACTGCTGTGAAATACAAGCAGTGGTTCTAACAGAGGACAGATCTTGGGGCTGTCCATTAATTATGTCAACAATTTTGGGACAATTTTACCCCTCCTCTTGTCAACAACTGTCAACTTTCGGTGACCTCCCTATAATTATGTCAAAAACTTGTGAGCCCCTACTAAGTTCAGTGACGGGTCTCCCTAAAAAGTTTAGAAGGTTTTTATTGTTGCGGCGGTGACCATTTCTCTTTCTTTTGTTCATCAAGTGTCATAATATGGTGATGATGACCTTGTTTTTGCTTGTCAGGCTTTTCCATTGTAATAGGGGTCGTCCATAAATTACGTCACGCGAATTTGGCACGTTTTTGGGCCCCCTATGTAACGCGACGTCATAAACGGATCCCCTAAAATATTACGTCACAGCGGGTCAATACCCCCTCCCCCACCACGTTTTCGTCTTCCGAAAAGTCTTGACAAGCAAAAAGACCATCCTTGTATTTTTTCTTCTCCAAAATCCCTTACAAGCAAAAAAGGTTAGACAAGCAAAAAACATTGGGGGCCAGGCACGCAAAGGGGGCACGCCCCCTCGGGCCCCCTGTGGAGCCGCCACTGGCTACTGGGCCTTCTTATTCGGATTGGATTTGGCGCACCATCGGCTGGTGCCCTGGGCATTGTGATAGTAGTGCCACAGACGTTTTTTGATCAATTGATCGATTGACACTACTACTGCTACCGCTATTACCACAACCACTGCTACTACTATTGAAATCCGGCGCTTCATGAATTGATGGTTCTTCGCCAATCGCCATCATGGCGATGTCGTTGTCGGATAATAAGGTGTATTATTGCTCCAAGGATAATAGCATAGACTTTGTGGATAATAGCGATTAATAAGCGTTGAAATTCTCTTTTAATCGGTTTTTATTATGTTATCGGTGAGAAATAAACGACCGAACAGGCAGTCCAAGTCAGTCGTTCGTGCCTAAACGTCTCGTTTTGTTTAAACATTTATGTTTAGTGCCAAAATTTATCCTGTAATTGTCGCATTTTCTGAATTTTTGGGCATTTAATGTGGATATATTTGTTAAACTATGTGGACGTCATGGTTAAATGCCGGATAATTGTTGGATTTTCTTCTGTATCTTTACTTCCCATTGCAGTCTCAGCATTACATCGATTTTTACGACGTTTCGCCCATCGGGACGATTTGCCATTTGCCCCTTCACTGTAGTAGTTACTGCGTTGTGGATAGAGTCACGGATGCCGTGACTCTATCCATGTAGCTAGAGTCCCGTGAGTGCACTGAGATAGGCCGATTTTTAGTTTCGCGAGATTTCACGGACGTGAAGTGCCTTAATTGTGCTGTGACAATGGCAATGACTTGCGAGACCAAGTCCAAGGCACTAACCCACGAGGCCAAGACATTAGACCTCAAGACCAAGGTCAATTTTCGAAAACCCTGCCGCGAGGCAAAGACCAAGACCAACTCACTGGCTATCACGACTGCCGCTAGGCAAAGACCAAGACGTGCTCACTTAAAGTATTAGCCAATGGGAGCACTCACGTGACTCTAACCCTGTGGATAAAGTCACGGAAGCCGTGACTATATCTATGCTGATAAAGTCACGACACTTTTCACGTGCTCACTTACAAGGTTTTAGCCAATGGGAGCACTCACGTGACTCTAACCCTGTGGATAAAGTCACGGCTTCCGTGACTCTATCCAGGACCTAGTTACTGAAGCCTGACATGAGTAGACTTGTTGCTTAACCCCTTAACTGGGCGCCCCGAGTCACGCTCGTCCATTTTACATTGAGTTACAAATAGTTGCCCAGTTAAGGGGTTAATATGGCTTGAAAGTTCACTGTCACTTTGATATTAACCGACTAATACATACGCATCTTCCATTTGGCAGAATGTTTTGAGGTTATTGGGTGAATCATCCACATTGGGGGGGGACTTTCTGACGGAGGGTTAGTGGTCGATGTTCCGAACGTTCTATATTATTTCTTTCGGCAAGTTATTGCTATATTCGTTTTCCTGCCTCGACTCGTCCTCTTCTTTGGTCTCCTCTTCCCATTCTCCTTTTCTAGCCCCATTCCTGTTGTTTAATCTTTTACTACACCACAGACCATTCACCTCTCACCTTTTTCGTTGGCATCATCTCGCACAGATAATTTGGTTGACTTATTCCTACTTATTTAAGTACAATAAGTAGTTTATAAAACTTCAGTAGTGATGTAAACATTTGCTATATAACGTTACCAATCATAATGGGAACGAAGGGAGAGAGGGGTAGGGTGTTAGTTGCAGGCTGTAAAAGGAGAGGAATATCAAACCATCAGAATATCAAGCTATTGAGGTCAAATTCCTGTTGCCACTTTGAACTTTACTGCATTTGATCTTTTGTATTGGAATTTCATTCTAACTGATAATAATTGTTTGCTTATTTTAGTTGTTTCAATGAATTCATTTCAGTTCAGCTCGGTAGATATGCTTTTTAAATATGGTACTAAATCCAAAGCCCTTGGAATTTCTTGTAGAAATCTAAGCAGGGAAACGTTAGCCATCTTTTGAGTTATGGGTGAATCATCTCAGAAGCCGAAGCTTGTCAGAGCCATTTACAACTTCCAACCAACCAACACCGATGAGGTTGAGCCGCTGGATTTGATCATATTAATTTTAGTAATGTCCGATGTCAGTGATTAAAGGCTGGAGATTAGTTATAAGTGCAGTGTTGCTTAATGCTTCCTTTAGAGTTGCAGATATTAGCAAAATGTCAGCATTGGATCAAATAGATTGTAAGACTAAATTTTATATTTTTCTCATTTATTTATTTCAACTCAGGAGTGGTCACATACAATATATATTTTAACAACAGAACAAATAGAACCTTAGTTAATGGATGCTAATTAACCCCTTAACCGTGTATTTAACTGTAACTCAATGTAAAATGGATGGATATATCCGGGATCCCCAGTTATGGGATTAATAGTTTTTAATGAGAAATTCTAATATACAGTGTATAACTGTATATTCTTAATTAATGTTTCAAAACACTGTTGCTTTTTGTGCTGATGGGATTAAATTTGTCACCACATTTTAAAATAATCAATCCTTGACATTTGTGGTTGGGCGATATTTCTCTTAGTGACGATCAATTTGCTGCCCATTTTTGTATTTTTCACCAAAATGTTTGGTCAATCTAAAGCTTTTGGATAGAAAATTTGACCTAAAAAATAACAAAGATTATAAAATCTGATAGATTAGTCTATGGGCTAAATTATGGCTAAAGAACTTTATGTGTTTTTAATACTAAAATTTCTCATTACAGGCTAATAAGCTAAAAAAAAATATTAATGCATCCAGTGTAGAAAGCATCAGCCAATTATGTGATTGCTTTTTTGTTTTCAGTTATGCTTTCAAAAAGGTGACATAATTACCGTGTCGCAGGTGGTAGAAGGCGGTTGGTGGGAAGGAACACTCAACAATATTACTGGATGGTTTCCTAGCAACTACGTCCGTGAGATTTCTTCATTAGGTGAGCACCACTATTATGATACTATCATATCGTAAAGCCATTTTCAAAGACTGATTCTGCATGAGTTCTTACCTGGGAAAATCCAGACAGCCATAGAATTTTATTCTTTTCATTGAATTTTTTAAAGGTTTTTATGATCTCTTGAGTTCAATGTAGTTGATGTACTGTAATGCTAATCTCGTGATGCATTAAGTGGTTGCATCTTTTTCATTCAAGTTATTTCAATATCTTCATTTTGCTTTCCTTTGCTCCCCTGTGTTAAATTTCTAGTTAAAAAAACAGCATTTGACCTTTGAGCCAGAGTTTATTTAGCGTTGCTCCTGTAATTTGATGAAAGATGAGAGAATGGGATAACAGAAATGGGAATGTTCCTTGTGTAGCTTGGACTAAACAGAAATCCAATGGATGGATGCTTTAATGAGAGGAATTTTATAGGAGTCCATTATTTGAAGAAAATTTTTCTATTTTTGCTGCATTTTGAAGTAAGCGGACTGCTGCCTAGAAAAAGGCAGGGCACATTTGGTAATTCTTGTGTGCAAGGAAATCAAGGAATTGGATAGGTGACTTGATGTTTCTTTTATCTTCTTCTTCTTCTTCATCATCATCATCATCATCATCATCATCATCATCATCATCATCATCATCATCATCATCATCTCTCTTCAAAGGCTGTGTATTGTGCAAGTCCTTTGGTAACTTAGCCATTCGATTCTGTTTTCACCTCTTACCTTGAATATCTTATCCAACGAAGCTATGCCATTCTTGGTCGTCCCTTTGTCTTTCGTCCCTTCGAGTGTCCTAGTATTTTTGTCACCATTAAGTTTTCTCTTACGATGTAACCAATCCATTGATGTTGTTGATGCATTGGACTGAAATGAAGAATAGCACAGGCAGTCCGGGTGATAGGCAACAGAACACCTTAACCCCTTCACTGCCGGTGTTGCTATTTGATCATTATGCTGCAGTGATGTACGCTGCACGGCATGTGTCAGTTAAGGGGTTAAAGATGGCTGATAGGACATTAGTACTGTTATCTGGATTTGTTCAGTGATGCCCTGAAAGATGGCATCACATTGACTGGAATACAATCCGATTGGTAGCAGTAATGATGTTGGCGGTCATTCATAGTGATATGCAGAGGGGCGGTGGGGTAGTGGCTTCGGGCGCCAACCAGATGGGGGGGTGGGCCAAAATTGTCTTGGTGACCTTTTTTGCTCGTCAACCATCCAACCATCACATGGGGCATGAAAAAATTTGTGGGCCTAGGGCACCCACCCACCACTCTGCATTCCACTGGTTATTTGCATTTGCAGATTGCCGATCTGGTGCTAAAAGTCCGACACAGAAATCGACCGATGTGAAAGGAGGACCGAGAGAAAGCAACGCTAATCAGCTTAATCACAATGTAGTAAGTCAGTCAGTCAGTCATAACTGAATTCCCGGTTGATGATGTTCAAAAGATTTTTACTCTCGTTTTACGTGTACTCCTTTGGACATATAATAATAGTTCACAGTGATTTACGTGTCATCTTCTGGGAGTTTCTCAGGCTGGAAGCATCCTCAAATCTCCGAAAAAGTTTTAAATTAAGAAATTAAATTAGATTTATCCGAATCCAAGCAATTGTTGGTCATTCTAGATGGAAGCCTCCAAATAATAAAGACAGAGTTGTATGTTTTTAGTCAAAGTCTCATTGTTGATGCGTTGGAATCAAAGCAGTTTTTGTCCAAGTTTTTGTCGGAAAACTTTTCAGAAATTAAGCAGGGCATAACTGTTGTGCAGGACCCACAAGGGAAATTAAAACATTTATTTGTCAGTAATGTAACATAGTAGGACATAGATGTAGTGCCGCGTGTGATCGATCACTCGAATGTGCTCAAGGCTAAGGGCCTTGTTGAATTCTGAAATTGTATATACAAGAAACTGTCCTTGTGTTCTAGGTTCTTCAGAGTTTGATTAGCACAGAAAAGGCTTTCGTCACTGAACTTGAAGAGCTGCTCACTCGATTAAGGCGCTTAGACAATGGCTCTATGTTAGTGCGCAATCTCTAGCGTCATTCCGCACAGAACGTTCCGTCTTTTAGTTTTTGATGAATTATTTTTTTATGTATGCACAATGCACATATTATGCACATATTATTTTTATTATTATTGTTATTATTATTATTATTATTATTATTACCGGTATTATTATTTGAATACAAACCAGAGGGGAGAAGATCTAAAGGAAGACTGAAAAGATGATAGGTGGACGGATTGGTAGGACTGAATCTCAACGGAAAAAACTGACGGAAGACACCGAATGACCTTGGAAGAAAAAGCAAAGGACAGAGAACTTTGGAGAGATGTCATGGAGCAGTCGATAGCTGGACACAGCTAGAGGACGAAAACCTGACCTGACCTGATTATTATATTACTATGCACATATTTGCTCAACCTCTAGTCTCTTCAGACTTTTTCTACTTAACCCTTGAACCGGCCGGGGTCAAGTATACTAAATAAAATTGCATTTATTTACAAATTATGTGCTGGTTTAAGGGTTAAAAGGGCAATAAGATTTGCAATAAGATCTCACACTCATCCTTCCACTTCTAAAACATCTGAATATACTTGAAATACAGGCTTCTATCACTGTGCTTTGTCCTTTCAATCCCATTGCTTTCTTTTTCTTTGTCCTTTGCAGTTTGTCCTCGGCTGAATACTCTGGCCTCTGTGGAAACCTCGAGGACATTGGTGCACTGCACAAGACACTGCTGGCATCCCTTGAGGAAGAGATGTGGTAAGTGAATATAGGGGTATCCAGTGTTTACCAACAAGGTCCGGTTGCTCCGCCCACTGGTGGACAGAAACCATAGAAACCATTGTTGTCTGTTAATAGACACCAATGGTAGAAGCAGATTTCTTGCTGGTGGGCATAGATCAGTGACCATAGAGATTGTTTTGGATACTCCTATATTGGATTACACAATTATAATATACAGTACATTATCTGAATATATGCATAATTTTTTTACGTGACTTATTGCAGGCTGGACCAATTTGAGTTCAAGTTCATGTTTCTGTTTGTGCTGTGATCTTCATTGGAATGCTATTTTATTTCTGTCCCCAGTCTTCCCTTGCATCAACAACGAATAGGAGGGTTTTTCCTGAAGATGGCGCCTCAGATGCAGCTCCTTTACCAGAAGTATTGTTCCAACCATCCAAAGGCTGCAGCCATCATGCAGGCGAAAAAGTAAGTCGATCCATCAACGTTAGAACCTTTAGCAACACTGGGTCTTATTCATTTCCATTTGCTTTTATGTTGCCAGAATTCTCTGGAAATTGGCCAATTGCCTTATTTCTATGAAAGAAAGAAGTTAAAGGGATGCTCATTTGCTCATTGCCCCCTCCCCTGGATATGAATTCTTCACTTTTTTCCACCTTGGCTTATCCATGATGTTTAAGGTGCAACATTTTGATAAAGTTATGATATTTATATTTATCATCATCATCATCATCATCATCATCATCATCATCATCATCATCATCATCATCATCATCATCATCAGATTCTCTGCCCTGAGACAGGTTCAGTTGTTTCCATTGTTTCCATTCCTCTCTGTGTCTTGCCTCTTGATTTCTGCATAGGTTTTGTGATGCTGTGCAGTGTGCATCTCTTTTCATCATTCAGTCCAATAGCATCTTCATTGGTCTTGCTTTTGTCTTTCTTCCTTATATAATTCCCTCCAGTGTTTATTCTAGCCACCTTGACTGACATTGGGGGGATTTTGAAATGTTTGGGGGGACAAGGTCTGAGTCTCCACACTTTTTTGGGGGGGAATGTCCATCCCCCAGCCAATATTTAAAAAATTTGGGGGGGGGAATTTTGAAACTTTGGGGAAATTTCCCCCAGAGAAGGCCTAGAATAAACACTGATTCCCTCCATTAGTGTTGTACATGTAAGTAATGTTTGTCCTCTTAGCGCATGTCCAATTCAGTTTCTGTCTTCGTTTGATGGCGTTAATCATCGATCTTTGTTCTCCCACCATCTGTAATACCTCTTTGTTCGATTTCTTGTCCTGTCCACTTGATCTTTGCTATTTATGACATAATTTAAAGAAGCTATGATTATACAGGGCGGTGCAAAAAAACTGGACTATATTATATGCAAACCTAAATGTGACTAGTCCGATTTGTTTGCGCCACCCTGTACTATTGGTGATGACATTTAGGAAATTTTGCAACTATTTTCGGCTGTACAATCTGAACGTTAATCTACATGAGTTCGTTTACTGTTATTCTGATATTTTCTCTTCTATTCATTTTACAGAGACGAACTGAGCAAGTACATGGAGGGGTTTGGTGTCCCATCGCCAGGCATTATGACGCTCACCACCTGTTTATCTAAACCATTCCGTCGACTGGAACGATACTCAAGTCTGCTCAAGGAGCTGGAGCGGCACACCGACGTGAGCACCACGTGCCGAATTTATTTTCACAAATACAAACATATGTTATGATCTTCTACAGCGAGTTTTTCCTTCAAATTTTATTTCAGTTTTTAAACAAAGCTGCGATAATTTCAAGCTCCACTGCCTTTGCATTAGGAATAAGAAATCTTGGAAAATTAAGACATGATGTTCTAACAGATTTTTGGGGGTTTTTTTTAGTCCTACGTGGGAGCTAAAAATGATGCCTTGACTTTTGCTTTGAGCTGAGTGGGAGAGTAAGGAACAAGGCCCGAATGGATGGAGTAGGGCGTAGGGCCATTGCAGAGAGATGCGATATCCATAGGATTTTAATGATTTTGCAGTTTTGATTGAATTTCTTTGTAGGAAGGCCACGTGGATCGTGGAGACACCCAAAGAGCAATATCTATATACAGAGACCTCGCTGTAAGCTGTTTGAAAATCTTTAATTTTAATTTTCTCATTACAATCACACAGTATCTAGTTATATTGATGCAACCTTTCTACGGGTATTTAAAAAAGAATGCTTTATTTACTTTTGTGATTTTCTGTACGGAATTTTGAGATGGTTTGGGTTTTTTTTTGGTAGCTTGATGCATAGCAGTCAATGTTTTTTTTCTAAGAGCATACATTGCTTATGTGGAATGTCTGCTAGATGTCATGTGCTGAAATCCGTAAACAAAAGGAACTTGAATTTGATATTCTTCATAGTGAGATTCGTGGATGGGAAGGAGAGGTAGGCTACGGCTGTCCTGTTCTATTATTATTATTTTTATTATTATTATTATTATTATTATTATTATTTTTATTATTATTATTATTATTATTATTATTATTATTAATGTTCTGTTCTGTTCTGTTCTTTAGCCATCCTCGATGCGAGGTTGGGCTACAATATGTATCACATCTCTCCATGTCTGTCGTTCTTCTGTTTTCCGAATCATGTTTTGAAACGAGAGTCCAGTCCATGTTGTTATGTTATCTAGCCATGTTGTTATGTTATACAGCCGTCCTAGCGTGCTAATATTAGCTTTAGAATAGTGTGAGATAATAACATGGAATTATAATCGTCAACATCATATCATTATCATCATCATCATCATCATCATGGTTGCCTTGTACCAGCTCATTTGCAGCAATAGCTAGACACGAAACTTCTCCATTTATCTTTTTCCATTGTTAGTCTCTTTCCATTGATTACTGATATCTGGTACCTTTCAAAGTCTTCTTTGATGTTATCCATCCACTTTTTCCTGTGTCTTCCTCTTCCTTTTTTGCCTTCTTTGTATGTGTAGAGTGCTTTATATGGGAGTTTGTTGCTTTTCATTCTATTTACGTGTCCATACCATCTAAGTCTTCTTTTGATTTTATGTTATTGTCTCTTGCTTTCCCAGTCTTTATCTGACATCTTCATTTCTTATTCTTTGTAGTCTGCTTATAGTATAAAACCTGTTATATTATGAAGTAATATAAAATAACTATGTTAGGTAATTCTCCTCGTCAAGCTTCTTAGGTAACAGGGAATTTCAGAGAGAAGACAGATATGTTTAAATCTGTAATCTACAGTAAAACTTTGTTATAACAGACGCAGTTATTATATATCGCAATGTACTGCCCTATTTGATGCACTACCGTATTGGATGGTATTGGATATAACGCACTAAGTTTTACAGGCCCGTTAAGTATGTTATAACGAAAATTCTATGGTTTATTTTGCTTCCATTTGATACTTGTTAATATTGCTTCTAACTACAATGAATTCTGACCTTTTAAGGAAATTTCGCAGTTGGGCGAAGTCCTGCTCTTATCTCATGTCCGCATCGAGGTCGAGTCCGGAGACAAAAAAGAGCGCTTGCTTCTCTTCTTTCCCAGTCTGCTCCTCGTTCTTTCAGTTGCGCCGCGAGTCAGTGGCTACATATTCGAGGTGCGGGAGAGATTATAGCATTTTACGGCCTGTTTACATTTACATTTTAATTACCTGTGGTCTGTTGCTAGCATTTCCAGTCATGTTTTGTATCTCTGATATCGCAGCTGCGTCCAGGGATAGAATTTTTATCACAGAATGCTGTAAAATTGTTGTCGTTAGTTTTGAAACGTTGGTCAGGTTTTAATCGGGGGTCGGCGCCATGTACCCACAAAGTCCACAAATGCAGAGGCCTGGCAGTCATAGGGGCCTGTCCAAGGGAAAATTTGTTTATTAATAGCAACAGCCCCCACATCCCCCGTCCTTAGAGGCCCAGGTATTTATTCTTTGGTGGCCCAGCACAATTTAGGCTACCATGACCCAGGTTTTGACCTTTTCAATCCAGCAATCCGCATAACCCATAGGTTATGAAGCTGAAATATCGGCCTTACGGAACAAAAGGGTTAATTTTTGCACACATTTTAAGTGCTCTGTGATCAGTCTTGTATCCTTCAATATAACTGTGACTAGTGGTGTTTTTATCTTACTTATTATTCCTTATTGGCATGCAGTTGACATAGTGGGAGCGCTTAAATGTGATTTACCATAGGAGCTGCTATATTAATTTTGTGTTACATTACATTTGTTAAAACTTATTGATCAATAAGATATTTCAGTCTTTTATGATTTGTTAACCCCTTAACTGGGCAACTATTTGTAACTTAATGTAAAATGGACGAGCGTTACTCGGGGCACCCAGTTAAGGGGTTAAGACTTTTAAATTTTGGATTTGTTGTCATTATAGGGGAAAATATCTACTGTTGGTTGTATGGTCACGTCACTGGAAGATACTGATAACTTAGGATTTGGTTTTGAAATCACAGGTACTGTTGTACTGTCAAATCTGCTTATTGCTATTTTTAACAAATCAATGCTCGTTATGTCTATTGTTTTAAATGGCAAGTGGGATATTTTTCTTGTGGGATATTTGGCTCATGTGGGATATTTGTGGGATTCTTGTTGGATATTTAGGTCATGCTTTTATTTCGTAAATCCCATTATGAACTACAAGTGGTGTGGTGGAGTTGCGGTGGGGTTTTTGCCGTGCAATCGGAAAATGTTTATGTCCTCAGATCACGCACTGCTCTTACTCAGCGTCGGGCTTTTGCAGTGACTGGACCCTCCTCCCTCTGGAATGCCTTGAACCCATCCATTCGGGCCCTAACTTCTTACTCCCTCACTCTGCTCAATGCGAAAGCGAAAGTCTCACTACTTTACACTGCGACTCCAATGCCAGGAGCGCCTCTGAGTAGAAATAGAAGAGGCGCTATACAAATTCCACATTATCGGTACATTACATTACATTACATTGCAGGTTCAAATCTGACCCTAGTCTCTGCATAATGACTCTGGACAAATTGCTTACCACTAATTAATCCTTTACCCATTCATTTATTTGTAAAATAATATGAAATGGACGAGTATTCTCGGGGCAAATGGGAAAGGGTTAATGATTGCCTGTGAGGAAGGCAAAAGGAAGCCATCATTTTCTTTTCAACCCCGGGGCATAAAAGCCAGTTGAACATGCCTAAGGGCAGAGAACTCGTCATCATCATCATCATCATCTCCATCTTCATCATTATGAACAATGGTTTGAATGCAGCATTAAATGGGTTTTACTGTATTAATTTAATTGGTTAATTCACTACTTTGTATTCATTAGGCACTTGTCAAGAAGTTCATGTTGAATTACTTTGCACTTACTGAAATGATTTCGATTCATATTTGGTCATCAGGTGTCAGCGGAAGTAACACCGACCGGCTTATGGTGTCGTGCACAAGCGCCCAGGAGAAGACAAAGTGGCTTCAGATTTTGAAGCAGCACGGGCGACTGGCTCTGTCTGCATGCGCTGTCCCAAAGCCTCAGAACCTACAGGTATGTCACCTTGGCTTAAGGTATGTCACCTTGGCTTAAGGTATGTCACCTTGGCTTATTTCAAGCGTGACATGAATCTGTGGGATGCATCGTTTGAATGCATCGTATCGTTTCATGTGCAAAAGTCTGAAATCACGTTCTATTTTTGCTAATTATTTTTCAATTATTTTTATTTACTGTATTGATTTGAAAAGCAGCAGAAATAGAATAGAGGGATAGAATAGAATCTGGAAAATGGAGGGTGCCAATAAGAAAGGAAGACCACACAAGGAAAGATATTGGAGAATGGTGTGGAACCACGGAAAGGTGATATTGGAGAATCGTGTGGAAGCAGTTTATAGGATCTGAGTCACGGATCAATGAACAGGAAAGAACGGCAATAGACTGTGGAGATGGTCACCTTGATTCTTCACTTTTGCACACCACTGTTACTCTTTGGGATGAAAGTTTTGAGTCCTTTGTGGTTAAATGACTTGAGTTCAGATTTTAAACTGAAAATTTAACCACTCTGTCGATTAATTGATTTCTTGGTTATGTTGAGTAACTTGTGCTCAGCGTTTGTTGTCGTTACAAATAATGTGTGATTTTTATAAGGATTTTGCGTTGTTTAGATGCCCCCGGCTCACGTCTCTGTCGTGACTCCGTTGCAGCAGAAGTTCCCGCAGCAGTCAGTTCCAACGAACAGCACGACGTTCAGTAAATCCTCTAAGTTGTCTCTGCATCTGTCCTGTCTCCGGCCGTACCCTCCGCTCCGGCCGTCGGTCCTGACGAGGGACGAGGGAACGAGGAGTCCTCGATCGGGCAGAAAGCTTCTAGGATCGAATCGCCGTAAGCCAGGTGAGAGAGAGAGAATGAGAGAGAGAAAGAGAGAGAGAGACAGACAGACAGACAGACAGAGGGGCATTTATTTAGTCTCAGAATAGTTTGTTTTTTTTCTTGAGAGGAGTTTCAACTTGTCCTTAGATTTCATTCTTTGCAGTTTGAGAATTTTATATAGAAGCCACTCATGTGATAAATTTACAGTTTCAAGAACTATGTATAAATAAAAGTAAACTTTACAAGTAACTTTTTACAAACATTCGTCTATTGAGTTGCTAAATCCAGTAATAAGCAGTTTTATTAGAAGTTGTAATAGATCTCAGCATTGTTGGTATTTTTTGGAGGTGAAAATATCATTTAGAAATATATTTTTTCTTGTAATTTCCTCTCTCTCGAGCAGACAGGACTCTGTCACAAGAAGATTACCTTATTTATAAAAAGAGTTAGTATTGCAGTATTGTTCTGCTTACATGTTTGCCATCTCTGGATATAGGTTTTGGTTTTCCAGTGGACATCTATGTTTTTATCTGTCATTTGTTGTGAAATTGTGTTATTTTGGGGTTTTCTATGGGTTTTCATTTATTGTTTAGAGCTTGTTGTTTTTGTATTTAAGTATTTTATTTTTATATCATTTGTGAGGAATATTAAGGGAACCATGCTATTGTTTATTCACTGCATGATTCATGTCTCAGTACCTTACTTTTGCTTTTGAATTTGATTTTTATTATGTATTGCATTAGCTGGCTTATATCCCAGTTTGTATAGTTATCACACAAGATATAAATAGAAATTATGACCACTTTTGCAGTTACTGTTATATTTTCATGTTCATAATGGTTTTTCTTAAAGAAACTGAATACTTGACTCAACTCTATGTTATATCAAATCGCAATTCTCCGCTATTATTAACTCGTTTCTTTTCTTTGTCATTGTCAGTTGACGACGCTAAGACTTTAGAGGACGACGCCGTCATTTTGCGCGTCATCGAGGCCTACTGTACGAGCACGAAGGCCAGGCAAACAGTGAATTCCTGTGAGTTTACTCTGCAAGCATTGATTGTTACTATTCCATAAATTGTGCAGTAGTATGATAGTGTTGCTAGTCTTGCTATGATAATTGCTATGATATATGATAATTGCTAGTCTTACTATGTCAGCAGATGTTGAAAAAAAATGGTGCCATCTTCAACACTGTTCTTAAAATTCTAAATGTGGTTGACTTTCAAAATGTCAAAACTTACTGAGGATTATTAGTTATAATTATAACTGTTTTGGTCTTGGCTTCTTTGTCTATCTTTGAAGCTGCAGTCAAATTACAGCCCTGTCAGACTGTCATTATAACTGATTTTCTTCTTTAATTCAGAGCTGTATTTTGCCAAGCTTGTATTGAAATTAGCAGTGTTATTAGATTAAAACAGTGGTAATATATAAGCATTAAAATAATTGTATGACCTGAGACAATGTTTAAATATTATGTTACTCAGTTTTAGGTTTTATTATTATTATTATTATTATTATTATTAGTAGTAGTAGTAGTAGTAGTAGTAGTAGTAGTAGTAGTAGTAGTAGTAGTAGTAGTAGTAGTATCATTAGTATTATTGGTATCATTATTATTAATATTGACAATTTATGAAGTGCAGTAAAATAGCCATCAGCCAAAACCAAAAGTGCCATTCAGTCAACAGTCAAATAATGTTTTTGCTACTCAATTTTAGGCTACTTTTTAAAATTTCATTTGCCATGTGCTTATTGGTTGGTAGGAGTCTCAAACACACTTTGTAGATGTTATTATTAGCCAAATTCCTATTAATTGACTAGTAGTTATAATAATTGATCATGATTTCTAGATTAATTACCAGAGGCATTTGTGTTACATTTAAAATGTCCTGTAATATAACTGGTAAAAATACTGCAGGATGCATCAATCATATTGCCAAATTGTAGGGTGACACGTACTGCTTTGCCATGCCATTTTAATGTTTCTTGTGATTTTTGGTGATTTTAGCAATATTCGAACATCCTCCGGTTCTGATTGCTGAAGAAGAGAAAATCATAATTGATGACCAGACAATCGTAGAAGAGAAGTGAGTGTTTGTGTTATGTGTGGTGTAGACTGTTGGAAATATGCAAGCAAGGTTCACAGTAGCTGGCCCTGCTTGGGTTAACAGGAGTTAGCTCTGCTTGAGTTTGTGGGAGTTGGCCCTGCTTGGGTTCATAGGAGTCGGCCCTACTTTCCTGTTACATTTTCTTTGCATTTGCAGTAGAGCACTGTTGAGTCAGAAAATACCGGGTACATTCACAGGGCTGTCAATATGTATGATGGCATTTGACTCATTTTGGGAAATTGGCCATATGTTTGTGCATTGTGTCCAGTTATTAATTAATTGACAACAGGTTACAGTAAAAGGCTATGCTGAAGCACAACAACTTTTCAGATCTAATTGAATGGATGGGTGGAATAAGGAATTAACCGTATCCGACCCCCCTCCCAATGGTTTGAGTATCAATAACAATAAGAGGGGTAACTGCATTTACTTCCATATTTCACCGGACCCTTCAACAGATATTTTCAACACTAGTGGGGTAACTGGATTTACTTCCTTATTCCTCTGGGCCCTTCAATTGACAATCTCACCATTAAGGTGGCAACTGCATTTAACTCCTTATTCCACCCATCCATTCAATTGCTGTTAACCCCTTAACTGTGTATTTAACTGTAACTCAATGTAAAATGGACAGATATATCTGGGATCCCCAGTTAAGAGGTTAACAAACATTGTGTTGGTTTGCTCAACACAGGACTCTGGTCGACACTGTTTACTCACTTCGGGATCAGGTCAAAGACTTAAAGCAGGTTAGTTCAAGATAACTAACTCAGAAAGTTGCTTAATATGTCAACAACTTTTGCTTACATCTAGGGTTGTGACATTTCTTTGTACCACAGCCTTTTTATCCATGGAAAGAAATTATATTTCTGTCATTTGATATTAACCCGTGCACCGCTGGGGCAGTCACCGCCCTACCTCGGTTTTCCCAAATTTTTCTGAGACCAGATGAAATTTTCCAAGCACAGTTAGGTACTGGTAGGGGGTCCATTTGCACACATTTTTACGATTTTGTGATCTTTTTGCTACATAGGTTGCTCTGTTGTGACCATTTTACCAAAGGTACAAATGTGCTGATGACATGAAAACCACCCAGCCGTTAATTTTCTCTTATCACGTATCTTTCTTTAATTATAATCTGCATCTTTAAACTTAACCCTAACTCTAGCATAATAGAGAGCCAAGAAGGAAGAGGTCTGGGCAATCTAAGTGCAGTAACAGAGCCTCAAACCCCTTTTAACCAAGAACATTATTGGATTTATATATTGCTTGTTAGTCTAGATCCAAATATGTCATCTTTTATTGTTTTACATTTCTTAATTATCCATTAATTAGGGTCATATTTTGTTTGTTTATTTAAATATACTCTCGGTTTGTACATGCATCTGTTTTAAGTTGAGTTGAAATAAATCATCTTCAATCAATCAATCAATCAAAAACTTCATCGATTTCAAGATTCAGTGTCAGAATGTGAAATTAGACAGACTTACAAGCAGGCCAGACATAATGAAGACAAAGCAAAACTGTGATGTGAATGCAGTAAAAGAGTCCTCAGCAAACATTCAAAGCATATACATTGTTGTATGTGAAGGAGCTGCATTTCACAGTACCCAATGTTAAACAAGATGTGATTATTATTATTATTATTATTATTATTATTATTATTTAGACAATTTATATAGCGCCGTATGCATGGTGCCTACCAAAGTCAAAGGCGCTGTACATATTAGCATTGATAAGAAGTCACAAATAAATGTGTCTTCAAGTTCTTATCCAAGTCGAGTATCGTATCCACTAATATATCTGTGGAACTCGTGTCTTCAAGTCAAGTTCAAGATTTATGGCATGATTTGCACACTTCATGACATTTGTCAGGTGTGTGTATATATATATATATATATATATATATATATATATATATATATATAATAATTATTTGTTTTTAAAATTGTATCAACTCAGGATCTACAAAGTCTTAGAAAGGAACTGAGCAAAGAGAAACAAGCAAGAAAGCGCCTGGAAGCTTCGGTTAAAGGCATTGCCGATAGTAAGTCGGATACGCACGAACCTCTGACGAACACCCACTCGTAACTATGGCAACGTCACCGGTGGTAACAAGCCATTATGCTCTGGGACATGCGGTCTTCTCTGATTGACGACGTGAAATGCCGCCACATGGACATGTATACATTGGAGTACATCTACGGTATGACTTTTGCTGCCTCGGCTTCTAAAGATCTTTTTCTCTTCCAGGTGTTGTTAACATGATGTAAGAACCGTGCACTTTGCTAATTCGGTTATGCTTATGACTCTACGGCCCGGCTGTGGTTTCTGTCTGGAATCCGTAAATTTCAGTTCTGGTTCTGATCGGCATAGCCACGTGGGGTACTATGGGGCCTGCCCCTCCTCCCACTCCTCTCACCCCTTCCGCCTCTTCCTCTACCCGCCCCCCTATTGGGACCGGTTGTGAGATTTGCGCAAAGCCAATGAGTAGTGGGGGGGGGGTAGTCTAAGATCACAAAACCTCGAAGCGCTTGAGACGACAACTTTTTTCTTTTTTTGCTCGTCAAGACTTTAGGTTCGAAAATATCGATCTCCCCCCATTCTGTAATCCTGGTTACGCCACTGATGGTTTTTACTTTTCAGCAGAGAATTACATATTTTAGTGAAATAATATCCAAGTCGAGTAGTATTGTATACACTAATATATCTGTATACATATATATGTATCTGTCTGTATACATATATCATGTATCTGTTATATATAATGTATACTTGCTGGTATTATCAAATGCTGTCAATGGCAGTTTGTAGGATTGTACTGTCAGATCAATTAGACATTATGATTCTGTGGTGAATAGGCAATCTATATGTTATTAAGAACATGATGAACAGAACTGGGAATTTTCAATGTTATAGGCTGTTTTTTGTTTGTTTGTTTTTGTTTTTTTTTTCTTGTGAATAAAGTTTAACGCTTGAAAAACATGGATCCATGCACTAATCTTGGCATCACAAAAGCAGCCAACGCTAGCAATCTCTTATTATTTCTGAGCGGGTTTGTGTTATACCGTCGGCCAGATTACGTAAATGTAAAGACTTGTCCGTCGGATGTTACGAATTTGTAAAGTTTATCAGAGATTGTCGAGTCATTTCACTTGTTACATATTGAAACAATTCTACCGATCACAAATTTACATTAAATGAAGTAATAAATAAAGATTGTTGTTATTAAAATGGCTGTCGTTATAGAAATGTGTTTGTATGTGTAATAAGGGTTTGCTTTCAGGGCGGTGAAACGATATATGTGTCTTATGGTATTAAATGCCTTGACTGCTGAACTTCTCTGTATTTTGGCCTTCACATTGCAGAAAGAATCATGTGTCAGATCCTTAATGTTACCCATTATGCATTGCAAATGCGTGACCTAGCTGATGTATCAGTATTTTCAGTTGTGCATATCGATGCTTTGGCAATTTATTGATGCCAGTTGAATGGTTTTGCCACCGAAATGTCATCTTGGTTAATTCTGTGTTTTTTTAGTACAGTCTACTGGTTTTTAAGTGTGATTTAAACACTTTGGTTAAAGAACTGAGAGGCAGTTACGAGATTTTAAAGATATCACTGGGAAGAATTATGAGGAAAATTTGCGGCATGTTTTTCTTGCTCGTCAGATATTTTATTTTTCCTTTTGAATATTGTTCAGTTTTCTTAAATTTGGAACTAGAGGAATGTATATTATTGATCAGACATTCTATTCTAACATCCTGACCTTGGCTGGTTTTTTTTCTGGAACACTTATGTGCGATTCAGTTACAAATGTGTTGTTCTTTTTCTGGTGTTTTAATAATGAATTGCCAATCTTAGTTTTTGCATTATTCAGCCTTATACTGAGTGTACAAATTTTGTCTTCTATGAATGGATATTTGATCATATTTCTTGTCCTTTAGCCATGCATTAATTTGTATCTGTTGAGCTTTTGCCAATCAGTGTTTTATGTCTTTGTTTAAAAATATGACACAATTTACTATTGCTGTTGTTAGATGGCTTGCAGATCTAGTATTTTGGTAAGTAAGTGAACTCATTTTGCATTACTGGTAGTCTTCAAGAAAACGCACATTTACTATATTGTGATAATTAACCAAGTGCATCGGTGATCAGGAAGTTGATGGCTATTTCAAACTAAATCGGCTACACTTACCCAATTATCTTAAGTTGCGACTTATCCCTCGACCTACTAATCACTCCACTAGGTATTCGGCAGGACTTTCATTTGCTGTTCCTCATTCTCACACAGTCATTGGCACTAGTTGTTTCTCAGTGTGTGGCCCTAAGCTCTGGAATTCATTACCAATATCACTTCGTATAACTAACAATTTATCATCTTTCAGATCTGGTCTTAGAACATACCTGTTTGACTTGGCTTATCCCCCTTAGATTGCTCTCCCGCCGTTTCGGACTGATCTTTCCGGCTTGACCTGGCTCGAATTCAATTTGGATTTGGTGCACCATCGGCTGATGCCCTGGGCATTATGATAGTGGTGCCATAGATGTTGATTGTGTGATTGATTGATTGATTGTCTGCACTGGATGTATAACTGTATATAAATAACCTTGTTTGTAAGTCTTGTGTAGGTAGTTTTGCATCAAACTACTACTGTACAGTTGTTCCTCAGCTTCTGTTTTCTTAATATTCTCATCCTGATTATAAAAAAAAGAAAAAACATGTTTATAAGAAAATTGACTTTCAGAATACATTGATTGTGTGTATGCAGTTAGTAATGTACAGAGAACACTTCACAAACAGTAAGAATAGAGGTATCCAGTGTTTACCAACAAGGTCCGGTTGCTCCGCCCGCTGGTGGGCAGAAACCATAGAAACCATTGTTGTCTATTAATAGATGCCAATGACAGAAGCAGATTTCTTGCTGGTGGCAAGAAATCTGCTTTCTTTCAGTGACCATGCATAGAGATTGTTCTGGATACTCCTATAGAATACTAAAGGTTACTACAGTATTAGCCAGACCAATGGGGTGGGGGGAGAATCAGACCAGTGGGAGAAAGAAGTCTTAATTGTTTGGTTGTACAGGGCTGTCCATTAATTGCATCAACAATATTTGGGCAGTTTTTGACCTCTACCCCTTGTCAACAACTCCACTTTCAGTGACCCCCCTATAATTATGTCAAAAACTTTTGACCCCCCATCCCCACTAAAGATCAGTGACGGGTCTCCATAAAAAGTTTAGAGGGTTATTTTTGTGGTGATGACCTTTTTTCCCTTTCTTTTGTTCATCAAGTGTCATAATGTGGTGGTGATCTTTTTTGCTTGTCAGGCTTTATTCCGTTGTAATAAATAGTATTCCATGAAATTTCCCATTTTTTATCATTTGTAAAAAAAATGAAATTGTTACAACTTTTCTCCCCTCTCTCCGTCAACAACTGTCAAACTTTTTCAAACCCTTACCCTATTTTGATGACGTAATTAACGGACAGCCCCTACTGATTAAATTTGTTTAAAAATTAACAACTGCATGAACCTTTCCTTTGCTATGTATGGAGTTATCCAGTAAGAGGGGAGGAAGCCAGTTAGCATGAATAAAAAGTTATTCCTCTACAAGTTTTGTCACTGCTTGTATTCTTAGTTATGCTTCATATTCACAAAGCCTGTGGCAAAGTTTCCTGTCAAGTTGCTTCTAGATACCATTGTATCTTAATTGGAATATGCCTATAGACAGGGAAATCAGCTATTTTAGATATTGTGGGAAAAAACAGCAGGGCAAGATATACAGGAACCTACACCCATTCATGTACATCCATCATTAACCGTGGTCTCATCGCCCATTGGTGTATAATGCCATCTCCACAGTTTTCTGCCATTCTTTTCTGTTAATTGCCATGTGACTAAGATCCTGTAAACTGCTTCCACACCATTCTTCAATATCATCACACCATTCCTTGTGTGATCTTCCTTTCTTATTGGCACTCATATTTCAAACAGAGCTTTGATCTTTCTGTAATCTTTCATTCTGCATATGTGCCCAAAAGATGGAGTTTCCTTTGTTTTACTCTTTGCAGCATGGTTTTTGGCTGCTGTATTCTTATGTATAGTTCTTCATTTGTGATGTATATTAGTCACTGATAAAATTGCCATTTATACTTCGTTCAAAGTCAAATGAAGGGACTACTTGATATGGCTTATAGTAGTAGTAGTAGTAGTAGTAGTAGTAGTAGTAGTAGTAGTAGTAGTAGTAGTAGTAGTAGTAGTAGTAGTAGTAGTAGTAGTAGTAAGGACAAGGTTTAAAGTGGTTCAGGAGGTCTGCCCTGTGCAAAAACCACTATGCTTCGCCCATCCACTCTAGTATCCTATAGTACTAAGGTTTATTTTTATATCATTTACCCTATTTGTGGCAATCATTAAAATGTTTTGTTCAATCGGCTTAGAGTATGACAGCCACAATTCATCAGCATTTTATTAGATGAATCATGAAAATATGTTGTTTATAATTGGTGCTGTTAAACGTATCTATGTTACCCTCTAATGCACATCTATGGACGGAGGGTGAGAAGGAGAGGAATCTGTTTTTGTTTTGATGAAGACGACAGACTTTTAGATGTTTTTTGATTGTATTCGTCGTCGATCCGTCGAAATTGTCGCCAGCCGTTGATCGCAGACTTCGTCTCGAATAGGAAAAAGCGATTTTATTCTCATCTTAAGGCGCGACAGTCGATTATTACCTAGTCGATGGTACGACTGTCCTACGCCTCCACGTAGACCGCCACTGGTCCGAGGGCTGCTGCGAGGTCGTTTTCTGGAGGTCTGGAGGGAGGAAAAGGGAAAGATTCGAGGGTGAAGGTCTATCGATAGACCCCTGGCTTCGCTTCTCAACATTTGGGGTTCGGTTTCGCTGTATTTTTTAAAGGATGAGACCTGAAAGTCAAACAGAAGTCGTCCATAGGGTGAGTGCTGGCCCCAAACATCTGGTTTCAATAAAATACGTGGCACTTCTGCTAGAAGTAATTATTAGAGCACACGGTACTATAAGAGCGCACGGTAGTGCAACATGAATTGTGACCAATCTACTACTGTCTACATCGTATGGAGTGTTGCTACGACCCTTTCATACAGTGACATAGGTACTGCTGCTACACCTAGCACTCCTGGTTGTGGTCAACGGCTACATAACCCAGTATCGGGGGCAGTTGATCATAGCCGTGAGTCTGCCATGGAAAGCAAGCGTTTTTCCATTGTCCAGGCTTGGTCATAGGATATAGCCAGTGGTTGTGCACAGCTGGAAGCTCTGATCATAAAAAATGTTTTATAAAAATTGTTCATGTGTGGATTCTAATAGCTTAAAACCTGGCTGAATTCTTTCATATTAAAATTGTGGAAAGCAAAAAATTATGTAGCAGAACAAAGCTAATGTTCTAGTATTCTGTTTCGGTGCCAGAGAATGGAGATGGCAATTGGTCATGGGTCACTAATACTTGATGGGTCAATGGGTCCTGACCCATGACCCATGAAATTTTTAGGGCTACGTTGTAGCCATGCAATGCATAGAATTTGAAGTTCGCGTTCATTGACAAATAAATATTAGCAATGCAATCTGTGTGTCTTCTCTATGGTAATGATGTTACTCTTGATTACTTGTTGTGTTGGCCAGATTGTGAATGGTTTGTTCTGTAGTGTTTTATTGTAGGATATATGTGTACTTTTATGTTTGATACTCAACATTACTTTTGACAATGCTTAAGAGGTTTTAAAAGATATTGATATTTAATTGCCAGTGACCCGTGGGTCATGGGTCAAAGTTCAGTCAGTAATCTTAGCCTATTTCCACATTAGTGGATGTGTTAAATCATTTTACTGTTAATAACACTTAATTATATGGAATATTTCGATTTAGCATGAGGTGCATATCGAGAAGTACGCTGGCGGCTCGCCTAATCTTGTGAATGAGGAGGAGGAGCAGGAGGAAGAGGAGCAGGAGAAAGGAACACAGAGAAATTCAAAAGGTTCCAGCCCTGCTGCAAATGATAAAAAGACTGATGAAACTCATGGTCAGTTGTAAGCAGAACCAGGCAACATGTTTGGCCTTATAAGCATACTTTATTTTATAATTAATGTGTGTGTGTTTCTGGTTACCTCATAAGTACGTGGAACATTCTTATTGGTTTGACAGTGGATTAATGAATATTTTGTAAATGTGTGTATGACTTATAGAGTTATAATGTTGTTGGTTGTAAACGTTATACTTTTCAGATTGAATTTTACATCCGGAGTTTATAATGTTTTAATATCTTTATGTCTCGTTAACAGGTGCTGCTGCTCCTATGGTTTGTTTTACTGTCTTGCTCTGTGATATGTAGGCCCTGTAGAGTGCATATGACTTTAAACCAATTCGCCTGTAGATTGCCAAAGATAGTTCCTATATTTCAGGAGATTCCACAACCTTGAGAAGAGTTTCTTGAGCAAATAAATGGGGTAAAATTCATGCAGAGTGTAGGAAAATTCTGAGATTTCAAAGTCATTTATGTAGCTACTTTTCTTATTGCGGATAACGAATTATAGCATTGTAATGTTATCTGTAACCTTGTCTGTACCAGTTACATGCACCTGCATGTGAATATGAGTAGTTTTCTTGTGTCTGAGCAGACATGTGTTGTTCTACTGTTAAGCTTTTAAAGTTTACTGTTAAGCTTTTATTCTACTGTTAAACTTTGGGTGACAGACAGGCTGTCATGTGATCAATGTGAAATATATGGCACATAGATGGACTTCAGTTATGGCTGAGTTGAGTACTTAAAATCAGGATTTCATTTCTGCCTAATTATTCGATCTACGTCACACTTTTTCCTTAACCCTTTGGCCTCATAAGGTCGATATTTCGGCTTTATAAAGTATTGGTCATGCAGATTGCCGTGATGAAAGGGTTAATTCATGCTGTTTGTTTTGATGGGCGAGTTGAGGCATCGAAAGGGTGCCTTAGGGGCTGTCCCTTAATTACGTCAACAGTTTAGGGAGGGAGGGGGTTTGTTGACATAATTAATGGACAGCCCCTTAGTGAGCATTGATTACGTAGTTTTTAGACGAGGCCAGTTCTTTTTTAGTATAGCTCTTTATTGTATGAGTTTAGAGTTACAAGTTGCGTCTGAAAAAATTGTATTGCAAAGGTTTCAGAGCTTATGCCATCTGTCTGATTTCAAAAAAGAAATTTGATGCCGAAACTTTAGCTGTACCGGGGCTTCTGAGCCCGTAAAAGGCATTGCTATCCATGTTTTTGCATGTATTTCACTGATTTTTGACAGGGTTTCATTTTGCGACTCCTTGTTTTAGACGCTCCGATGCCTTCGTCCGGAGGATATCTGTGGAGAATTTCCAGCGGCATCATCGGTTCAACGACCGGAGCAGTTTCAGGTGCGGTGGGTCTTGGCATCGGTGGGATTAAGTGGGCCGTCTCGAAAGGATACACCGCCGGAAGCCTGGTGGTCGATACGACAAAAACCGTGGCCGGAAAAGTAGCTGTCCCGAGTAGGAAGGCGAAGGACAAGAAGGAGTAAGTCATGGACAGGATGCAATTTGGATCAAAAGACAATTCACTCTTTCATATTATTATTATGATTATTATGTGATGTTGGTGCTATATAAATGAGGACAACAGATGGCCCTCTGGTGTTATCGAGAACAGTTACCAAAATAGTGGCGTGTTTTTACACAGATACACACTATTGACCAATAATGCTTGGAAGATTTTGTGAAAGAAGCAGTTAATTTGCCTGTCATTGGCTTAAGATCTTAGGTTAGAGAGAAGTTTTTTGTTTTAAATCTCTGTCTCAATTTCCTTTTACTTTTTGCTGCAGAATTTCGTAACTTATTTTACTCTTTGTGCGCCTTTCAATACTCTGCCTATTTATGGAATGCCAATATTATTGTTTTTGATTAGACTTAATTTGCATTACATGTACGCTTAATTGAAAACTAACTTAAATGACTTTGTTGTAATATTGCATAGCAGATTTGATTTAATGTATGTATTACTGTTGATCGAAAGTGCATGGGATCCATCCATAATAGTTCATACGCACTGAGGGGGGGAGGGAGTTAGACCTAGGAGCTTTTGCGTACGTACGGTGTGCAAATGGGAGAGGGGGAATCGAAAATATGCCGCTTTGTGTGCGTACTATATGGATGAGCCCTTGGATAAAATTGAATGAATTGCTTGACTGGAATTACTGTCCCATTAGTTTAATGACCAAGATGCTTAAATGTAAATACATGCACACACATGCGTGCACACACACATATTATATATATATATATATATATATATATATATATATATATATATATACATATATATATATATATATATATATATATATACATATATATATATATATATTGCATTAGATTTAGATTATGTACTCGATATCTGTTATCTATGACTACCGATCAGTGTGTTATCATGTTATGATTTGTGAATAGCGTATTGCAACTTGAACGTTTAGACCAAAAGACTATTTAAAGGTTATTATTCTTTGACATCTGATATTTCATGGTTCAATTTCATGTCACTTTTTGTTGCTTTTCAGTCAGTTGTTGCTTGCTGTCACTTATTTGTTCTGCATAAGGTATATAATTTGCCGAGGTGCTCGGGGGGGGGGGGGATTTGTATCTGCATTGGTCAAGGATGCCCCTCCCCCCAAATGGAATTTCAGAATTTCCATATTTGCTTGTCAAATTCCCGACTGGCGCTTGGAAAATATCGGGGTGGGACCCCAATTTTATGTTTGAAATGTAAACAACCTTAACGTAGATATACACAGGGCCTAAAGAAGAAGAAATGACCTGTGGATGGGTGTTTTAAATAGGGTAAACCAGACCAGTTCCTAGGTTTCAGGAATATTGGGTTTCCCTCATTGCCCAGAAAGAACTATTATCTTATAAGGCTTTGGGTTGGGTTGACTTATGGAGTGTCTCCTGATTTAGAAAATAATGCTCCAAAAATACAAGCCTGTGGTCTGCATATGAATTTTTTTTGCATTCTTTTGATAGGCACACAAGTTTTTGCATTTCATAATGGTGTGCGCTTGACAGTAAAACATATTGTATACATATTAATGTGCATGCTATTGATAGAGTTAAGGATATGCTTTATTTCGTACTGAATGCATCGCACTGGATATTTCTGTATTTATATACGCAGTGATATTTTTGGTTAACCTATTTGAATGTCATTAAAAATTCTGGCGACATAAATTTTGTCAACTATTGACGACAGCTATTTCATATCAGGGTGCAGATGTGTTAAATATTTTCATTAAGTACAGAAACTGGTTTGTCGACTATTGTTTGAATTTATTGTTCTTAGTTTATACAGGGGTTTTTCACAAGCGAAAAAAGTCCGGAATTTCCGGTGGGGAGATGCATCCCCACTCATCCCCCACGTGGAACCGCCACTGCGTATAACTACTTCCTATATACGTTGGCCTAGATGTACGAAAGCTCTAAAGTTCCAAAACTGTGATGTCTCATAATCAGGGATGTAGCTAGACATGGGCAGGATTTTAGGTTTGGGGTGGCTGAAGCCCAAAATTCATTCCCCTTTCTTTCTTTTTAGCCCGCAACGCCATTTGGGCTTGAATTCATTGGGGGGGGGGCTAGCTTCAGGTTTGGGGCTTGAGCCCCCTCCAAGCCCATTCTTAGCTACGTCCCTGCCAGGGATATTTTTACATCCCCTTAACGCCCCCAGCACCCCCCAATTTGAGGTCGACACCCCCTCCAAATTTGGCAATGTGACAATGGTATGCATACAAAATGCACACTAATTAGCTCCGGACACCCCCCCCCCATTTGAGGTCTACAACCCCCACAAATTCACAATTCTAGAAATATTTCTGCTCATGATTAATACTGGATTGTTTAAAAGGAGTGTGAAGTTAGCATACGGTGCAGAGTACTTGAACTTTAGTGCTACTTAACGATGGCGTAGGCATACTTAAGGTGGTTAATGTACTTGTATTGAAGTGCTGTTTTGCGATAAACTCGAGTGAGACAGAGAACTCGGTTCCTATGGTAGGCCCTACACAAGTTGCATCAATTTGGATTTCAATAGATATGTTGGCGTCAAAACAACATAATATAATGAATGTTATTAATAAATAATTAATAATAACTAATTAATTAATGTTAGTATTAATTAATTATTCATATACTGTTAATCAGTGGCGGCTCCAGGATTTGGCAGGTGGGGGCCGTTGGGGTGGCAAGTTCTAATCATGGGGGGGGGGAACCATTTGTGGTTATGTATGTAGCATTAATTATAGGGTCCCAACTGGGGGGCCAGGCACTCAATAGGGGGCACGGCCCCCCGATGGAGCCGCCACTGCTGTTAATTATTAACAGTATATGAATAGTCACTGGAAGCCTATTTGTACCACTGTTTAATATTTGGGTAGGGGTCTGGTCCATAGGGGTCTGGGGGGTGCCAACCATCACGCGTGCCATCTGGCACGCGATAGACCTGGTGTTGATGGAAAATTTTTTTTGTTTTGGTGGGATTAGTTTGGTAGTCTTAAGCCTACCCTAGCCTTTAATAAAATCCGCCTATGGAGGAGGGGAAATTGACTTGGATGGAGGGGACGAGGCACAGTTGAATGCCAAAAAATTTAGTGCTGCGATTTTGGAGGGAGAAATTCGAGGTTGGGGCAGGGTGAATATCCCCTCCTAACAGGTCTGTATAAAACACTGCCTGGCTACGCCACTAGGTCGAGCAGTAGTTCGTAGTTCTGCAGGGACCGTAAGGCCTACGGTATGACCGATCAGTGGCGGCTCCACCGGGGGGCCGTGCCCCCCTATTGACTGCCTGCCCCCCCAGTTGGGACCCTATACTTAATGCTACATACATTAAACAACAAATGGTTGGCCCCCCATGATTAGAAGTTGCCCCCAACGGCCCCCCACTTGCCAAATCCTAGAGCCGCCACTGTGACCGATTGCCAACAGCAGTTCCGGTTTGCCTGGGCTTGTACGTTTTTTCAAAGCTGGCCGCAGTTACACGCCTATTTAGGCTACAGTACGAAAGGCACAACTAATGACCGGGCCCTAAGTAGTGCTAAGTTGCAAGTGGTCAGTCGATCGAGTGCGCATATACGGTACAGCCGCCGCTATGACATTATTTTGGGCGTCGTTAACGTTAGTTGCTATCAACATTTCTGTTGAGCCGAGAAAGACCGGGTCGACAGTGCTAAATGCGAAAGGGTATTTATTGGGCCGGGGTAATAGCGACGAGGATTTAATACTGATTTTAGAACAAGTAGACTTATACTGCAGAGATTCAGACATTCGTGTAGGCCTATGCGGCGCAACTGCTTTGAATAGTTTTTAATTAATATGTGGAGTATGGCTATCCGATAATAATAATAATAATAATAATAATAATAATAATAATAATAATAATAATAATAATAACAACAACAACAATAATAATAGGGTTTAGAGTGGTTCAGTGGGGTCTGCCCTGTGTGAGAACCACTTTGTTTCACCAATAATAATAATAATAATAATAATAATAATAATAATAATAATAATAAATAATAATAATAATAATAATAGGTCTATTATTTTGTCGGCAAGAAATAACAAGCGGATTCGATGTCTTTGACCGGTGAACGGGTGACGAGAGACAAAAGAGGGCGTCCCAGGACCACTCCTGCTGGGGCCACGTCACTGCGGAGACGGGTGGAAGGCAACGTGGTGGCGGACCTAGGATTCGAAGGCTGTCGCCACATGCTCACCAACCGACTGCCTTCGGCCAGGGTCGGCGACCGCGTCGTCGGTCTCCGGCTGTCCGTCGTCGACGGGGAGCTGGTGAGAAGCGTCGTGCCGTTCAGCAAGACCCTCAGGAGACTCGACCTGTCGGGGACGCGGCTGGCGACGCTGCCCGCGGAGCTGATCGACGCCGGACTGACGAGTTTGGAGAGGTTGGACGTCAGCGGAAACCAGATAGAGGACCTGAAGCCCCTCTGCGAGCAGATCGGTCTAGGAGGAAGAGGAGGAGGAGGAGGAAGAAGAGGAGGAGGAATAAGAGGAGGAGGAGGAGGAGGAGGGAGAGGAGGAGGAGGATCGCAGCATCTCGTCGAGCTGCTCGCCTACAACAACCGTTTGAAGAAGCTACCGGCCAACTTCGGACGGCAGTTCGCGTATCTGAGGCGGCTGAACCTGGCGCAGAACTGCCTCGACTCCGTCGCTGGAATCGAGGACCTGAGCTGTCTCCAGGTGCTGGTCGTCGACGACAATCGTCTGGAGTCGTTCGCCGACGCCGTCTACGAGAACCTGCGTCGATTGGAGGTGCTGCACGGCGCCGGGAATCGCTTCGCCCGCCTTCCGTCGACGGTGCGTCATCTCACCGCACTTCGCAACCTCGATCTTTCCGGGAACCGGTTGGGTTCGATCCCGGCCGAACTGCTGCTTCTCTGCCGACTGGAGACGCTGAACCTTAGTCGGAACCGCATCGCCGTCGTCCCCGCCGTCCAGCTGCGGGCGCTGCGACGCCGTCGTCGACTGGACGTCGACCTGTCGGACAACGCTCTCGCCAGGTTCCCCGACCAGCTGCTGTGCCTGGCGCGGAAACTCGACCTGTCCCGCAACGGGATCGCGCGGATTCCGGCGACGATCACGCGGCACTTTACCGAGGGCGACGACGAGAAGAACAGGTGGTTGGAGATCCGCGGAAATCCGGTGGTGGAGCCGCCGATGGACGTCTGCGAAAACGGGCTCGGTGCGATCCTTGACCACTTCCGCGGGACGACGGTCGACGGGTCGTCCGGCTGCCAGTTGGGTCGGGGACTGAAGGTCGTCGTCGTCGGGTCGACGGGTCAGGGCAAGACCAGCTTCGTCCGGAGTCTGGTCGACGAAGAGGCGCACGTGACCGCGACGGAGAGGACGGCGTTGTTGGACATTTTCGACCACCGCCTGGAAGTGGAAACTGCCGGACGCCAGCCGGAATCAGGCCCCGAAGAGGAAAGCACTCCGGTTCCGGCGACGAAGACGTTCCAGCTGTCCATCTGGGACTTTTCCGGAGACGAACGCTATCTGGTTCCGTTGCACCATTTCGTCCAGATTCCCTGTCTGTTTATTCTGGTCTTCAGTCTGAAAGACTACGACGACGACGACGACGACGACGACGACGGAAGAAGCTTCGATGGTCTAATAGGACGATGGTTGAACTGGATCATCTCCCGGGTCCAGCGGGTCGTTCTGATTCCGGTCGGGACTCACTCGGACCTGGTCGACGACGATCGACGGGAGGTCGTCTGCAGGAGCGTCTCGACGAGGATCGAGGAGTTTTTCCGGGTTCGAGACCGGTTCGTCGACCGAGAGATCCGGAAAATCGAAGCCGAGAAGCAGACGACTCCGCCGTCGCTGTCCGAGCGATTGAGGCACTGCCTGTCAATCAAACGTCTTCAGGTTCTCGTCCGATCGGAAGTCCTCGCGGTCAGTTCGCGAGAATTTCGCGGCTTCGACGAGGTCGTTTCGGCCATCAGGAGGACGGTGGCCGAGGTCGAGGCGTTCGGGTCGGTCCTGCAACCGGTGCCGTCGCTGTGGGATCAGGTGGAGACGTTCGTCGTGGAAAGGTCAAGGTCGCTTCCGGTGCCGTGTCTGACCTGGAAAGAGTTCGAAAAGGAGGCGGTGCGACGCTTCGGAATGAAGCGCGTTCTTCGAAAGATCGTCGATTTCTTGCACGACGCCGGAAAGGTTCTTTGGGTCGGGGACGAGCTGCTCTGTCTACGACCAGAGTGGTTGGTCGAGGTCTTGCGGTCACTCTATGCCGTCGACGGTGCCCCGTTTTCGCCGGAGGAGAACGGGTTGAAGGCTGTCGGGGTCTCGGCCGCCAGGTTCGACCGTCTGAGACGCGAGTTTGTCGTTAATGGCGTTCTGGATCGAGACCTCTTTCGCTGCTTGGTGTGGTCGTTGCTACCTGCGGCGGATTTCAGCAGATCCTTCTCTCAGCTCGGCGCCATTCTCACAGATCGTCTGGAGCTCGGTTATGTCGTTATGCCGAAAACATTCGCCGAAAACCGTCTGACATGCAGCTCCGTCGGATCGGGCGGCCAAGAGGCTTCGAAACCGTCGAAAGGTTCCTCGAATATTACCGCTTCCGGTGACAGCCACAAGACAAAATCGAACGCAGAAGGGGGCGCTTGGGATTCCGGCCAGGCGAGCTACGTTCTGTGCTCGCTGAGAAGGGTCCCGCGGCCGCAGAATTTCGACGAATTCTACGCCAGACTGAGAGGACGCCCCGGTGTCGTGGCCGTGTTCCGTTTCGGCGTCTACCTCCCGCCGGGAATCTTCGATCGAATCGCGTCTCGAATCCAGGCGAACGAAGTCGATTTCCACGTCCGATCTCACTGGCAAAACGGCTTCTACGCCGTGCACAGTCGTTCGAAGGCGGTGCACGTGATCGTGCGGAAGACCACCAGCGCCAACCACCACCTCCATCGCCAGAGAAGAGAAAACTGCGTCGAAATCGTAAGATTGGAGGCGAGATATGACAACGGCGAAGCCGACGGAAAACAGCCTTCGCTCGAGGAACTGTGGACGGCCTTCCTTCCGCTTCTAAACAGCGTCGATTCGATGCTACAGACGCACTATCCAGGTATCCAGTCTTTCCATCCACGAGAGTAGAAAATTGGGAAATATATCTTTGGTCCTATTATTCGATCTGTATACAGCGGCGTAACCTGCAGGGTTCCTGAATAGGGGGAGGGACGGTGGGATAGGCATTTTCGATTGCTTCTAATTGCTTGTGAATAACTATAGTTGTTTTATTTTTGCATAATTCTGTTCGTTTTAATTTTGCCTCCCCTATTCTTCTTCTTCTTCCTCCTACTCCTCCTCCTCCTCCGCATCATCATCATCATCATCATCATCATCATCATCACAGGGACTGTTTTAAGACAAATTTTTCACTGCAATAAACTCGGAAAAAGTTTTGGAACATCTGCGCAAAAAACAAGCAAAAAAGAGGTCGTCCGGAAAACTTGTCACTGCCAAGGCCCTTGTTGCTGGCTGGCCTCTATGTAGGTACGTACGTTGATCGTCGGATGGAGTGCCCTGTGTGTGAGGACGCCTCGTTCCCGGGCGATTGGCAGACACCGAAACAGACGCAGGACGTCGCCTCCTTCGAGTGTCGCTCCTGCCGTCGCCAGATCCAGACGACGTTCGTCGTACAACCGAGAGAGAAACGCACCGGTAAGTTACGTCACACGCCCCTCACCCCCCACCTTCGCCCCACCTCACTACCCTCACACTGCGTCTGATATTGGCGTAGCCATGAGGGCAGTCCGATTTTTTATCCAGGCTTTTTAGGGGGAGATCCCCCAAGCCTCAAACCCCCCCCCCCAATTTGCAGTCCAGTGTTTTATCCAGGGTTGTTAGGGATCCCATAAAACACCTAAAAATCCTCCACAAATTATTTTTTAGCTGTGGCACAAATTTTTCCATTGAACTGTGTCTTTCCCTCCAGCCACGTCAATTCCCCCCAAAGAAAAAAGGCCTGCGGTCTGGATAAAACACTGGGCCAGTCGATGGTGGCTCCAGATTTGATTCGTAGCCCCTGGTGTCAAATCCGATAAGCGATAAGTCAGTCCTATTTTTCGGTGGGTCCTGGTTTCGAATAACTTAGAAGAAAAAATGTAATTGTAAGTCATTTTAATTGCATGTTCTTCTTCGTCTGTTCTCTTTCTGAAATCAATCATCCTTTATCTATCTTTATCTATCCTGAATCATCCTTTTGTGTTTGCGAATTTTCGCAGTTTCGGCATCACTACATTCCGATAGACTTAATGAATGACCAATAGACTCCTGTGGCTGCCGCCACCCCTCCCCCCAATATTCGATGCCTATATTTAATTTCTATAATGGATTTCCAGTTGCGTTTTCTTTTAATTAGGGTCCATCCACAAATGCCGTAACGCATTTAATGGGGGAGGTCAAACATTTGTGACGATGTGTGACGACGGGGGTGATGGGGTTCCAGAAATGTGACGTCACATAGTACTAAATATTTTTATTAATACCGCAATGCTATGTTACCGCAAAATTGAACGTATTTTACACTTATAATTAATTGTTATACACTTCATTTAAAAAGAGTTTGAAAATGAGTATTGTTTCAAATATAATAATTATAATGAATATTTTCAAACGAAATGTTAATTTTGACATTCGAAAGGTGACAAGATGGGAGGGGTTAGCGTGTTGTGACGTCATATTTGGAGGGTCAGACTTTTTGTGACGACATTGACGAAGGGGGGTCAAAAACTGCCAAAATAGCGTTACGTCATTTGGCCCCTTATACCTGCCTTCTTGGTGTTATGCGACCGGTTCCCATCAGAACATCAATGTTAAGCAGCGTCGATCGCGGCTCGTACTTGGATGGGTGACCATCCCGGTATAGGAATCGTGATGTCGGCGACCAACCACGCTTTGACGTGGATAACGAATATTTATATATTAATAACGCAGCGGCGTTAAGCTGCGAAGGTAAAACGCGGGTCTAGATAAAACAATGGCAAACCACTCTAGATTGATGGCGCAAGCCACCTGCGTCGCAGCTTCCCTCGGAAACTGGAGATCAGCGCCGAGCAGGGTTATTTCTAGGATTATCAATTGGGGGGGGGGTGGTCGGTATATTTTGGGGGTCACATCCTTGCCGAAAAAGTCTGACAAGCAAAAAATGTCATCCCAGGCTCAGATTTGGGAGGGGGAGTGTTAGGGGGAAGTAAAAATGTCCCTGGCGCCGGGCTCTACGTACGCTCGTTTGAGTACGGGGACTAACTTTACCTTTTTTTCTTTTAACATTTCAGTGGATAAGTTCTTACTGGAAATTGCGGAGCAGAAACAAAGGCAACCTCTCACCGAAGTCGACTGAATGTTGATGTCCACGTCGAGAGGGAGGAGGCAAAAGAAACGTCCTCTTCGTCCGAATTAACGCGCAAATCACAGCTTCCGATGACGCCAAAAATATAGGAACCTTGAAAATTTTAGGGGAAGTTAAGCACCACCTCCACGCCTCTACATTAGAACTTCGCTATAAGGGACTCGGTTATACTTATAATGTATCCTCGCTTATCAAATACCGCGATGTACAGTTCCGTGTGATGCGATTCCGTATTGTATGGTATTGGATATAGCGTAGGCTACCACAGATATAACGCAGGCGCACTAAATTTTACAAACCCGTTAAGAAAGATATGCACTGCATATCATTGATATATCTTTCGATTCTTTCTATTTAATCTGCTAATTTTTATCTAGCCCTTGTCATCCAAATCGTTTTAATAGAAAAATCGACAAATTCGTGGCGAATTTGGCCAAAGTTTTTGGTGCAAAGCCATCACTGCAAGGCCCCCTACAATTCTCTTGTGAATTCTGAGCCAATTTCCGGACATGAATTTTTCGTCAAATTTCTCAAAAATCGACGATGGTTAGTCCAGGGTTTTTTTGGTCGCAAAAATTTTGTGTCCTCCGATTATCTTGAAACTCACCATTTCAACACCCTTATATGTCCTCGAAGAATCTCCAATTAGATGTTCGATATCTCTCAGGACCTTCGATTTCTTACTAATTATTATACAGCCTTTGTCATCTGTAATAAGAGAATGCTAGTAGAAAAATCCGTCACTTTCCACCCTATTGACGGGTCTATATTGCAAAATATAATAATGGTGGCTATACATTTTATAGATTTTAAAAACCTTTAAAGCAGTCAGATATCTGATAGATATCCAAAATGAGGGACCAGATTCCTTGTAGACATCGACGGGGCTTCAATCGGTGCAAATATGAAAGCCCTACGACACCACAAATTTTCGCTCAAATTTCGAAAAAAACATGGGCTATATACAGCTGTATAGTCCATGAAAAATTTTCGGGCGACCCAAAAATTCATGTCGATATTTCGCCCAAATTTATCTTTAGAACCTTCAAACACCTTGCAGTGATGTCAGTGGAGTAGAAAAATCCGTCACTTTCCACCCTATTGATGTGTCTATATTGCAAAATATAATAACGGTGGCTATACATTTTATAGATTTTCAAACCTTTAAAGCAGTCAGATATCTGATAGATATCCAAAATGCGGGTCCAGATTCCTTGTAGGCACCGACTAGGCTTCAATCGGTGCAAGTATGAAAGCCCTACGACACCAGAAATTTTCGCTCAAGTTGCGAAAAAAACCATGGACCATGGTCCATGGTTTTTTTTCGGGCGACCCAAAAATTCATGTCGATATATTGCTCACATTTCGCTTTAGAACCCTCAAGCACCCCGCACTGATGTCAGAGGACTAGAAAAATCCGTCACTTTCCACCGTCTTAATGTGTCTATGTTGCAGAATATAATAATGGTGGCTACACATTGTATAGATTTTCAAACCTTTAAAACAGTCAGACATCTGATAGATATCCAAAATGCGGGGGCGGACTCCTGGTAGGCATCGACTAGGCTTCAATCGGTGCAAATATGAAAGCCCTACGACACCACAAATTTTCGCTCAAATTTCGAGAAAAAAACCATAGTCCATGAAAAATTTTAGGGCGACCCAAAAATTCATGTCGATATTTCGCCCAAATTTATCTTTAGAACCTTCCAACACCTTGCAGTGATGTCAGTGGAGTAGAAAAATCCGTCACTTTCCACCCTATTGATGTGTCTATATTGCAAAATATAATAACGGTGGCTATACATTTTATAGATTTTCAAACCTTTAAAGCAGTCAGATATCTGATAGATATCCAAAATGCGGGACCAGATTCCTTGTAGACATCGACGGGGCTTCAATCGGTGCAAATATGAAAGCCCTACGACACCACAAATTTTCGCTCAAATTTCGAAAAAAACATGGGCTATATATAGTCCATGAAAAATTTTCGGGCGACCCAAAAATTCATGTCGATATTTCGCCCAAATTTATCTTTAGAACCTTCAAACACCTTGCAGTGATGTCAGTGGAGTAGAAAAATCCGTCACTTTCCACCCTATTGATGTGTCTATATTGCAAAATATAATAACGGTGGCTATACATTTTATAGATTTTCAAACCTTTAAAGCAGTCAGATATCTGATAGATATCCAAAATGCGGGTCCAGATTCCTTGTAGGCACCGACTAGGCTTCAATCGGTGCAAGTATGAAAGCCCTACGACACCAGAAATTTTCGCTCAAGTTGCGAAAAAAACCATGGACTATAGTCCATGATTTTTTTTCGGGCGACCCAAAAATTCATGTCGATATATTGCTCACATTTCGCTTTAGAACCCTCAAGCACCCCGCACTGATGTCAGAGGACTAGAAAAATCCGTCACTTTCCACCGTCTTAATGTGTCTATGTTGCAGAATATAATAATGGTGGCTACACATTGTATAGATTTTCAAACCTTTAAAACAGTCAGACATCTGATAGATATCCAAAATGCGGGGGCGGACTCCTGGTAGGCATCGACTAGGCTTCAATCGGTGCAAATATGAAAGCCCTACGACACCACAAATTTTCGCTCAAATTTCGAGAAAAAAACCATAGGCTATATAGTCCATGAAAAATTTTAGGGCGACCCAAAAATTCATGTCGATATTTCGCCCAAATTTATCTTTAGAACCTTCCAACACCTTGCAGTGATGTCAGTGGAGTAGAAAAATCCGTCACTTTCCACCCCATTGATGTGTCTATATTGCAAAATATAATAACGGTGGCTATACATTTTATAGATTTCCAAACCTTTAAAGCAGTCAGATATCTGATAGATATCCAAAATGCGGGTCCAGATTCCTTGTAGACATCGACGGGGCTTCAATCGGTGCAAATATGAAAGCCCTACGACACCACAAATTTTCGCTCAAATCTCGAAAAAAAACATGGGCTATAGTCCATGAAAAATTTTAGGGCGACCCAAAAATTTATGTCGATATTTCGCCCAAATTTATCTTTAGAACCTTCAAACACCTTGCAGTGATGTCAGTGGAGTAGAAAAATCCGTCACTTTCCACCCTATTGATGTGTCTATATTGCAAAATATAATAACGGTGGCTATACATTTTATAGATTTTCAAACCTTTAAAGCAGTCAGATATCTGATAGATATCCAAAATGCGGGTCCAGATTCCTTGTAGACATCGACGGGGCTTCAATCGGTGCAAATATGAAAGCCCTACGACACCACAAATTTTCGCTCAAATTTCGAAAAAAAATCTGGACTATATAGTCCAGGGTTTTTTTGGTCGCAAAAATTTTATGCCCTCCGATTCTCTTGAAACTCACACCATTTCAAGACCCTTATGTGTCCTATAAGAATCGGCAATTATATGTTTGATATCTCTCAGGCCCTTAGATTTATGGCTAATCTTTATTATCTATATAGGCCTATTACTAAGAGAATGCTAGAAATCGTTTTAGTAGAAATGTCGACAGATTCAGAGCGAATTTGGCCAAAATTTCGGGTGCAAAGGCATCACTACAAGGCCCCATACAATTCTCTTGCGAAATCTGAGCAATTTCCGGACATGAATTTTTCGCCAAATTTCTTAGGCCTTCAATTCAACTATGATAAGCCAATAAGGGCAGTGGCGTCTTTAACCAGTGCGGGGCCCAGGGCACCTGGCGACCTTCTGGGCCCTAGACTTGAAGATCAATGCTGACAAGCAAAAAAAGCTCATCTCCAACGTTTTTAAATGTTGACAAGCAAAAAAGCTAATCACATTTTGACACTCGATGAGCAAACCGGGCAAAAAATGGTAATCACCGCAAAAAATAATAACCTTGTTATTGGGACCTGCCATTGATTTGGTCGGGTGGGGGTCAACAGTTTTTGACGTAATTATGGGAGAGGGTAAGTGAAAGTTGACAGTTGTTGACAACAGGGAGGGAGTCGAAAATTGGCCAAAAATTGTTGACATAATTAATGGACAGCCCCTATGGTAGCCTCTCGAAATGTCGGGGGGCGATCCTGGAGGTCGTTTGAAGTTAACGCCTTTGAGTTAATAGTCCGACTGAACGAAAATTCCTAGTGCAATTGTATCAGGACAGTCGTTTGCAATTCTATCGTCACATTTGGGCAAAACATCCACAACAGTTTCATGTCATCAAACCGTCGAATTTGTTGTGGTAGCTATAGGCCTATTATATCAAAACGTGTTTCAAAATTTGAACTGAAATTAAACTTGTAGAGCAATTCAGGGTTTTAATCTAGGCCGTTTCCGGGGGGGATTGCCCTTTTCTCCCCGGATATAATTTCAAATTCCCCACGGAAATGTTGGCACACCGCATCAACTAACAGCAGCCCCCTAGCTGACTTGCCCTCGGCCTTGTCAGTCCCCCGCCGGAGTCCAGAATCTAGATTAAACACTGCAGCAATTCAGGATCATTTCGAAGTATACAACCGTTCAACGAATCTGCAGTACTTTGACTTTCCACATCCGTTGGCGGAAGATGGCAGAGTGCGCTAGGCACTGGGGCGACAGGCCGAAGGGAGCGGGTTCAAGCCCCCTTTTGCGCCGCCTAGTGGCTTTCACATGGGCAGTAGGCCTAAAGTCTCTTAAAACTCTTTAAATTATGCCGTGTTTTTCGTTATTCGTGTTTTTCCAGTTACTTTGAATTGTCAAGCGTGTTGTTTGCGTTCTCGTGAATATAAAACGCGCGTTCGATGACCAGCCCCCCCCCCACCGCCCTCCCCTTCTCCTCCGAGTCGTTCCATCTGAATCTCGTCTGCTCGTGGGACGCTGTGGCGAGTGAAAGCCCAGCTGCGTCTCTCGATCGATGAGTTCCTCCTGAGGACCCGCTTCAACGGGTCGCCATCTTCGCTGTTTTCATAAATTATGTCCATTGCCGACGAAGTGCCATCTGTCTCTCGTCATCCCTCCTCCTCCTCCTTCTCCCCCATCTCCCCCTTCTTCTTCCTCCTCCTCCTTCTCCTCCTCCTTCTTCTCTTCTTCTTCCTCCTCCTCCTTCTCCTCCTCCTTATTCTCTTTTTCTTCCTCCTCCTTCTCCTTCTCCTCCTTCTCTTCTTCCTCCTCCTCCTCCTTCTCCTCCTTCTTCTCTTCTTCCTCCTCTTGCCATTTCTGCTGTTATTTCTCCCCGCTTTGCTTCTATAGAGAAAAATCAAAATATAGCTGTTATTAGACTTATTAAAACTTACAGTGCTGGGTGCTTTCCCATAATCTGTCTGTCTGTCTGTCTGTCTTGCTCCACTTGTCTCGGCGATCGTCTACTACAGCCTCTTCTTGCGTTTCCTCCGCCCCTATAGTCTGAGAGGCAAGACAGTGAGCGATGGTGGTGGCAGGGGCGTAGCCAGGAATTTGATTTGGGAGGGTATGAATATTTTGGGTGGGTATAAATCTTAACTATAAACCACACAAACCATAAAAACTACACATAACAACATGTAAATCACATAAAAGACTTTAAGGTAGACTTATTTTGGGGGGAGGTATATATATATATACCGATATCCCCCCGCCGTCGCTACGCCCCTGGGTGGCGGCGGCGGCGGAGGAGGGAAGGCAAGGCTGGACACGGGCTGCGTTGCACTGGCTGTCCTGGGGATGACGGTTGCTGCGACGGACGGACATAGGGCCATCGGCTCCTGCCCGGCGACGCTAAAGGCGTCTGCATCCTCTCCCTTTCTCCTCCTGTTCCTCCTCGCCCTTCTCCTATTCCTGCTCTTTCTCCTGCTCTGTCTCTTCCAATTCTTCTTCCTCTTCATCCTCCTCCTCCTCCTCCTCCTCCTCCTCCTCCTCCTCCTCCTCATCTTTCTGCTGCTTTCGGGCGGTCGATGAACGAGTTGAGGAGAGATGGAAGAAACCGTGGACGACGCCGTTGACATAATTAAGAAGAGACGATCAGACAAAAATAATAATAATTATTATTATTATTATTCCAGCGAAAAACAGCGCATCGTTCTACGCTAATGAAAAAAGAAATCAAAAAGGAGAATAAAACAAATGGATGGAAGAAAAGCAGTCGGAAGACGATCCGGAGTGGATCCACGTGAGATCGATCGATCGATCCTCTGACCCTCCTCCATACGATCCATCGGAAAACTAGGAAGAGGAGGACTCTAACTCTCCCTCCCGCCGTCCGTCCGTCCGTCGAAGGAAGGACGAAAATATGTGTTCCCTCGGAGCGGGAGGAGGAGACGACTACGACGGTCTTCCCGTCTCGGCGACCGATCACAAGGCCCCCTGCAGACACGGCCGACGGGCGTCGAAGGCCGCCTCGTCTTCCTCGGGCGGCGTCGGGGTTGCCGGAAACGGAGCGACGGCGCGGGCGGACCACGGCTCCGGGACCGCCGATCCGCGGCAGTCGAACGCCGACGACGTCGACACCCCCCAGCCCCCTCCTCCTCCTCCTCCTCTGTTTCCTCTCCCCCTCCACGAGGAGGTCACGTACGTGGATGACGAAGACGTTGGCACCGTCGTCGTCGACAGAGATCCCTTTCGTTGGCACGAGGTCGTCAAGGTGGGTGACATTGGCGGCTCCAGGATTTGGCAAGTGGGGGGGGGGCGGGGGGCGTTGGGGTGTAAACTTCTAAGCATGGGGGCCAACCATTTGTTGATAGGTAGGCCCTATGTAGTAGCAAATATAAGGTCCCAACAGTGGGGCCACTGGGGCAGACATTCAATAGGGGCACGGGCCAGTGGGGCCACCCCGGCCCCTCCCATGAGGAGCCGCCACTGGTGGGTGGTGCGAGTATAGGGGCCTACGTTATAACCGAGTCCGTTATAACGAAGTTCGACTGTGTTTATTTATCTGCCTATATTTTCAATATTTCGTTGAGGTAATTGATTCGTAAACAAATGGTGCTTTGCAGGTCAAATTCGAAGATATCTTTGGAGAACCTGACCCAGAAATATTCAGCGTCGACAGCGTCTGGAAGTTTAGCAGCAAGGTCAATCAATCAACCAGGGCGTAGCCAGGAATTTGATTGGGGGGGTATAAATTATAATGCGATTTGGGGGTATAAATCTTTTTTAAAACTTTGCAAATCTTCAAAAACGCATTAAAAACTTTAAGGTAGCTTGATTTTTTTGGGGGGGCAGATATACCGCCCGTCGCTACGCCCCTGCAATGAACCAATCAATCAATCAATCGATAGATTTAAAATTTAAATTTGAAGCCAATAATGGCAGTGCTTTCAGAGTTTCAGGCAGTGTTTTATCCATGCCTGTCATGGTGGAGATTTCTCCCAAAACCACAAAATCCCCACCCCCGCAAAAATGCCAGCACTGACGCAACTTTTTTGCATTGAACTGTGTCTCTTCCCATCCCGGTAAATCAATTCCAGGGGCGTAGCGACGGGGGGGATATATCGGTGTATATATATATATCCCCAAATCAGTCTATCTGTGATATACATGTGGTTATAAGTGGTTTATATGGTTTATGCGGTTTATAATTAAGATTTATACCCAACCAAAATATTTATACCCTCTCAAATAAAATTCCTGGCTACGCCCCTGGTGAATTGCACTCCCCTTCAAAGTCCTGGAGTCTGGATAAAACACCGCTTTCAGGTCAATCTACAGGGTGTAAAAGTGAAAAGGGCACCCCTTTATGATATTTAAAATATCGGCTGGTTGTATAGCGATTTCAATGAAATTTATAGGCCACATACCTGGGAATGTTTTTGTTGCAATTGCCAAATTTTATGCTGATGTCTTTAGTGTTTGCTGAAATATGGCCAAAAAACTAAAGAGACCCACATTTTAAAATTGACATTGGAATATAACGTCGCGACGAAAACAACGCTATTTTTAGAGTAAAAAACGATACATTTTATTATGACGTTATATTCCGTTGTCAATTTCAAAATTTGGGTCTCTTTAGTTTTTTGGCCATGTTCAGCAAATACTAAATATATCAGCATGAAATTTGGCAATTGCATCAAAACATCCCCAGGTATATGGCCTATAAATTTCATTGAAATCGCTATACATGCAACCGAGATATTAAACATCATAAAGGGGTGCCCTTTTCACTTTTACACCCTGTAGTGTTGCACCCTCCTGTAAAAGAAAATTTTTAACACCCAAGATTGGCACCCCCCCCCCCCACACACACACACTTTTCCATCCAAGTTTACGCCGATGCTATATCTCGCTGCTTCCCCCCTTTCCAGGCATACCGGCAGACGAAGACCTGGTGCTATCGCCTGCTGTCGATGCTCTTCGCGGTCCCGCTGGCCGTCGCCTGGGGCCTCTGCTTCTCCTGCCAGGCGTTCCTGCGCGTCTGGCTGTGCGTTCCCTGCCTGAAGGCGTCCGAGGTCCAGCTGCAGTGCGTGCGGCGACTGATCGAGACGGCGCTTCGGACGTTCGTCGCGCCCTGCTTCGAAGCGGTCGGCCGCTGCTTCTACCATCTCCGGCTGCGGATACTACAGGGCAACGACGCCCTCTGACGACGACGATGGCGGATGAGCAACACCGCTGCTGCTGCTGCTGCCACCAGCGGCGTAGCCAGGAGTTTGATTTGCGGGGGAGTGGGGGGAGGGGGTAAATCTTAACTAGCCATTGCTATTTCAAAATCAAAACATATGCTAATGTCCCACGTGTGAACAAAACGATTACTATAACAGCAAAAGAAACTAACAGTAATAGAAACTAGTAAAAGAAACTAACAGTAATAGAAACTATAACAGTATAAGAAACTAACAGTAAAACAAAACGCCACACTGACACAGCATAACATTTGTCCTGGGTCAAGGACGAGAAGCAACCACATACAAAACTTTAAGGCAGACTGATTTTTTTTTTTTTGGGGGGTATATCCACCGGCATACCCACCCCACTCCCTGTCGCTGCGCCGCTGGTCACCACCCAGGGACCAAGATCAATGCGACACCGTCGACATCCAGACACCTTGCAAGTGCCACCGGTGGCACCGACTATTCATTCTGCTTTAGGCAGAGAGATATTAGGCATAGACTCGAGACATTCCGAACTCATTCGTAAATACAGTAGAACTTCGTTATAACGGATTCGGTTATGGCGCATACTCCGTTATAAAGTACCGAAATCAGGCTTCTTTCTAGAATTATCAGTTGGGGAAGGGGTTGCCGGTAAATTCTGGGGGTCCTCTGCCAAAAAAGTCTGACAAGCAAAACAAGGTCATCCCATAGCTGAAATTGGGGGGGGGGATGCTGGAGGTCGGTCTCAAATGGGGGGTATTGGGAGTGTAAAAATATCCCTGACCGCAATGTGTACGGTCTCGTTTAATTGATTCGCTACCGTATTGGATGGTATTGGACATGGGCGTCTTCACATTAGAGCAAGAGGGGTACTTGCCCTCCCCCCCAGAAAAATGTAAATACCAATATTTCACATTAATATTTTCTTGCTAAAATATTAACCGTGACCATTGTGTTAAAATGTTTTGCCCTCCTGGAAAATTTTGTGGCGTAACTGTGACCTCTGTTTTGTCCCTCCAGGAAAAATTTCTGTGGGCGGCCATGGCATTGGACATACTGTATCTGCAACGTAACTAGAATACAATGTAAGAAATCTTACACACACCCCCGCTAAGTACGTTATAAAGAATTTCTACTGTAGAATTTTGGCAGAAAGGATTAAACGTCTCCAAAGCAGTGGCCAGGCTACATTTGTTTACCACCACTGTCCACCAGCAGAGGCTCGGATCTATAAAACCAAAATGTCGACCCCATTGGAACACGACGTCAACCATCGATGACGTTGGGATGCCAATATCTCCAATTAGGTAAAAATGTGGTTGGTTACAGGCAGTGGCGGCTCCAGGATTTGGCAAGTGGAGGGGGGGCGTTGGGTGACAACTTCTAATCACGGGGGCCAACCATTTGTTGTTAGGTATGTATTAAGTATAGCCGCCACATATATGGGATGACCTACATTACATTTGGGAAAACTGGTTATAATTTTATAAAATAAGGGGTTCCTCTCCAAAACTAGTTGGGAATTATTCGTCCCACACTAGTTCTATATCATCATTACGGCATCAAACTCTCATTCACAGTGGCGAAGCCAGGGTTCCGGAATGGGAAGGGGGAATTGGTATTTTATGGGGAAAGTATCCAAGCAAAAAATGGGTCAAGTTCTTTGCACATTCACGTATTTTCATCGATTGCACCAACTACCCTTCTCCCCACCACAACAATTTTCTCAGCGGTTTTGTGCAAATCCCAGGATAGGTCCCATCCGGAATAGGGGCCTGCCCAGGGGTATTTTTACATCCCGCAAATGGCCCAATCTGAGAGCTGGATAACCTTTTTTTGCTTGTCAGACTTTTACTTTTTCTCTACAGGGCACCCCAGAATGTACCAACACCCACCCCCACCCCCACCCCCAAATTGATAATCCTAGAAATAACTCTGGGCCTGCCCCATCCCCGGTGGCTATGCCAATGCTTGTTAATTACCCCTTTCTCCTTCAATGCTGATGCTCCATCTCAGTGTTTAATCTAGGCCGTTTCCGGGGGAAAATTGCCCTTTCCCCCCGGAAATTTCAAATTCCCCCTCCCGGAAATTTTGGCATACTACATGGACTAACAGCAGCCCCTAGCAGAATTCCCCTGGCTTTGTCAATTTCCCCTCCGGAGTCCAGATTAAACACTGCTCCAGCTTCTTGTGCAGATCTCCATGTTCCATCCACTCTAGTCTGCCAACACTCCTTTGTGGTATTCAGTCCAATAATCCTCTAGAAAAACAGCCATCTCTTCTTAAATCTTACTAATACTCCCTGTTTAACCCTATGGAAAGGTGAATCCAGTACTCTGGTTTCATAACCTATTGGTCATACAAATTGCTGATTCAAAGAGTTGAGAGCCATTTCTTAGCAAGACACACTAAGGATATACTGTTTCTATGTAGTTACGCGTTATGTAAATGTCACCACTACATTACATACAGTAACTTAAACTCTAGTACGGTAATGAATTCACGTTCTGCTGCAAAGAAATCTAAAAATTAGACTCGTGAAATATATAACAGGACACAAGGAAGAAACTACCATAAATAATGCAATCAGAAAGATTAAACACATTCTTCAAAGCAAACCACAAATGAATCATTTTTATCAGAATTCAGTTTTTTTTCACTTTCACAAATACATGTAGCTAATTCTGTCCCCTTACTTAATAAATGCGTTCTGAAAAAACACGTACACACAAATACTGCCACTGCTATTTTATAATCATTTACACTCACATTTGGTAATTAGCCAGTAAACTAGACTCCTTAGGACCTAGCAACACAAGATTTTATTGAGCATCAATTGACGTGGATATCTACCATTTTCTTTCTACATCCAAAAATAATCAACAGCTACAACTTTGAAGCCTCACTTTTTTAAATAGTCATTTCATAATATAGACGGCTGCACAATCAGCAAATACAAAAGTGAATATAGACGCGTAACCAAAGTCAAACCTAAGCATCCAAGATTAAGCACAGACCGATTGCATCAGAGAAAATAATGAATAACAAGGCCATAAGCGCAAAATGCCAATAAACGAAGAAATCTGAATAGCATAATTACTTCCAAGTCGGCGCGGCAAATGTCGCACAAAGCACTTAATTTCGAGAAACCAAACAAAACCGTCACGCGTGCTGTCGGAACAGTCCCCTATTGGAACGCTGCTTCTGTTTACTACACCCGTTTCCACAATTGGACAAGCAAAATCGCAAAAAACTAACTAAAAACACGACAATAACACTTATGTATCCTACACAAAAGGCAACCCACTTCAATCGATAGCAAAGTTATCCAGCAGTTCAGATTTCTGCTAAAAGTCTTCAACGTTTGCAACTATTTTCAACTTCAGAGTTCCACCATCGCCTATAGAACAGTATTGTCTCTCTATCATGAAAACCAGAATAATACTCCATTTTTAAAATAAACAATAAACCAAAATACAGTAGAACCTCGTTATATCGAACTCGCTTATATTGAAATCACGTTTATATCGAAGTTTGAGCGCCGGTCCCATCAAAACAGTGTTAATGATACAGGAATCTGATATATCGAACCTTGGATATATCGAAGTATTTATCACGGTCCCTTGAACTTCGATATAACGAGGTTCTACTGTAATATCCTGCCTTTGTCTCCAACACTGTCTTAGAAACTTTGTCATTATAACCCTCGGGGGCAAATCATCCGTCAAAACCGACCAGACGAGGGAAGTAAAGACCGTCGAATTGAAGTAGAACACCAGCGAAATAACAATCGCGTCGTCATCGCCGTAGTCGTCGTCATCGGATAAAACTAAATAGGGCGAGTAAATTCACAAAATGCTAAGCAAATGCAAGACTTTTTAAAAATTCAAACCGATACACAAAGCAACGCTTCTCCTCCAAGAGCATTTCTTAACTACAGTACCGAGGAAATCTAGCCGCAAAACAAACAAACAAACTAAAGAACCGTTATTTCAAAAACACAAAAACGAAAACGAAAAAAAAACAATTGTGTGAATGGACAGATTAATACAGAGTTTCTTTCTTTCAAACACAAATTCATATCACTTCAAGTGAAAGGTGCTTAGATAGAGACAGCTGCTGAGCTGACATGTGACGGCCGCATCCAAAGTTCTGCCCCCGTCTTGGGATGAAACTTGTGTGCGAATCCCGCTCTGCTGCGCCGAAGACGGTGGGGCTACTCCTTTGCTGGGCAGTTGTACGCAAAGTGCCCCATCTCATTGCAGTTGTAGCAGCGTACGCTGCTTGCACCTTCGCTCTTCGGGCATTCCCTGGAGAAGTGCCCTGGGTCACCACACCTAAGCAAAAACGCAAATATGCTGGACTACTTATATAACACTGTAAGCAGAGCATAACCAAAGACAAGGTCACTTATGTAAATATATGGCACAACAATTATACCTTATACTCTGTACTCTATACCGTATGCATCCTCTACCCAGTGTTTATTCTAGGCCTTCTCTGGGGGAGGGAATTCCCCCAGTTTTAAAATTCCCTTAAAAAAATTTTAATGTTGGCTGGAGGATGGAAATTTCCCCTCCAAAAGTGTGGAGACTCAGACCTTGTCCCCCCAAACATTTAAAATCCCCCCTATGTCAAGGTGGCTAGAATAAACACTGCCTCTACCTTATAATGATTTAAGTGAATATTTGAGCCATAAAATGAGACTCATTAAGTATTCAGAAATTCTCTTATCTAAAGGTAGACTTCAAAATGTTTACTTGAAGCAGGAACCGCCTCCACTACCGCCGCCGCCACCGCCACCGCCACCACTTCTCCGTCCACCGTCAGGGCAGTCCCTTGCCATGTGGCCCATCTCTCCACAGTTGTAACAGCTGCCGCCGCCCCCTCCGCCGCCTCCACCGCCACGTCTCTCCGACCGCTCCTCTGGACAGTCGCGAGACAGGTGCCCCGCCCCTCCGCAGTTAAAGCACTTGCGACTGTCGCTGTCGTAGCTGTCCGACCGGCGCTGTTCGGTGCAGTCCCTCGACAGGTGACCCACCTGTCCGCAGTTGTAACAAGCACCTGAAAAACGACGTACAAGAGGACGATACAGCCGAACGACACGATTAAAAGGCGTTCACCTCTACCTGAACCTGCATAAAAGCCGGAAAAAGTTCCAGGACACATCTTAGTTTAGGGCTCATCCATATAGTACGAACGCAAAGAAAGGCATATTTTCAACCCCCTCTCCCCCATTTGCACATCGTACATACTACATGTGCAAAATCTCCTAAATCCAACCCAAATCCCCCCTCGGTGCATACGTACTAAATGGATGGACCTTACTTAAGAGCAAACTCTGACCAATATTATTTCTGATACTCCTTTGTTCTGCTGTTCTTCGCATAAGATCACTCAGCATTTCAAATGTGCATAACTATAATCTTCAGACTTATCCATTGCATTCCTCTGGAATTACCTGGTCTGTTACATATGGATCTGGAGTACCATTGACTGATATCATTATGTTCTCTGTCCTGTGACAGGTTCAGGTGCTATAGAAGTGCATAATTATTAGTATTAGCAGATGATATGTATATGAAATATGTATATCATTGATATGTATATCATTGAATGATATTGAATATGAATGATATACATGTATATGATTGAATGATATGTATATCATTGAACAAAAAAATTATAAATCTGTAATAACTTACCGGTAGTTAACAAATGTTCATTAGAAAAGCCTACATTGCCCCAAAGTCAAGAATTCTTATGCTACACAGAAAATATATGTAATGTCCCAAGTGCTACTACTCAATACTACACAAACTGAGTTCCCACAACACTGATGTGCACGTCAAACTAAAGCCTGTGCAAGACTTCTCAAAAACACCAACTGGAAAGGAATTTACAATTGTCTGCATTTCTTTAATTTCTTAAACCACCACGAAGAAAGATGAATGACCTCCTCCTCCTCCTCCTCCGGAGCGACCACCGCCTCTTGCTCCTCCTCCCCCTCCTCCACGGGATCCACGACTGCCGCCAGATGGCGCCTGCTTGCACTCGCGGGCAAAATGTCCGGATCGTCCGCAATTGAAACACTTATCTCGGTCACCCATATCTGACTGCAACAACAAGCCAAAGTGAATATAAACAAGCATAACATATTTAAAATTAACAATATGTTGATATCAACAACTGTAACCTATTTAGAAATAACTATATATTGATATAATTCTACAGGATTAGACATATATTTTAACTTCAATATTTAATCTACCTTGATACAGACATTTATATGAGCTACGTGTATTTTTTTAACCTAAATTCAAATTATTAAACTAATTCTTAACTTATGTCTGCTATCACTATAAAATTTCATATGTACTGGTTACTTTCTTGCGGGATCCATGATCCTTCCAGTAACCATTTATTTATTTATTTCTCGGTTCGATTCGTTACAATTTTATTATTGGACAAGTACATAGGCTTATGTACCTGTTATTTTTGTTTACATGTTATGTAGATTGTGGAATAATTATGGAGAAATAAATAAAGAAGAAGTGTAGAAAAATATAATAAATTTAAAATGAAAACATATTGATTTTCTATAATATTTTATATAAAAGCTTAAAATTGTCATCCATGCACTTGAGAAATTTCCTGTCCTGGTTGCTGTCTGCCTCCGTGCTTTTCCAGTTAATATGGTGGTTGAAGTCACCCATCATTAATACATTTTCCTTGTCTACTGTATCTAAAAGCCTGCATATTCCAATGTCTATTTCTTCCTTCGCTTTATGCGCAGAATCTTGCAATAAAACCTCCTTAAAATAATTTAATAAGACGCAACAACATAAAATAACGTCAATTTATTTGCCTAGCTTTACAAAGGCGCTATATAAATCGCGTGCCAGTTTTCGCCATTACACGAATGTAAGCGCGTGCAGTAGTGGCAATAAAGCGGCGAAGACAACCTACGAAATACCAAAATTCAGCGAATTTTAACGAAAATAATTCAAAAAATAGCGAAACTTACGCCCGATTCTAAACGATCGAAAATGAAAACTGCTGAAAACTAAACGAACAAAAACTTCGACAACACGACCCCGTGTCTGTCCCCGTTCGTCCGTCTCTTTGTCCGTCTCCGTCTCTTCGCGAGATCTCGATCTTTGTGAGCGGCAAGTGAGTAAGTAAAGCTCCACAGCGCCGTCTTTGATCGGACTTGAACCTTGTCCAATTTGCTCGTGTATTATGTATTATTATATATTAAGTTTTGACCTTGCGTTTTGCTAAGGTTGATTTAATAAAGCGACCTCATATTGCATTGTTTGGTATTGATGGTCTTGTAGTGTATCTTGTATCCAGATTTGATGCTGGTCTGCCTTTGCTTCAAATTATAACAATAATGTGATTTAAGTGGTTTAGGAGGCTAAGCAAGCCTGTGTGAAAAATGCTGGTGTTAATCTAATCACAACTGTCTGCTATGTCGGTTTGCCATTGTCAACTGTGGTCTTGAAATCTTTGTCCTTTAATAACGATTTTTTTTGCAGTAGGTAGATACTTACTTCTAGCAGAAACTCTACCGGAAGTGAACTTCAACGAATCTCTTCACTTCTTAATGTTTTGATCGAATTTGCCTGAAATGGGGTAAAATAAAATAAAATTTTACTTTTAATTTTGCGCCTCATAAATGGCCAACTGCGAAACTTTATATTCAATTTGTGTCAATTGATCGCATTGAGAGTGCTGCGTGGACGGAATCCAGAGGCACCTCCCTCTGTTCAGTTATATAATAGTTAACGACGAATATTTATGTAGCGCCTTTATATGATTGTTTACACAGAAGCGCGTAGTTTTAAAGGGGAATAACGGAGAACATTTATATCGCATGTTTTCTGGTTAATCTCTCAGACGCCTTTAGTTTTATCAGGGAACAGGCTAAGTTTGGCCCTACTGTTATTAGAAGTTAGTAAGTACGCTAACAAATCACTTGTTATACAATAGAGTTTGTAATTCTGGGCTGTTTGTAATGGATTTTTTTTTAAATTTTGAGATCCTAGATTAATTTGAAGTGTTTTGGTTCCAGGGACCAGCAGCAGCATCAGCCGTTGTTCACTTCAAAGGCTCACGTATTTCAGATTGATCCAGAAACGAAGAAAGCATGGATACCCGTCAGCCAACAGGCCCTGAACGTTTCATTCTATCATGACGTCTCCAGAAACGCCTATCGTATCATCAGCATGGATGGTTCAAAGGTACGCCATTCAGCCTGGATACATCATTTACTGATTTATCTTTTATGTGACGTTTACATAAATTCACAAGACTTTGCTTGCTTGCTCGCTTACTTACAATGTAAACCGTTCTTTTAATTAGTTAGCTGTGTAATAATTTTCATGCTGCGTTTGGTATTTATCTGGTTTTCTTTTAACGGAGCTTTTTCTTGACGATCTTAGGTGGCTATCAATAGCACGCTTGGTTCGTCCATGAGCTTTGCCAAAACATCTCAGAAATTTGGTCAGTGGGCCGATGCCAGGGCAGGAACTGTCTACGGTCTTGGATTTGCCAACGAAAGCGACTTGAACAAGGTGGTTAGACATTGATGGCTTCAACATTATGTTACGTGTTGAGCCTATAGCTTATTTTTTCAACTTCAGGTGTCGTGTATTTCGACGTTGACGACTATGGACTTCCATTTCTCTCTGTTGTGTGTTGCTTGTATGAGTTCTAATTCTGCAGTTACCCTCTTTACACCAGTCGGTAAACTACTGATATACGTAATTCTTTGTCTTCCTCTTGATCTTTTGCCTTTGACTTTTTCGGTAGTTACCAGATTTTCTATACCATTCTTCCTCATTATATGTCCAAAAAATTGAAGACTGTCTGTTACGCATTGTAGGTAGCAATTTTCTTTGTGTAGCAATTTTCTTTGTGTGCCTGCCATTTCGGTTTCTTTTCAGTCCAAGATATTTTCAGCATTTTTCTCAAGAACCACATTTTTGCAGCTTCAAGCTCCATGACTTAGAGATAGTCCAAGTTTCTGCACCATATAACATGACTGGTCAGACATAGCATTCTAGAACCCTAATCTTTGTTTTCATTGTTATCTTATTTATTTTTGGTGTTTGGCCACTAGGTGGCATCCAGTAGTAGTCCTGTTTTATCCGACAGATGGACTTTGGCTTGACTTTGGCTTTTTTTATTAATTTGTGCGCAAACATCTTCAGGACAATTTCTAACATTGAAATTTTTGTCTATTTTCAGTTTGTAGAAAAATTCAATGAGATGAAAGAACTTGCAACTCGTGATGTTTGTAAACTGTTTCATTTTCATGATTTATTATTATTATTATTATTATTATTATTATTATTCCAGGACAATTTATATAGTGCTGTACGCATGATTTACTCTTTTGTTTACTCTCATGATTTACTCTTTTTATCCTGATAATTTTTTACCTGCTTTCAAGTAAGGTGCATTTTGACAGGAGAGATTGACAGGAAATAATTTTTTATCTGAGTTTCAAAGGCTGTACAACATAAGAATTGAAATCATAAATGCTTTTCATTGGATGGCAGTGATAACTTATATTTGTTTTGATTATTTGGTTTTTAATTGATTGCTAGATTGCAAGACCTTACATCATTTGCATATATATATTTTTTTCCTTGCAAGAGAATCATTATTTGCATTGGTGGTTTTTTAGCAACAGCAGCAGCAGCAACAACAACAACAGCAGCAACAACAGCAACAACAACAAAAGAATGGATCAGCAGACAATGAGGTCTGACATTGCCTTGACACAAATAAATTAATACCATCATCATCATTGTCAGCAACAACATTATGATTTCATTGGTCGGCATTTAGTGTTATGTTTTGTTTTAAATTTTCTATTTAGTTTCGAGCATTTGAGGAGCTGAAAAAGGAGAATGAGGAATTGAAAAAGTCTCTCGTTGAAAGGTCACTTATCATATTTTGCACCTTTAACCCCTTAACTGGGGATCCCGGATATATCCGTCCATTTTACATTGAGTTACAGTTAAATACACGGTTAAGGGGTTAACATGTACCATGGACACTTTTTTACAAACTGTGCACAGCTGGCTAGCTTATGCACTTGCGATTGTTTGTACACAATACACGTGTTCATTAACCCCTTTACCGTGTATTTAACTGTAACTCAATGTAAAATGGACGGATATGTTCGGGATTCCCTGTAAAGGGGTTAAACACATTTAAGTGTGTTGTTCTAGTAATATTATAATTAATTGCCGTTGTTAATTGTTTTCTAACTATCTTATAGATCATCATCATCACCACCAGATTCTCTGTCCTGAGACAGGTTCAGGGCTCCATTGTTTCCATTCCTCTCTGCGTCTTGCTTCTTCTTTGATTTCTGCATAGGGTTTGTGACGCTGTATATCTGTTTTCGTTGTCTAGTCCAATAGCATTCTCTTTGGTTTTCTTTTCATCTTTTTCTCACGGTACAGTTCCTTTTACTACTGTTCTAAACTGTTCTACCGTATCTTACGGATAATAAGTAGTGTGTTCCATATGTGATACTTTTAGGCATGAATGCCGGTTGTTTCGTCCGGTTGTAATATTTGCTGCAACCGTTGCCTTTCAGCAAGAACAACGCTAGACTGTGGGAGGGTGAACTACAGACCTTGAGGAACAACAACTCGCGGCTGACGGCCGCACTTCAGGAGAGCACTGCGAATCTCGACCAGTGGAGGAAGCAGCTGGAGGCATACAAGGATGAGTGCACCACTCTAAGAGCGAAGGTGCCGATCGTTCGGCGGTAGATCGAAAATGTCTGCAGCGCCATTACAATAATACCCTTGGTTGATGGTTTCCTGGGGTTCATCCATATAGTACGTACGCCAAAAAGCAAATTTTCAACCACAACGGTAGGCCCCGTTGCACGTAGCGTACATAGGAGAAATTTCCAAAATCCGACCTCCTCCCCACCACCACCACCCTCAGTGCATATGTACTATATGGATGGACCCTTTAGGAAAATGTCAGAGTAAGAAATGATGTAAGTAAGAAAGTGATGTAATTGGAAGAGCAAACTTGCATTGGAAGAGGGTGCCAGAGCCGGCGTCCAACTTAACCCTTAAACTGCCAGATACTTTGTAACTATATGCGATGCAACTGAATATACTCGGTTCTGGCGGCTTAGGGGTTAAAATCCAGATATAGGCTGTCGCTGTTGCTTTGATGATCGCCTGAGATACCTTTTGTGTAAACTGTTTCTGAAAGTGCCGTATTCTTTTAAAATACTTTTAATGCGCCTACATTTTTCTTGCCATATTTCCCAGTCTTGATTAGACATCTCCTTGGAGAATCGTACAATGAAAGTCGTCGAAATCGAGGGTTTTTTTTTTGTACCACGAACATTTTTGGTGCTTTTGCAGCTTTCGGAGCAGGAAAGAAGCAAGGGCGACTCCGACCGCCTGCAACGCCAGTTGGCCGAAGCGAGAGAGAAGTTGAGAGACGTCGAAGCGGTCGCCCAGCAGAAACAGGAGGTAATTTCCACGTTCCGTGTTTCCCCGATTTACTTTTTAGCTTCTGTCAATTTATGGATAATTTTTTTAAGAGATTTAGAAAATCCCTGATCTGTTGAAGGTGGCTCAATGTTGTTAGAACATCGTGGAGTATTTAAACCAGTTGGGATTCAGTTAAACAAGGCCGTGTTTTTAGTCAACACTGTGTCTGTAAATAGACTGTTTTCGGCAGTGTTGTTTGCATGCCTGTAACTGAAAGCTGTTGAGACTTGGGCTTATTTTCTTGGACCTTTTTATTTTGAGATTTAACGTTTCTGCCTGGTGTAGGATCTGAATCTGGTATCGAAGAAATACGAAGAGGCTCGACAAATGGAGTCGAAGTACCAGCGATTAAGCTCAACGCTTCAGGTCAGCCACGACCTTTAACCTTTGATGACTTCTAGTGACCCTTCTCTTTCACTGGCACATAAATTCGGTTTGCCAAGTTTCTCATTATCATATTCAATATAATAATTGTTGCATCAGACATCTGCTTCCCAAGCCTAATCAATTCTTATTTCAATTGCCAATGCATTGGTATCTAGTCGCCTAGATCACTGAAATTACCTGCTATTTGACATCACAACCCCAAGTATGCAGAAATTCCTTAGAGTACAAAGTACTTTATTTGGAGTTACATCCAAGACACCCAGATTTGAACATAAGTTCCTTATTAGACTGTTTTTGTATTGGCTTCCTGTCAAACAGAGAATCTATTAAAAAATCTTAGTTTAGAAAACCATGTTAGGTATACAAAGAACCAGTAATCTTAAGACGTGACTCATCCGTCAACCTGCTAGTCATTCCATCCGACACTCAGCAAGACTTTCATTTGGTGCTCCTCAATCTAGTACACTTATTCTCATTGGTTGTTTCTCAGTTCGTTGTCCCAATGTCTGGATACCTTTCTATGTTAAACTAATTTGGAAAGTTGGTGACCTTAAGCAAGTTTCCTTTTCTGCTGTTAAGTAGATGCTTTTCATTGGCTCCCAATTTGTGCTTAGCGATTACCTGTTCTATATACATCTACACATACATACATACATACACACATAGTTTATTATTTCCCAAAAATCCATCAGCAATGAAAAAAATTATTACAGGGAAAATATAATATGAGCATTGTACTTAACATATTACAGTATAGATGAAATTCAAATAAATGACTTAATTAAAAGTAAACAATTAGAAAGATCATAACATAGTTACTCATATTATATTCCAATCAGTTTATTGTTGCCGTTGCATTTTTAATCGCAGACGGTCGAAGAGGAAGGTCGGAAGCTGCGGGGACAGGTGGGCGACCTTCAGCACCAGCTGGCCCAGGCGCAGTCGAAGCGGTCGAACAGCAGACAGCAGCTGGAGAAGCTGCAGCAGCAGCTGAGCACGAAGATCAACGAAATCTACGAGATGAACGACCGTCTTGCCGATCTTCTTCAGGCGACGTTGTAGGTTCCGATCCGTTGCGGTGGAGCATGCATCACGATCCATGTGTCGTTCTTTGTTCATAGTACGTGTGCGTGCGTGCGAGAATATACGCAAGGAGTTTTGGATAAAATTGAAATATTTTTTTGCTCATTTTGCATTTTTTTATTTCGTTTTTTTTTTTTAAATCCTTCTGAGTTGTGTTTTTATATCGAGTACCTGCATGTGGTAAGTAAGAAGTTAACTTTGTGTCGAGCGTGTGTGTGTGTGTGTGTGTGTTGCCACTGCTGTCCAGAAACAGAATTTTCAGCATCTTATGTTCTGTGATTGGCTTTCTGTGAGATGAAACTTGTGGGCAGGCCTGTTTGCATTAATGCTGATTGCATTTGAATACATTGGCCTATACTAACTTTGTCTTAAATGAATATCTGCTGTGAGAATTACAATTTGAATTCTAGACTGATGGCCTGAGAAATGATTAACCAGCCAAACAGGCTGGATCTCTAAACATGGTTCAGTTCATATTTGATTTCACGCGTTTTGCAGGTTCCATGTTATTATGTAATAATGTAATGTTATTATGTAATGATGTAATGTTATTACGTAATAATGTAGATGTTATTATGTAATAATGTAATTACTTTTAATTGTAGTTTTCTCTTAGTTGTTTATTTTCGAGTTTTATATTACGAGGGCTTTCCCATTTGTGTTTCTGTATCTCTCATTGACTGTTGATTGGCTAATGTATGAGGATTTTGTCTAAGATATTTGAAAATCATGTGTTTTAACTGAATTTATGGCACAGAAGTGTGTTTTTATGGCTGTTAGGTTTTATCAATAGGTAAGAACTGACTGTAGGGTCAAAATATGCTTATGTAAGTCGAAACACAGCTCATTTGATATTTATCAACGGGCCATATCATTTATTTGACTTTTAGACATATTTTATTTTTCAAAAAACATTTGGGCAGGACCACTCCGATCTCATAATGTTCGACCTTGGGCCATTAAACGCCTAAATTTAGCCCAAAAGAGTTGGCCCTAACCAGTGGGGGTTGAGCCTCCAAATGTTCTGCAGATCAAAAGCTTTTTAGATTGAAATATTTATCAAAGTTAAGCAGTCTTCATCTGCTTGTTTCGTGAAATTTTCTTATTTGATCAAGATTTTCTTGTTCTGTATACTATTTGAAGTTTACTTGGAGTTATACGCAGCTTAGATAATAAAATATATTGTGTAAAGTGTAGTTGATAGTGTATCAAGGCGCCGTTTAACTTGCCCGTTATGTTTTACGTCCATCAGTTGTTTGGTATCGATTCTTAATCATTCCTCAGAACAATGTTTTTGTTATTTAATTTGTCGTTATTATGTATTTTCAGTTAACCTCTTGCCTGGGTGCGTCGTATATATATGACCACTTTACATTGAGTTACAGTTAAATACCCAGTTAAGGGGTTAAAGAAGTGGGCCTGTGGTTTGTTGTGCGTATTTCAGAGACACATCAAAATTATATCAATTAATCTAGAAGATTCTATGTTGCATCTTTCTATTATTAGAGACAGACCAATTGTCATTTAAGCTGTTGGAAGTCTATCCGCAGTTGTAGCTTTGTAATCAAATGCGTTCTATTTAATTTTTGATCACAAGATAATCATGTTGTACTGTAATCATCTGTTGAGTTATTGCCAATATAAACTGTTTTCTGTGTATTTAATAAATTATAACTTGCTCACTGGATTACATTTTTCATTTAGGGTTACAGCACCCAGGTTTAAATCAGGATTTTATCCAAGTTTCCTCATTTAAAATAAAATTTAATTTTTCAATTGTCAAAAATTCATGTTGACAAACATCAACTCGGCCAACAGGCAGTTTCCCTGCAAAGAGATAGCTGAGGTGGCCAACCCATATGTTATGCCTTGCAGTCAGCTGCTGGTACATTTGCAGAATTGATAAACAAAAACAAAGCCGCAGAGAAAAGCTTTTGAACTTTTAGGATACATCTTATCCAGGGTTTTCAAGTCATTGCCAGTCATTTCAGTCAAGAAGAAAGTGTTAGCTAAACGAGGCAAAGGTAGGTCCCCGTACTCGAGTCCGAGTGTTGGGTTCCGGCGCTTATCTCCGGCCTGGGCAATCAGCGACATAGGGGGTATAAGCCATTAATCTGGGGTAGGTTGCCATTACTTTCCCCAGATCCATGTTTTTACCCTCACAGCTTAACGCTGCTCCTCAGTTTACCACCGCCCTCTAGCGAGTAAGGCTGAGGAGCGCTCCTGCGGGAATTGAACCCGCGACCTTCTGCTCCATCGTCCAGCGTTGTTACCATTCTTCTAAATGAGAGAGGGACTAAAATTAAATGCAATAAAGAGAGATTCGCTCAAAAGTTTTCTTTATTATTTTCCACAACCGTACTCAGATCTACAATAAAAACAAAATGTTGATGGTAATCAGATCCCATCCAAAAAAATTACGATTGTCCGTATGCTCTCCATGTACTGTACAAATGTCCGACAAATTCTGCAGGCGTTGAAATCTGCACGCTAGTATGAAGAACGCAATAACATTTTAACTTGATGCGAATGCCCAACGCATAAATGCAATAGTGACAACCTGATGAAAGAGAAAACCAGCAACTGTGCAACGTAACATGAACAACAATGTTGCAAAGGATTACAGGAATTATTTAGAAAAAGCTCACAACAGCAGCAACAATGATAACAACAACATAAACACAATGGATTTGAAATACAGTTGGAACTAAAAATGTATGTTAAACGAGAAATGCAAGTTACTAAACTCACTTCATCAACATTTCTTAGCCAATCCATCTATAAGATTATAGCTATATTACAGTACATTAAAATTGACTAAATGCTATGCTTTTTAAAGAACTATAAAGTTCAAACAGTGTTTTATCCAGGCCTGTTATGGGGAGATCCCCCCCCAAAAAAACCCCACAAAATCCCCCCAAATCCAAGCCCTGACATATGTTTGCATTGAACTGTGTCTCTTCCCCTCCAGCCAAGTCAATTACCCCCTCAACGGCCTGGAGTCTGGATAAAACTCTAATTAAATTATAGCATTGTCTGTGATAAATGTATGTATGACCTTAAATATGTATGACCTAAAATAAGTAATAGACACATGTACAGAAGAGTCAGTAAATTAAAACTGCTGAGCAGCTCAGTTGACTATCGGTGAAGCTATTATCAGTCTAAGATTCTATATATTCCACCAATAGGATTGTCTTCATAAAATTTCTACTAGTCTTAAGTTTCTTTTGTAAAACTAGAAAGATTTATTTCATAGAAAGTTCAGGCTTCTTATGGCTAAAATCAACTCATTCAACAAATGCTAAGCACTGAAAAATTTCAAAATGGGTCGTCGATCTCAGTTTTAAAACGTTCACAACAATAAACCCGAACACAAAAAGATTTGTTCGGATTTGGTCATACTCTTCAAGTGGTACAGAAATTCCTGCTTCAGATCTTAGATCGCGTGAATCGACCCGGAGTACTCGACCTTGAAATCGGCTCGACCATTTCCTAACCCCGACCGAGAAACCACACGGCGCGCCAGCCGGTCAGTCAGTCTACAGCATCCAGCCTCTCTTGTGCTGGTGGCACGAACACATTGCTTTTAGTATCAGATTCAGCTCATCGTAGATATTTTCTCTCCAGTCGGCGACGAAGTACGTGTTCGTTTATCTGACGCAGATTCCTCGCGCCGTCTGCCAGCACCTGGTGAATGCACGGGATTCGCAGACTGTCGGACATGACGAGCGGCCCGTTCCACGGATGTCGACCGGCCTTGAAGATGCGCACGTTCGGCAGGTCGACCTCCCGAAAGAAGAAACCCCGCGACTGGGAGATGTCGACGTACTGCAGCGTCGACGACCGTATCGCGTAGAAGAGCAGGCCGCTTCCGCTCGGCGTCCAGACCTCGATGACGAGGTGCCTGAGCAGCGGCAGCGACCGGACGAGTCGGTCCAGCAGGCTCTGATCGAGCGCCTGGAACACAAAGTACTTTTCGAGGACGAGAGTCTCGAGGTTACGCAGGCTCATGAGCAGCTGGACCGTTTTCGCCGACCAGTCGAATGGCATCACGAGCTTCGACACGTTCGGCGCCCGGCGCGAGAAGAACTCGAGAAACCTGACGAACTGGCGCTGCCGGTGGCGATGTCGGTGCATGAGCTCGTTGTAATCCTCCGACGACCACCGGTCTCCGTCGACCCAGAACGGCTTCGCCGGCGTCTCTTTCCAGTTCAGGTAGGCCGACTCGAGGTCGCGGCACTGCGACGCCGTCAGGAACGACTCGACCCACTCCAGCCAGCCGTCCTGCCCGTCCCCGATGTCGTACGCGAAGCGGAAGCTACGCAGAGCCGGGCCGATGGCGGTCAGAAACCGGTGGAATTTGTTCATCCGGTCGCAGTACGCCTTGTAGCAGTCGCGGTCGCAGTGATGAATTCTCTGCAGGCACCACTTCGAGTGCAGCGCAAACGCCGCAAGGTCGATGTCGCTCCAAAGACTCGGACATCTGACCAGCGCGTTCCACTCGCGACACACCTGTGCCGCCACTCCCTTGTCGATCGTCTCGAGGAAGGAGAAGATCCGCAGTTTACACAAGTAAGGCAGAGCCTGAAAAGGAAAGAGCGATGTTGCCGCTGCGCCTTCGCTCCTCGGCCGAAATTTGGCCAGAATCTTTCCCATTGGCGACGACAGAGCAGAAGATGATGCGGACGCGTTTTTCTTCACCTCTCCTCTGGCCAGCGACAGTCTGCTTTTTGTGGAAAAACTCCAGAAATAATTAAAACCCTGCCTTTTCTGGCACTTGGCATTGAGGCCGCTACTCCTCGTTCCAATTTCTAGCATCTGTTTCGGGCACATCGTACGTGGCTTTCTTCTCAATCAAAGTTGTCATTCAGAGTCATGGCGAATATGATCAGAAGGATAGAAATTTACTAGGGGAAAAATCACAAAATCAGACAACCGTATTACCGTACTACTCAACAATGAGTGGCTGCACATTAGGGCAAGAGGTGGCACTCCCCCACCCCCCACCCCACTAGAAAATGCAAATACCAATATTTCACATTGAAATTTGAAAACTGCTAAATTATTAACCTTGACCATTGTGTTAAAATGTGTTCTTCCCCTTTTGGAAAAATTTATGTGGCACAACCGTGACCATTGTGTTTTGCCCCCTCCTGGAAAAATGTTTGCAGACATCCATGCTGTCAAATGAAATCAAACTATCAGTTAGAGCAAAATCTCCCACTGACACTTCCACTGCCAAATAAAGCCAGCAATCAATGGTAGTCTAGACCATATGTAAATTTCAGGTTAATATGAAAAACTGTAGAGCAATTAGAAAAATTATGAGCGTGTGTAATACTCAGTTAGGAATCCATGATTCTATGCCATATTTTACGAAAATGTGCTTAAAAACAAATGGAAAGGCAATCGTATAATAGAAAGTGCAACCATCATCAATGAGAAACAAATGGGTTCAAAAGTTATCCAGGGAAACTAGGCCATTAAACGCCGAGTTAAGACAGTGATTTTCACACAGGCTAACTTAGCCTCCTAAACCAATTAAAATCATGTTCTTAATAATAATAATAATAATATTATTATTATTATTATTATTAGCGATTTATACCAAAGCATAATATATTGTAAGACTACTAGATACACATAGCATTGACATTCCAAAATCACAGCTGTCCAGGCACGTCGGAAAAAATTTTTAGCGGGGTGCATTTTTTCAGGGGTGTGGCTAAAACATCATCATTTATTTTTTAAAACCTGACAAGCAAAAAAAGGCCATCATCCTTCTTTTATCGTGTCTTCAAAAATCTTGATAAGCAAACAAAACAGCTTCATCTTCCAGGGGGTGCAGTGCACCCCCTAATTTTTTCCAGGGGTGCACCTGCATCCCCACTTCCTACGGGCCTGTAGCTGTCACTTTCAAAATTTTCAAAAAAAATTTGCTCCAATTTTCCTGTAAAATGTTATATTCTGTGGCAGCAAATGCATGTATGAAAATTGTAATGACTTGACATATACTGCAAAATGAAGTACTGTGCAACATAAACAGAGTTTTATTATCTGTACAGCACATGGCAAATGAATTTTTGGGCTTTTAATCTAACATTAAAATATCTGGGACACACTGATTAAGAGGAAAATTATTGCTGGAATAGAGAAGTTAAACAAGACTCATGAATGCAAGAGGTTGAGATGAGTTAATGAGTGGATGATTTGAAAAGGTTGAGGTGTTATTAGTCTTTCCCAAGTAAATGTCTACATGATATCGATAAATAAATGAACTGTACGCAAGTGATATTGTTTTATACTCAGGAGGCTGGATTTCAACCGCGTCTATTATATCACAAGAGGGTCATTGCTGAGAATTAGAGCTAAGAATGATGAGATTGCACAGTAAGACCATAATGACCGCTTTAAGCCTTATTATTATTATTATTATTATTATTATTATTATTATTATTATTATTATTATTATTATTAATTAATTAATTAATTAATAGATGGGTGAAACATAGTGGCTCTCACACACCTACTGAACCACTTTAAGCTTTATTATTATTATTATTATTATTATTATTATTATTATTATTATTATTATTATTATTATTATTATTATTATTGTGGCTGAATTCTCTCGTTCACACACAATGGCATGCCAGATATCCGATATTGATCTGTCCTTCGCATGCAAGGAATTGTTAGATAATGATCAGCCGCGTCTTAAGGTAGTATTCACCTGAAGCTGAACGATTCTCCCGACGCCTCGGTAGCTAACTGTGGGTGGAGAACAGCCGTAGAGGAGCCCTCTGACCGCCTCGTTGAACATTTGTCGGCGAGGAACGAACCTCAGACCGTCCAAATAAACCACAAAAATCCGAATTTCCGACAGATTATCGGCGATAACTTTCCGCAAAGGCGTCCGCAGAAGAAGGCAAATCCGACATCCCTGGGTGGACGGGGCGCGTCGCCGGTAACGACACTGCGTCAGGCACCGGGCCTCACTCACAGGGCCTGGGTCCCTCCCATCGCATCCAGGCCATTGCATCAACCATCAGCTGACAGCGAAGAAGACTTACGGCGGACACGTGACCTGATTTTTGCGGTCAAAGGTCGTCGGCAGCCAGTCACGGCGAGGAGTCGTTGGCACAGACTATTTTTAGCGCATATGATTTAAACGGCTGACCTCGACCCGTCGGCGGATTTCGGTCAGCGATGGTAAGTAAGTCGGCGATGGCCTTGAAAAAACGAGGGCGGTTATTGTTTCTTGAAAATTGGTTTGCACTTTGCACGATATCTAGAAGGCTGCTATCAAGTTACAAAAATCCTTTGCCATCACTTTTCTTCTTGGTTTATATTATACTCACTATCTCGCTGAATTTTTCACATGATTTTCAACTGTGTCAGACTGCCTACTCAGTTTGCGTGCATGTATAAGTAAGTAAAATCTTGTTCTTTGGGAGTAGTACAACTGTAGTGTTACGATATTGTTATAATAGCCGAAAATAGTTGATCTTGAGGTCCAATAATAAAGAAAAGTTAAAATATAAAAACCCTTCTTGATAATAAATGACAAACATACTCTGAAAATTAAGCTAATTAGTTAAATGACTTCCAATTGGAAAACAGCACTCAGTTTAATTAACAGACAGTGTTAAATTAAAGAGTCAATGCTAATCTTTCACCAAATTATTTCACCGTAGACTGTAAGTAAGTATGTAAGTAAGTAAAAAGAATTTTTTTAGCGCTGTCGTAGCTTGGCGCAGTGCACCAGTTTATTCACGAGCGCTCACAACTTAGGACTCGGTGCGTCATCAGATGGTACTTCTTATAAATTCACCTTCATTTAAAAAATTGAAAACCTATCTTTTGACCAGGCTTATTCAACATAGACTGTCACCTATTTGCCCATCCGGATTCCACAGATTTGACCTGGATCTTGGATGATTTTGATTTGGTGTGCCACCGGCTGATGATTCTGTGCATTAAAAGTGGCGTCATGGAAGTTTTGGATTAGATTAGGTATTAGAGTTGCCTAGAATTCTGTACATTATTTATTTGGCGCTATAGAAGTCGATGAATCGGATATAGCGGCGCCGTGTTGTTGTTGTCGCCGTACAAGTGGATTCCTCGTCATCACTGGTCTTTGTAATGGCGGAACGAGAGGAAGGAGAGTAGGAGCAGTAATAACGAAGAAGAAACGGGCGACCAAATGGGGGACAGAGGCTGCAGCCGACGCTGCATTTGACGGTGGCCGCCGCCGACGACGACCGAAGACGCTCCCTCCGTCTTCTCCTTCTTCGTCGTCGTCCTGAATTGCCGACGAAGCGTTTGCTGACCAACCTGTCCGCCGTTTTTTTTTCTCCAGCGAAACTACTGTTGCCCACCACCGTAGACTAGAGACATTAGGGCACGTCGTGGTCTCCTCTTTTCTGAGGAAGATGCAACGACCCGTGCTGCTGTTGATCGCTGACTTCTTCGTTGGATCTTCGGACAGCGGCCTCAGGGTCTGTCCTCCTGTTATCAGCTGTTTACTTGTAGTCATAGAGTGATTATTATGTAGAATTAGCCAGTAGGCAATCATTTGTTCTTTCATTAAATTCAATCAACTTATGTGGCGCAACTATCACAATGCCGACGGCATCGACTGATGGCGAACCATACCAAAGCCGAATTAAAAGCAGATAATGTCAGAAGTGTCGGTCGAGATCGGTGAGTTTTGGAATTGAGTGAGGCATGCGTAACATTGTATGCTGTGAAATATGTTGTTATTTGTGGACAGAAGCACAGTGAACTAATAAAATGTTTGTTCTTAGGCGAATGTGGTCTGTTGCTTGGTAGTGTTTCTGTTGCATAATGATAATAATGCTGTTGTACGGTGCTAGTTCTGCTGCACAAAGCTCTCAGTAAACTGTGATGAAATGCATTCATACTTGATAGGGCAATACTGCTTAGATTAAAGTGGGAATGGTGAGACAGAGACTGGTGGTAAATATGAAATGGTCTACCAATAATATGACCAATGTCTCATGAACTGCGCAAAAGCTATCACAGATAAAGTTGAGACATGTCCAGCTTTAATAGCTGTGCATATTGTTTATGGTGCTATTGTTGCAAGTCAGTGATTATAGTAAGAATAAATTAGCGTCATACGTTGCATAGTTTTGTCGCTATTCAGTTTCTTTTGTGGTTCACGTTAGTTGTTTGCCTGTCATCAGCGGTTACAGGTTCGGTTGTGATGGACAAACCAAGACCGCAGCCCCGTAACGCCCGACACGCTGCCAAGACGCTGGCGTCGACGCCCTTACCGGCGGCGAAAATGTTGACTTCAAAGAGAGATGGCGGCTCGGGCAGAGCGTCGTCTGCCAGCGATTCGGTCATTGTGGAGGGCTCTTCGTCGAGGTCATCCACACCAGATGCCGCAGGGATGCTTCTGTCTTCGGCAGCAATGCCCAGATATCGATATACCCGCGTTGGTTGATCTTTCACTTTGTTTCGTGCAGATACGCTCGCACAGCGGATGAGATTATCCAGTTCACGAACGGTGTACAAATTCCACCGTATTTGAAATATAGCGCAATTCATTCGGCCTACTTGGCGTTGCACAACCGGTTACCGTACGAACACCGAAGTTAAGCAACGTAGAGCATGGCTCGTTCTTTGATGTACGACCATCACTGGATTGAGTCGTGATGTCAGTTGTCCGCTGACATTTTGTCCTAGCACCAACCAGGCTGTTCGTTGCTTGGGCATGGATATAGCCATTGTCAATACCATGGATATATACCTGTTTGACTTTCTGTAGCATTATACCACTGCTCATTTTACCACTACCCTCTAGCGAGTAAATCTGAGTCAACCTTGGGATTCCTGTGAGTCTCGAACCAGCAACCTTCTGCTCTATCGTCCAACGTTATTACCACCGTGCTAACTTCCCACTCCTAAGTACACATGATAAACGGTTTTTATAGTATATTTGAGATCCTATGTAATTTGCTGTAAACTTGTGCCTTTGTTACTGTTTTAGGAAGAGCTGTTGGCCTTGATGAACAGTCCACTGTCAAAGATTAAACCAGAGATTTGTTCATCTCTGCATAAATTGTAAGCTGAACTATTGTAAAACTCCTAATCAAAGTAATTTCTTACGATTTGTTTGTGATGTTCCACTATAGTTTCTCTGTGCTATATTGGGTGGAAGGGGCGGTGCTAATCATGATTGGCGGTCTATCTTTTGATAATTTTTCAGTGGGGTGCTGTGTTTCTTGACAGCATTTTTCTCCAGCCTTTTTGTGCAATCAAACTTTATGATTCATGGTTTCAACTTCAATTTTCTTCGATCCACTCTGCCTTCTTCCTATTCCCCTTCTTAGCATTTTTCCCCATACATGTACTGAATCTCAACGGAAAAACTGACGGAAGACACCGAATGACTTTGGAAGAAACTTTGGAGAGATGTCATGGAGAAGTCGATAGCTGGACACAGATGACCTGACATGCCCTCTGACTTTATTTGGATCTTTTTGTCTTTATTCTTCTCTTCTTCTGGTCTTCTGTTCAAAATTTATCTATGACTTAGCATTGAAATTATTGTATTTGGGACTTTTGATGATATTTTCATCTGATGAAGATAAGCTTGGTCGCAGGAAATAGAGAATATCTGTGATCTTTGATCTCGTAACCATCGAGTTTCTCGTTGCGTTGCAGATTTGACATCGGCTGCCGTGAGGCCGAATCTTCTGCTCTTGATGAGCAGGCATCTATGCGGCAAGCCATGGCCATCAGAAAACATCTTAATTTAGGTATAAAATATATATCACTGAATTGATTTCATTTTAAGACTATTCATTATTCATTTGTTTGAATAATCCTCAAAATATCAGTCATTTCGGTTTTAAATTACTGCACTTCTGCCTATGTGACCATATGCATTATGCAGCATTTACATGCTAATCATAATTGCTATTTGTCATATGCACGTTTTACAGAACATTTTTACTCGTTACTAGTTAGCGTATGTCGTGTGAATTTAAATACGATCGGCTGTTTGCCGTCATTAACATCTTTACCTGTATTTGTTCAGGTGGGGAGTCACAGTCGTCAGTGAGTCAGGTGAATTTGGATAGTGACGGTGATCAACGCATTGTTCTCGTTCCGCGCCGTCTCAGCTTTAGTACTGGTTGTCACGTTGCTGCCTCGTCGGCTACTGTCAACAGTCCAGAATTGAAACGAGAAAGGTGAGAGCCATCTGTAAGACAATTGTGGTGTTTTAATTTTGTCTTCTGTTACGCCAAAGGAAATAGCAATGTTACTATAACAATGTTTTGCAAGACTGCAAGGTCATTAATTGTATATTAATTATATATTACTTATAAGGGAGCCATAGACAGAAGGAATATGGTACCAAATGCTTTCTTTATTATTATTATTATTATTAAAAGTTAAGATTTATGTGCTAACTTATCCAATAGCAGACTGCTTGAACACATTACATTGTTAGTTATTTTATGGGAGTGTTATATATATGCAGTCAGTTTATTTTCAAATTCAAACACAAAAACACAAATAGGTTATTCTCTAAGCTTATACTTCATTAAAAAACACATACAGCAAAACTTTGCTGAAAATTTCAAGGCTTATATTATATATATATATATATATATATATATATATATATATATATATATATATATATATATATATATATATATATATATATATATATATGTATGTAGCAATTGTCAGATGGTTAGATAATATCCATAAAAAATTACTTATAAGATAGCTTCATAACAAAAATTAAGAATGATCAAAATGAGAAAAAACTTTCTTAACTACTTATAATACAATACTTATTATGTAAATCTTAGTGTCTAGACTTTAAAGATATATTTACCATAAGTACAATGAAATAATAATTAGTATCAGTTTAATTATCTAGAGTGTTTATTGAATGTGTTTGATGTTAGAGTGTGAGTAATTTAATTGATACCAAAGGGAACATATTTTTTTTTTATTAACTTGAGGCATGTAGCTGGTATTGAAAAACCATGTTTTCAGGTGCTTCTTAAATGTGTCGAGTTTTGCATAGTAGAAGGCAGACTATTCCAGGTCTTCGCGGTGGTAACTGGGAAGGTACGATCACCTACCGAGGTGAGGCGTGTACGTGGTACGTGTAGCGTCTTGGTAGAGGCTGACCTCAAGCGCTTTTCTTTGCTGGTTGTTGGGTCCAAGCGCTGGCACTTTGTATATTCTTGGTGTTAACTGGATTGCTTTATAGGAACCGCCGGGACGGTCACCGGATCGGCAGCGGCAGAATCCACATCTCGGACAAGCACTTGGAACGAGAGCTGCACGACCATCGGGCGGCTTGCAATAGAGACCAAGACCACGAAGATCGTTGCTACGATCGGGGCGGCGGAGGACCGAGCGGAATAAAAGTCTTGAAGGTCATCTGCGCATTTCTGACGATTTTTCTCTCAGTTTAGAAGAAAACTTTTACAAAAGAAAACCAAAAGATTTCTGTGGCTTTAATTGTGAAAGTTTTGTGTGCAGCTGAACTTAAAAAAAGATTTAACCCTTTCATGCAGCACTCCCTATAACCAATATGTTATGAAACCAAGATATTGGCCTTGCATGGCCAAAGGGTTGACAGTTGCAATTTAATCCTAAGGTTCTGATTGTAGTACATTTAAGTAGCTTGCTTTCAGTCTGGCTTTGCAGTTACCTCACATCGGGAACAAGTGTATTTGAATGCTTCAGATGATGATTTGTGAAATTGTCATGAGGTTAAGTAGATTTTATTACAATTATGAATGATATTTGTGATCTTTTTATTTTCTTCAGCGCGATTACGAAGGAAGGCATCAAGAGGGTGAGGAATCCTTTGGAAATATTCTTTAAGAACAGTTTGTTTATGTTATTTCAGTAGCTTTGGAAATATTCTTTAAAAACAGTTGTTTATGTTATTTCAGTAGCTTTGGAAATATTCTTTAAGAACAGTTTGTTTATGTTATTTCAGTAGCTTTGGAAATATTCTTTAAAAACAGTTGTTTATGTTATTTCAGTAGCTTTGGAAATATTCTTTAAAAACAGTTGTTTATGTTTTATGTTATTTCAATAGCTTTGGAAATATTCTTTAAAAACAGTTTGTTTATGTTATTTCAGTAGCTTTGGAAATATTCTTTAAAAACAGTTGTTTATGTTATTTCAGTAGCTTTGGAAATATTGGTTTTAAAAATTCTCAGGTTGCTTATTTGTATTGACGTATTTGATTTTACTAATAAATTAATATTTAGTTTAAATATTGTTTTTGTTTTGCTTGTTATGTTGTTGATTATATTCTTGCCATGCAGATGAATGGTTGCTGGTTTTAATCTGACCTTGGTCATATTGATTTGTTCCAGGTGGTAGAGGCAGGCGCTACGTTGGAGGATCGAGGAACAGCAGAGAGGATCCAGAATGGTTCACCGATGGTCCCGCCAGCCAGGCGGACAAACTTGAATTGTGGGACTTTGATCAGGGACATGGTTCCAGAAGTTTCCCAAAAGATGTTCGCGGTGTCGACGCCTCCAAAGCTAAATTGGCGGCCAGGCCAAGCATGGAAGCCGATGGCATGGAAACTGTCGCTAAGGAACCGGGCAGAAATGAAACTGTCGATGTCTGTTCGGGCATAGGTGAGCGTTATCTTCCAGGCGCGTGCTTAAATTTTCTGCCGAAACATTTTAAATGATAAAAATCAAGCGGCTTTATGGCCGGCTGCAGTGCAGTTTGTTTTGTGAGTCGTTTGACCCTTGGACCGCCAGATACTTTGTGACTGTATGCAGTGTAGCTGAGCATACTCGGTTCCTGCGCTTAAGGGTTAAACTTTCGTAGAACAGCGGTGCCGTTGTGTTTTGAAAGTCGACGAAAGCGGCGAGAAAAGCAGACACGTGCGTTCGTCGGAAGAGAATACGTCTCTCGAATCGACGTCATCTTCGAATCAGCCGAGGCACGATGGGAAAAAAGATCCGAATCCCGGAGCTCAGCACGTGCGGGCTTCTTCGTCCCCAGCCGCCATGAGTCCGCTGCAGAATACGGACGCGGAGCTGGACTTCAATGCAATTTTCAACATTGACTCCATACCAGGACTTAGCGTGAGTAGCCTGGAAAATAGTAGTGCATTGTCCTTAACGTAGGACTATCTTGATCTGATAAAAGTTAGTTGTGGAATGTGTCTCACTTCTCACCCTCGCGCTCATTCTCACCCTCGCCCTCAGTTCATTGCGAAGACTACAGGGTGGCGCAAAAAAAGCCGGACTATATTAAATGCAGACCTAAATGTGACTAGTCTGGTTTATTTTGTGCCACCCTGTAAGTCCCGTTTTCTTGTCAAGTGACTTTAAAGCTGGAAGTGCCTCTTAGTAGCCAATATAAGAGGTGCTATATAATTCATTTATTACATTACAGCTCCTGATGCTGATAATGATGTCAAAGAAACCATAAGGCATGGGTTGAGTAAAAGTAATGCACTGAAATGCTGTGCATTTTGACTACTGTGTTTTAATTTTTGCACAATAATAAATATTTTACTGTATAATATAATCTACCCAAGCACATGCTCTGCAGTGTACTTGGGTAGACTGTGTGACCTGTAGCCGTTGGTATGAGCTTGGTGTGTGAAATGCATTGGGCTTGTCCATTATAAATATGAAGTTATTTTGAGTTTTGGTGGCTAGCCCTTTTTTAATCCCTGTATCAGTGATTCAGAAATTTGTTTCAATTTTAGGATCTGTTTTATTCACACACACGCACAGTACACACACATACAGACACACACACACACACACACACACAACAGGAGCACTTTGCTGCTACTGGAGCAGCCTTATTTGATTAAATTCACCTCTAATCTCTCTTAACTTTGTTGCAACTGGCCATGTTGATCTCAGCACTTTTGCTGCCATTATGATGTGTTAACATGTCATGAACCATCAGTGCTGCATGTGCCATTGTGACTTGTAAACCTGCCAACATATTAGTTGATATTGGCACATGGTTTAGGGTATTTTGTGCATACCACGGCAGTGAAGTGAAATGGTTAATTGAAAAGTGCCACTGTTTGTTTAGGAGATGTTCGGCCTGGAACCAGAGCAGTCGAAATCAGGCAGCAGTCGATTCAAGCAGTGGTTTCACTTCGGTAGCCACGGCAACAGTCGCTGCGGTGACAGCCGTCGCTCGTCGCTTACGGACGAATTTGGATACATCAACGGTAGTTTTGCCACAGTGTATTTGTTAGGAAAATATGAATCTACTGAACCATTTAATATATTTGTTGGATTTTGTATTGTGATCATAGAATCATAAAATGTACACTTTGTATGTAGAGATTCTGCAATCTGTACCCTGTAATGAGTTGGAATATGACTACAACTGTTGTAGCAATTCTACAATGATTGGCAGTATATTTTACAGATTTCAGCTTATAATACACACACACACACAGTACATTTGCAAGGTATCCTAAAACCAACCTCTCTTCCCCTCAGTGCATACATACTATATGGATGGACCTTTAGTTGTTTCAAGTAGGAACTGGAAAAGGGGTTTTCATTTACAAGTGTTACCGCTTCTGGCATTAGAATTTCTGTTCGTTGCTGCATTTTGTAGACATAATCTGCGGCCGCAACAGTCCACCGGGGACGCTGTCACCTCCGCTGCCGCCGTCCTTGCACGGCCCGGGTCTTTATTCGGCCGACAAGTGTTCCAGCGATACGCAGAACCTTCTGGAGCTTTTGCAGAGGGCGCACATCGACGCAGCGGGCGCCGACGGCAGATCGGCGGCGGCGCAAAACGGCAGCGCGGCGCGAAGTAGTGGCCAGATCCAGCTGCCCGTTATTCCTGTCGATGCTGGCGGCTCTTTCAGCCACTCGTCACAGAATTCAGGCTAGTCGATGGATCTATTTTGCGCTCCCCCCCTCCCAAAGAACGCTTTTGTTAATACAAATTTTTGAATTTTAACTGATGTATTTTAACTATGTTTTTAACTGATGTTTTAACTGATGTTTTTTTAAAAAACTGCTGTTAGATGATGCTGATACTGTTGTGCTGCTTTCCAAGGCACTATAGAAATCCACGAGATTTTGCTTACTTACTTACTTATTTACTTTTCCATCGTGTTATCTGTGCCTGATTGTATAACATGGTAGGATCGGGTGAAATGTTTTTCCCAGATTTGTTTCTTCTGTTTGTCAGGTACAGCTGTTTGTCTGTTGTTGTTGTTGTTGTTGTTGGACTTTTTGTGGCATTTTGCTTAGTTGATTTCTTTTGCTGCAATTTTCAGCCGGTTCGAAAATCGACGCAAAGGCAGTCGAGACCGGGCTGAAAGTCATTCTCGGCGGTTCGGTGCTCGCAGATTCTGTGCTCTCCTCTCTTCCTTCAGTCGCCCATCTTGGCTGTGAGTGGTTCCACTTCTGTTGCGACCGTGCGATGCAAATATATTTTTAACGTATGTTTTCTTTGTGGTAGTAGGTAACCTAACCAGTAGGTTATCAGGTAAGTAGTTTCACCGTCATCTGACATCATAAAGGTACAACTGGTTTTGTTAATTGTTCTTAGGTATATGTATACCTATTTCACCTAAAAGGGACATTTATTTCTGCCTACAGGCAGCTTTGTCTAGCATCGATTGAAATGTAAAAATTATTTTCAATTGAAAGCCTCTTTGGAGGCAAATGGCATACTGTATATATTTGAGATTGTAGACAGCTGAAACAATCAATGCTTGCAACTTTCATTCATGCTTTTAATTTGAAGTTTGCTGTATTAGAAAAAACAACAAAGACTGTTTTTCTAGGTTGATAAATGCATTGTTACCGATGCATGCTTGCCTTGTCATTCTACACCAAAGTCAGAGAGAAACCTTGTAATATTTTAGCCACTAGAACAAGTCTTCACTTGCAAAACAAAAACTAGGAAAGTTTCTTCTTTTCCTCGAATCTTTCCTGATGTTATGCCTGGTTGCACTGCCATTTTGGAAATGTTTGAATTCCTATGACGTGTATTTCTTGTATTTATCTTGAATTAAAGTTAGATTTTCTTGATTATTTTAGTTTCAGTTAGATGTTTTATTGTGATTAGTGAGTAAGGCTTACTGGTATGTTTTCTCGTTTTTGTATTTGTTAATGTGATCCTTTTGTAAGAATGTTACACGTGTTACGATTTCATTTGGTATTCCCGTTACATTTGATGCGTATGACTGAAATGGCTTTTTTAATTTGAAGACAATTCTAGACAGTTTGTTCAGCAAAATTGTTTGAGTTTTCCCGTGGTTCCATTAGTTATCTTTATTAGTTATTCTTTTATTTTTAGTGTGAGGATTATCGCAGTTTCTTATATTTCCTTGCTGTTTTGCCTTGTGATTTGCTTAGACTCCTTTGTGTTTTTGTTGTGTTCAATTTAGGTTTAGTTTTGTTTTGCTGGGTTTTTTTTACGGAATGACCTTTGCATGTTTGTTGTTCTGTGGTGCCTCTTGTAGCCCTAACCACTGGTCCACCGACCGGAGCTAAAGTGCTATTGGCCGAGGAACTAGAGGCCCAACTAGTGGCATATTCCTCTGAACGGAGCGAGTACAGCCGCGCTGCCACTGTCTCTTCTGCCTCCAGGCCAAGTAATTGTAGAACGTCCGCTGACAATTCTCTCACGCCTCCTCGTTTGGCGTCGTGGGGTGGCGGCAATAACCCGGGAAATCTTTCTTTCTGCTCCCTTCCAGTTCTTCCGACCGGAACGAAGGTGACGCTGCTGTCGGACCTGGAGGCCGGGCTCGGGGGTCTCTGCGCCGCCGATCGAGCCGCCGCCGTCAGCTGCCAGCCTCCCGACGGTGTCGCCGCCGACGGCAGCCTGTCGGTTTTGACGGCCGCTGGTCGGCCAGTTGTGTCGAACCCTCCGGCCATGTTGGCGGTGAATGCGTTTAACAGCAGAATGACAGATTTGGCCGCCTACAAGAAACTCCTTGGAGTCGTCATGGACCCATTCAGCAGTCAAACGGCTAATGATACAGCACTACCCGTTAGTTGACATGTTTCAAGTACTTTAAATTTGGTGGTCCATGTATTATTATTATTATTATTATTATTATTATTATTATTATTATTATTATTATTATGCAATCAGTAAATTAATTATTATTTTTGTGTCATTCAGTTTCTTCTGTATTAATTGTTGGGCATTGTTGTTGGGTGATGTTTGGTATTATTATTATTTTTATTATTATTATTATTATTATTATTATTTATTATTATTATTATTATTATAGCTGTTTTTCAAATGAATCATTTGCAAGTAGACAGCATCTCATTATAGGTAAAACTGAGGGACAATTTTGAACAGATTAAAGTAATTAAACAAGACGGTATCAACATTCGTACTGTATATATGCCAGTTTAAACTGGCATATATACGAATGTTGTGACATCAGTGACATCTGCATCGAATGGTTTTGAGATGCTTTTTTTAATTCATCAGTGTAAGCTAAGGACACAGATCAGTCCGTTGATCTTGATGACTGAACTTTTCTGGTCTTTGTCGTATGTTCCTTGTCTGTGACAAAGATGGTGGAATGAGCTTGTTCATTTAGGAATTAATAGAAGAGAAATTGAACAGTTTCTTTCTATGTTTATTTCTAATTCTGTTCATCAGATTGTGACGTCACCCACTAGCGCGTCGATGAACAGCTTGGAAGCAAACCAACCGAGCAATTCACTTGCTAACAACCAGAGGGACTTCATTCAGGTATTGTTGCTGCCATCATGGGGGGGGGGTAATCATGACATATTTACTTTTTGGGGTGTGTTAGTACAGTGGGTAGACTGGTTCAACTCTAGTTCCATTGATATCGTGGACATTTTTATCGTGGTATTATTTATAGAAGTTATTCTATATTTACCAAACCATAATTTTTGTGTGATGTAAAGTTTTGTTCCAGTGCTTTCACGGTGGTTTGTTAATTATTATTATCATCATCATCATGATCATCATAATCATCATTACATGGTTTTTTAATTGAATATCATCTTCATTTATCTTTATTTAACTTTGCAAATGTATTTTGATTGTAGAAATATTTGTTGCAACAGCAACAGCTGAAGATGCTAAACTGCTCTCAGCCTCCGCATCCAGAGGGATTGATCATCGCACCGTCTGGCGGTGGCCCGCCTCACATTCTGCCCGCCGACATCCCGCATCCGCTGTACATGGCACCCGGATCATTTGTCGACAGAGCGCCCTCTGGGGAGATGGTGGCTCCGCCCGGCGAAGCCGCGGACGTGCCTTCACTTTTTGAGCCGTCTGTCTTTGGCCATCCGAGCGCCGGAATGATGAATCTGCGCGTCGAGGATAACCTATCTATGTTGTCTGGCGGCGTGTCGTCCAAATTTGGTGGTCGTCAGTTTGCGGTTGGGTCTCACCCGCTGACCATCAACAACGGCCAGCTGTATCAGTCACCCGAGCGGGTGGGAGAGGGCCTCCCGCCCGACAGTCTCCTTCTCCAATGCCTGGGGTCGGCGGGTGGCGCGCCGCAGCCTGGTTACGCCAAGCACCTGTTGCAGCATCCGCCGACCAACCACGCCGTTCCTTCCCACGGCGCTGCGCTTCACGCGCAGCAGCAGCATCAGCAGGCGGCGGCGGCCAAGATGGTGCACCTCGCGGTCCACGACAGGTTTGCAAATCCCGCGAGACCCGGACTGGCCAGACCGGCGGACCAGTCTCCGATTCCGCCGCCGCACCTGACCATCCAGCCACCTTTTGGACATCCTCAGGCGGCCGCCGTCACCACTCTTCCATCGCACAGAATTCCGATCCTGGCGCCGCAGACGCTGCTGCAGCAGCCGCCGCAGTCGCCAAGGCGAGCTCCTTCGCCACTGAGTGAGTCAAATTCTGATCAAGTTGGTGTTGTCTTACTGTGCTCTCATTTTGGTGTTTCCTTCAAAACAGCAAACCCCCAACTATTGACTTAAAAACTAAAGACTATTGCAATACTTTTTTGAATATTTTGCTATGTCGATCAGTCTTGTCTTGTCTTGTCTTGTCTTTATCCGTCTTCGTTCTGAAGATTGGTTGCATTGTGGACTGTCTTCTTCCATGTGCTACAGTCTTCTGCTCTCCTTGTGGCCTGCTCTATAGTGAGTCCTGTCCATTCTTTCATATTGTCTTCCCACTTTTTTCTTGATGTACCTCTTTTCCATGACCTTATCATCGTGCCTTGTGTTATTTCTTTCTCTAGACATTCCTATTTTATGTCAATCAGTACATTAGCAATAAGAGTTATAATAACAAAAGCGGTGACATTATTGTTTGCCATATGCTTGAAATTTGAGGTTTTGAATGTTGAGTTTGTTGCCGTTGCAGTGTTTGGAAGTCAGCCGCCAATGAATCTTACAGCTCCTCTGCCCGTCCATCTGGGCCCAATGACTCCAATTCTGTCTCCAACTCTGTCACCAAATACACTTCAAGTTGCTCAGGTGAGCTGAACTGATCCTTTTTGCACTGCAGGTTTTTTGTTTGTTGACATTTTGCAACTCGAGTTTTCTTTTAGCATCTGCATTTTCTACAAGAGCGAATATTTTTTAGACGAACATTTTAGATTGGCAATAATTAAAAGCGTAGCAAACATTTATGAGGATGTCATTGTTGGTTTCTGTTTTACGTTCCCAGCCTGGTTCGAACCTGAGCTCACCTGTCATGCGCGTTCCATCTCCACAGGAGTTGAGCGGCCTGGCTCAGTCAATTCTACAAAATGCACTTATTAAGAAGCAGTTGGAGGAACAGAAGGAGCGGTTTATCAAACGTCAACAGGAAAGGTCAGGTTTAATTCTTGTTAACCCTTTTGACTGACGGCATTATTTTCAGAAAGATGGTCTTCTTGGGTATTAACAGGGTTTTAAAAAATACATTAACAAGGTTTTAAAAAAATACACTTTATTCTGGTAGTAAGCCAGAATGATTGGAGCGATATGTAAGATCAGATATATCTGCAAATCTGCTTATTTATAATGTATGGTGGGATAATCTGTGGTTGCCATACAACTGCTACGAAAAGCGAGGGTTACCCCGCGAGTGCGTCGAAGGGTTAACATCTAATTTTGGTCATTAGGAATTGTAGTATTAGTTGAAAAATCAGACATGGTTTAATGGGTTTTCTTATCTTTGACTGAAAATTTAGGTTCAATTAGTGTTGCATTATAACTATGTTGGAAGGTTTGGGTGGTTTGAAAAGTATCAATCAATCAATCAATCATGAAAACTTCTTGAGCACTCTCACCAGGAATCAGTTGAATGCTGATAGTGACAGTGAATTCAAAATTGTGCTGAAATAGATATGACATACTGGTAACGATGGTTTTCTGTTTGTTTGGCAGACTGATGACGTAGCGTTTGCGTTTTGTTTTTGTTTAGGAATAAGTCGCCAAAAGTGCAACCTTCTCTACCCATTGCTGCATTAGCTGTGTCTAACAGCAGAGCATCTTCAGTGACATCTGCGTCGATGACAGTTGTCGATTCCAGCGTGTTAGACGCTGGAAAAACGCTCCCGTCCTCGTTTCTACCGACTTCTGTACTTCGAAAAATGGTCAACACCAAGATGGAAGAGAAGCTGGCCAGTCAGGGTGGTGAAGGTGAGACAGGTTCAATCAGTCAATGAATCAGTCAATCAATCAGTCAGTCAATCAATCAGTCAATCAATCAATTTCTACCAACTTCTGTTCTTCGAAAAATGGTCAACACCGAGGTGGAAGAGAAGCTGGCCAGTTAGGATGGTGAAGATGAGACAGGTTCAATCAGTCAATCAATAAGCCAATCAGTCAGTCAATCAATTAGTCAATTGTTTAGTTCTACGCTCTTTGATTGGAGACTTTTTCTTTTCTTTTTGTGAGAATTTCCTTTCTATTTGTGAAAATTTTAGTCGAGAAGAGCGTCCCGCTGTTGAAAGTCGTCAAGCCGGACGGAGAAGAGGGGGCCGACGACGGCGACGACGAAAAGGATTCTAAGGAGAACCAGAACATCCCCGCACGGTCGGAGGGCCAGAACGGGGCCACGCGACTCGTCGCGGACGATCACAGCGGGCCGACCGAATACGGTCCCCTGACGAACCCCGCAAGGCAACCCGACGTCGTGTCGTCATCGACTGAACCCGGAAAACAGTTACCGCTGACGTCGGCATCGACTGTGACATCGGCAGGAGGAACGCCGGATGAGGCTGGATTAAGACCTTCGGCAGCTCGGCGCCTTGTGGGCCAAGGATTCATGAATTCGTCCTTGTTGGCCGATGTGCAGGGTCACCAGATGGTTGTTGATCCGGCGAATTTCCCCGTAGTCACTAGTTATGTTCCTTCTGGACGTCAGATCAAAGGTATATCTGCAAATGATCTTCTCTGTGTGTGCGTGATTCTTTTGAAGAAAAAAAAATTGGGGGGTTAAAGAGGTTAAAGCTTGTGTTCTGTTATTATCTTGGATAATATCAAATCATTGGATATATAATTGGAAAATAAAAATAGTTTTTTTGACGTAAGTGGGGACTTGCCCGAGTTATTTCGGGTTAATGCATTGATGTGGTGCTAGCTGTTTATACACAAATATAAAGTTTTTTGGCTTGAAAATGAACATCATTGATGTAAGTTTATTTATATTTAGGGGGTGCAGTGGAGTAACTAACGGTAGGATTCTGGGCTCGCAAACGTAGGGTAGTGGGTTCAAATTTGACCCTAGCCACTGCACAATGACCTTGGGCAGATTGTTCACCCCTGACTTGCTCCGTGCTTACGATTCTTTACTCTGAGAATGACTTAACGTGCAGCCATGTGATGATGATGATGATGATGATGATGATGATCTGTTGTTAGGAAAAAAGTTACCCGAGACTCAGTCCGTCAGCTTGGCGCCTGCTTCAGGTAACATCAAGAACAGAGTGGGTCACCTACCAAGAGATCTGCGACAGCAGCAGCCGCACCAGACACACTTCCAGATGACGAACAGCGCCAACTGCCGTGGCGGCGGTGTTGGAGCGTCCATGAATACCTTGCATGCTTTGGAGATCGCTAAGGTTCTTGAACAGCAGAATATGGGTTTGGTCTCTCCCGTTCCTGTCCTGCCTCCTGCTTCTGCTCCTCCTCCTCCACCTCCTTCGCTTGTCACGCAGTTTGTTCCGTCGCTGTCGGCAGAAAACAACACCTTTGGGGTGAAGCAGATGCCGCGGATGGTGGTCCACCCTTCATTTGGCATGAACTCGTCCGCATCGAATGCACTTCTGCTGCAGAGACTCGGTCGTTCCAATTTGCAGAGAGGTAAGCCAGGCGGCTGTATTTCCAGAATATATTTGAAAGTTTTTAGTTTTGCCGAGGTCAGTGTAACTGCAGGTACGATGTTGAAAAACGCGAGGTGCTTATGACTAATCGACGATCATCGCTGAGTCAACGTTATGAATCTTCACTTGGTGAATGACTTAATGTGCGCTAACAACCTTGTAGTAATGATGATGATGATGATGATGATGATTGATGATGATGATGATGATGATGATGATAATAATAACTTGGTGAATGACATAATGTGCGTTAACAATCTTGTTTGATGATGATGATGATGATGATGATGATGATGATGATGATGATGATGATGATGATGATGATGATGATGATGATGATGATGATGATGATGATGATGATGATGATGATAGTAATAATAATAATAGTAATAATAGTAATAATAGTAATAATAGTAATAATAATAGTAATAATGCTTGTTTTAATCAGAGTTGACAGCATCTGATTTGATTTGGTTTCTACTTGCTAGCTGCTTTGTCGTCTATGGGTCACCTGAATCTTAATCAGTTGGCGCTGATACAGGCGATCCAGATGCAGGCCCAGCAGCAGCAGCAGCAGCAGATGTGGAACAGGAGTCACGCACGTCCTCCGATGAACAGCAACAGGCCCGTCTGTCCTCCTGGCTTTCTGTCGCCAAACCAGCCACCGGCAAATCTAGGCTCGTGTCCGCCTGCAACCAACGCAGCCACGTCCAACGCCAATGGCATTGACAGGCAAAATGGCCCGGAGATCGTTGGCAGAAAGACTCCTTTTGTTGGAACCAGCAGCGGACATAGTAAGACTGAGATGTCATTGTACTTTGGCTTGCCATAGTCTAAATCCTCTCTTCTATGTCATGTAATTTTATTTTGAATTTTGTTACAATGGAAATCAACATAACCAACTAGGGTATAGCATGCACTCAGTTATAAGTTATAACGTATCGCACTGTACGGTTCTGTATGACGTGCTAGCCTATTTGATATCGCATACCTCGGATATAATGTACTAGATTTTACAGACCCACTAAGTATGTTATAGCGAAATTCTACTGCCAATATAATTGCCTATAGAAATAATTTTGTCAATATAATTGCCAAAATATTTAGGCAAGCCTTGCGTTTCTTATGTCTGCAGACATGCTGGCTGCAAAGTCCGACAGTGACAGCACCATACGTCGTCAGGTCGCCGAAACGACACCTGGCGTCGACGGTCTCAGATACGACATGCTTGTTGACAGTGGCGGTCAGCTGGCTGTGGCTAGCGTCGGCAGTGGCAGTCAGTCGGAGGCGCGTCACAGACTGCCGATGGTTCAGAACGACCACACGATGGACGGAAACCTTGCCCGGTGGTTCGGGTCTGATGTTTTCCACCAGAGCATGCCGCCACCGTTGGCCCCGGCGGGACAGAAGGTGCTGACGGTCGACGAGATTGAATGCTGGCAGCACGCGGTCAGCAAGTCGTGAACGCTTCTGGAATTTTTACGACGTTCGAACTGAAAAAAAATTGAAAATCGATTCTGAAGAAATAAAACTTTTGATATTGTTATTATTTGTGAATAAGCTTTGTTTTAACCGTTTAGTTTTGAGGAGCAGTTTGTGCCGAATTTTTCGGATCGAATTGGCGAGGATGATGGATTTTTTGTAAATGAAAGCACCAGCTGTGGCAAAAGTTTTTTTGCCATTGTCAGACTGTTCGTCTCCAAACTGCTGTTTCATTGAAATTCTTTACTTTGTAAATTTCATTTTGCTGATTTTTTTGTTATGAATTAATTTGCCTCCTATGTGAATTCGAATCTGATATTGAGGTTTATAGCCTATACTGTCACTATAGTGCTACTTACAGCAACCACTTGTGGCTGGTTTGTTTTCTATGCGAGACCTAGAATTTTTCATTTGTGTGCATCGTGACATACAGTATGTACTCAATATTATGTTATATGGTTTATCACGTAATGAAATCAGTAAACTAGAAAAGGATTTGTTGGCTCGCTGTGTGAAAACATTCTCGTTCTTGAATAACTTTCTTGTAACAATACCCAGTGTAATCTACATATATGCATACAAAGCATCAATAAAACACAGGTATTTGAATTGCTTTGAAATTCAGATTAATTGCAATTTTTTAACAGCTTAAATTCAACATCTTTTTCTATGTCGACTGCATTTGCATGGAACCTGTGGTAATGACCATCCAGCGTGTACCATCTGTCTAATGGATCAGCTCTCGAAACAAACTCTGACTTTGGTTATTTGTAAATAAAATCGAGGACCGTATGTTTGCATTAATTCGTTTACGATTTCAGCGTTTTTGTTTACTTGATACGAAATGGATCGAGGCGGTGTGTTTTGCATCTTTATTGACCGTCATTTGAACATTATTAGTTCAACTATTGACTTTTGCATCAGCTCTGTATTAGCGAAGCTTATTGTATAGCTGCAGAATTTTGACTTATAATTTTGTTGCATGCATGAATGGTTTGTGTGTGTGTGTGCGTGTGTGTGTACTACGTGTACTACGAATTAAGTTTGACGTGTTTTGTACCAGTCATGGTCCCTTTGTATAAATGTTATCGTTTCTTTCTGGATTTGTCAGTCTCGAGCTCTCTTGGTATTAGGCAACCCCGGCCAGGCATTTGAGAGCTTGATGCTAGATTTTGTAACGTGTAGGCTTACCGTGGATCAGTTTAATTTTGGATCTATCGATGTAAATAGATGTTCGCAGTACTGTTTCTCTGTGTAAAGTAGGTTTGGTTTTTGAAATTTAGGAGAAACTGGATCTTTTGTTTATGGTATTAATTTTATTGATTTTCCCTTGTCGTCGTGCCGTAGTGGTGTTGTCGTAAGACCGCAGTCCAGCCAGGCGCCTCTCGGCCGCTGTCACGGAGGATTTTTTGCGGCCAAGTTTAGTTTCCCTGTTCAACCGATGGTTTGGTAATTTCTGTATTGAGCGTGTAGATGCTGTACATCGCTTCCTTATTTTGCGAATTGTGCTTTGGATGTGTTTGTGTTGTGGTGTTGTAAATAATACAATGATGTTTTGTGTAATATAAGTAAATCTTCTTTATATACATATATATATATATATGTTTATAATATGGTTTTTATACATATATATTATATATATATATATATATATATATATATATATATATATAATAATTTTGTTGGTCAGTTCTTAAGAAAATTAATTTTTGTGATGAAATACTGATATCTTTTAGAAGTAGTTTATTTGACTGGTGTTTCTGCTTGTAGTAGTGACAGTTTTAGCGGTTTTGTCACAACTTAAATTCTGTAAAAAATTTTATTTCGATTTTTTTGGTATCATTATGTGTACAATCGACATTTCTTTTGAATCCTAATTAGATTATGGGATGTTTTCATTGTTGAACGGCATTTCACATTTGGGTGTCCGCGTGTTTATGTAAGATTGCTTATGACGGTGAGCCGCATTAAACGTTGCATTCGTGGTACTTATCCTACTGTGCGATGTTATGCAGATTGGACGTCAACAGTTGAAAATTTGGTACTGCTCAGTGTTTATTCTTGGCCTGTTTTGGGGGGGGGGAATCCCCCCAAGTTTTAAAATTCCCCCCAAAATTTTGTATATGTTGGCTTGGGGATGGAAATTTCCCCCCAAAAGCGTGGAGACAAATTTTGTCCCCTCCAAACATTTCAAACTCCCCCCTCCCAATGTCAAGGTGGCTAGAATAAACACTGGTCCTGCTGCAAGCGATAGGAGTGCTGGGGCGTTGTAAGCAATGAGATTAGACTGGTTTTTCTGTAGTGCAGCTAGTGGCTTTTTGTTCTTCTGCCTTGATATGATGTGAAGATGTTTGTGGCTTGGGAGTGGCCTTTGACGGCTTCTTGTTTCGTTTATCGTGTTTCATGTCATATTATATCTATGTGTTGAAGTAATCGATTTAAATTTGGGGGGTTTCCTCTGCATTATTTTTATGTTCCGTTTTGGTTCTCTCTGCTGTTTGATTTTTATCTTACGCTTGGAAACTGCTTGCTGATGGTTTTTTTATTTGCTGATTTTTACGCTAAGATTACGTCTTGTCGGATGGACAAGTCTTTCCATGCAAACATCGTTGTTTTCGCAGCGTCCTGGGCGATTATTATTTTGCTTAAAAGAGAAGAAACAGCGGAGCTTGTCATGTACATTGATGTTGTGCATTTTATTTTGCTTTAATGTGACATAATTATGACCTTGATCAGTTGTCGGCAATTTTTGTTCAGCAAAAGACGAAACTCTGCATCGGATAGGGATTTTAAATTCATTGTGGGATCGGTTTTGTCTTTGGTTGTAATCCGAGATATCATTTTCTTTGCTTCTGTGAGTCATTCACTCTAGTTAGGCTTCATTTGTTGTCCATGTCTGCCTGCCTGTCTTTCTGATTGCCTTTGTCTGTCTGTCTGTCCTGGATTTATTTTTTCTCCCTTTTGTCACCAGGGCGTAAATTGAAGTAAAGAAATAAAAGAATTTGGCTGAAATAATTTTGTGTATCTTACCCTTTTATTGACTGTATAAGCAACAGATGCACTCAAATTGCCACAATCTGAAAAACTGCTACAGTAGTGTAATAGTAGTAGTAGTTGTTGTTGTTAAATAATAATAATAAAAACAATTTTTATTATTATTATTTAACAACAACTACTACTAACTACTGTAGTAGTTAGTAGTAGTAGTCAGGGTGTGATTTGTGACCTGGAGCAGTGGGGGGATATGTCGAGCTTTGGGGGATGTAGTTGTTGGGAAATGTAGCAGTGGGGATGGGGGATGCAGTCGGGGAAGATTCCCCCTTTCCCCCTACAAATCGCGCCCTGGTAGTAGTTGTAGGAAACGTTTAAGCGCCACTATAGTAGTATATCAGCACCACAAGTTCACAGTGCAGCGCTCTCTATAAGCAGCTACTGCTGTACTTTTAATAGCGCTATAGAAATTCACTAAAAGACCAAAAACAAATTTTATAATTAAATTTTTTTGTTATTATTGAGTAAAACATCAAAAATCTTGGAGATTTGATTTTACTTACGTTCGTACTCTCACTGTTTTTAGTCAAGGCAATTAAATACCTTAGTATTAAACAGTCTTGGTTTTTAGTATTGGCTTAGTCATTAGTGTCTCCCTATCGAGCGTCGTCAAGATAAGGTCAGTGGGTCGTGAAAGATCGGCTACAGGCCGTAGGCCGTGACGGTCCGCCTGCCCTGGCCTGGCCTGTCCTGCTGAGCGGGGGATTACGACGGGGCATTGATTGGAGGGCGGGGGACTAGAAGCAGAGGGACCGCGGAGCGACACTCGTTTCTCTCAAAAGCGGCGCCTGTTGTCTGGGCAGTTGGGCACTTCCTCGTTGTAGGAAAAAGTCTTGAGGGCCGAAATGCGAAAGAGAACGAGGGTTTAATTAATTAGTTGACATTGGCAGACTTGCTGGAAAGCTATAGTAATTATTATTCGTCGGTATAACTGTATAGTCTCGCGTGTTTTCACTTTGGATCGGAGTTAGATAACGGTCCCAGGAACGCTACTAAGTTGATCCACGTCGGACGTTTCGATACGAAAGGGTTCTGTTGCGTCGAGCGCTAGTAAGTAGCTGAACAACATTGAACATTCGACACACATGAACATACTTGCCTAGACCTAAACTAATATATACACATTGGGGCTGTCCATTAATTACGCAAACAAAATAGGGGGAGAGGTTGAGGAAGTTTGACAGTTGTTGGCATGGGGACGGTGATGGCGTCTAGATAAATTTACGTAAACAATTTGATTGCTTACAATAAAATTAATAAATACAAAATAGGAAATGAGTCGGTGCATTGGTCCTGCAGGGTAGATAGTTGTTTTGTCTTTAGCCTTCCTCCCTACGAGGGTAGACCGCTTCATGAACAGTGGCGGCTCCACCGGAGGGCCAGGGGGGCCCGTGCCCCTATTGAGTGCCTGCCCCCCAGTGGCCCCCCTGTTGGGACCCTATACTTAATGCTACATACATTAAACAACAGATGGTTGGCCCCCATGATTGGAAGTTGCCACCCCAACGGCCCTCCACTTGCCAAATCCTAGAGCCGCCACTGATCATGAATGAGATTGTTCCACTGTTTTATGTTGTCTGTCATTCGGATCGCCATTTCCATTGTCTTTCCAGTCCATTGCATGATGTTATCAGTCCATCTGATTCTGGGTTTACCTTTTTTTTCTTTTTCCATCAGTTGTGCCTTGTATATCATTTCTTTTCCAAACAAATACCTGTCTTCCTCATGATGTGGCCAAAGTACGACAGTTTTCGGTAGACCATTACACTCACTATAATATAGGCCTAACAATTGAGGAACATTTAGCTTCACCGTAGGAAGATGATAGAAGCTAGAATTCAAAGTGTTTTAGTCATTTTGACATCTGTTAAACAAGTAAAAAATTATTTAATTTTTTGTATAAATTTTAATTTCCGTAATTCTATGCTTGAAGCTGCAGAAATGTGGTTCTTGAGAAAAATGCTGAACATATCTTGGACTGAAAAGAAAACGAATGAATTAGTACTCAAAATGGCAGGCACACAAAGAAAATTGCTATTTACAATATGTAAAAGAAAATTTCAATTTGTTTGGACATATAATGAGGAAGAAAGGTACAGAAAACCTGGTAACTACTGGAAAAGTCGAAGGCAAACAAGATCAAGAGGAAAACAAAGAATGGCGTATGTCAGTAGTTTACTGACTGATGTAAAGGGGTAACTACAGAATTAGAACTCATACAAGCAAAAAGCAACAGAGAGAAATGGAAGTCCATAGTCGTCAACTCAGAAATACAAGACACCTGAAGAAGAAGAAGAAGAATTCTATTTTAGCATAAAAGTCTGCCATATAAAATATTGTTAGCTTGTGGGGTGGGGGTTGTTGACAGTTTTATTAGGGGTCACCGAAAGTTTGACAGTTGTTGACAATGGGAGGATTAAAATTGTCTAAAAGTTGTTTATGTAATTAATGGACAACCCCAATATTATTATGCAATAGCCACATGCATAATAGAGCATATACAACATTGTCTACATCCATTGGTGAAACCACGGAGGACTCGGGGTGGGAGTTGCCCGGGTAGGGGTCCGACCTCCCCATTCTTAATGGGACCAGTCATGGGATTTGCGCAAAGCAGTGGAGAAATTAAGGGGTAGGTAACAGGATCTAAGAGGAAGGAATACGAAGAACTTCTTTACGACCTATTATAAATATTATTATATATATATATATATATATATATATATATATACAGTGGATCCCACTTAATCTCATACTGCTTAATTGCATAACCTGCATAATCGCATAACAACATAAAAACCCGTACCAGTGTTTTGTGCGTACAATTAATTATCAGACGTCTATATGCTATTCGCATAGCCCGGTTAATCGCATAAACAAGGCTTGCACGGCACCTATGCAATTAAGCGGGTTTCACTGTATATGCATGCTTCCTAGCAATCAGTACATACAGTAGTAGTGATCAATTGTAGTAATACTGTTCCTGATATTGTGTGTTTTCTCAGACTCTTATCTCTTCTTTCTGCGAATCAAGTCATCGAAAAGTACTTTGCTGCAAATGCCACAGCAACTGAGGTGCATAAAGTGCGTCAAAGTGGACCATAGTACAAGGAGTGTGGTAAGACAGGATCTCGATAGAGTTGTGTAAAGTTAAGAAACTGAGAGATCACTAAACCTCTCTCTTCAGTAAAAAAATCTGCCAGTTGTCATTTGTTTAGGTGGTTTTTCCTTTCCAACAGCCACTGCGTGCAAAAATAAACATCAAAAGAGTGGAACTTTTTGAGGATTTAATTAAGAATTGTACCTAAAATATGCAAATATTATTAAAACTAGAGTGAGGCAGGTGTGAACAAAACTGTGAGATTACAAAGCATGTCTTTGCTTTCTTAATCTCTTTTTTCACTTTAGCCTCATAATTAACTGTAATATATGACATGTTTGATTTCTGAAGACTTTGAAAATTTCAGTGTATCATCATCATCATCACCATCATCATCATCATCACCATCATCAATCATCGTCATCAATCATCATCACTGTCATTGTCATCATCATCATCAAGACAGCTTATATAGTGCTAAAACATGGCTGAGAAGGCCAAAGTCAGAAGCACTTTTGACAATATTGGTATGTCAATGAAGATGAAGAAATGACATTATTAAATTTTATTAAGAATCCACTCAGATGGTCATGTTTCTTAACTTGGCTCTCCATATCCAGTGGTTTTCCCCCTCTTTGCCTTTAAATTCTATGCTGTTAATCTAAATGCCACAATTTAACAGATTTAAAAGTAATTGGCTGCATGCATTTTAGGAAAGGCAATGAATGTTGATGTCTATCTTTACCATTGTTATTTTCCATAGGTCTATATTCTTGTGGCTACTTTTGCTGGTGGATCAGATGAAATCAAAAGCCGATATGTTTGCAAAACTGTTACAGATCTCAATGAATTCAGAGTAAGTTCTGTCGTCAAAGTTTCCTGTCTGACCATACTGGATGTTTTTATCACTGACTGACCAATGACACTTTTAGATATCTCAAATTAGCACTTCTGTTTATATCTTTTTGTAACAATGGCAAGCAAAAGAGTTCCTGGTTGAGGGAATTTCGAGGGTTGAGCTACCCCAGCCCATGCATAGCACTCCCACTCGACTGGTTGGTAATGTGTAATACGCTTGATAATTAATTAATCATTTACACATTGGTTGAAATGAGTTTGCTTTCTCTCTATGATTATAGCTAAATGCAAGTGCAGATAAGGGTCGTTTACTCTTGCATTGAACTCTGCCCATTAACCGTATTGTATGAGTGGCTGCAAAGTTTAACTCTTGCTGGAATTTATTTAATGCTGCCTTGCTATAATCAGATACATTTATATATTGTATAACCAGTGGCGTCGCTGCAGCAATTTTTTTTTTGGGGGGGGAAACCATTCCCGGTGCTCTGATGTAAATTTTACTAATGTTTAATAGTTTGGTCTCAAAAAGTGTCTTTTAACACTTAATTCAAAAAAAGTGAGCCAGTCTTTTAGTATGTAAGTCAGAGTTGAGTGTAGTACTAGTTAAAGCAAACACAACAATTATAACAGATAATTATTCTCATTATCACGCAATGCTGTGAAATTTTTCAGATACAACAATATTTTTATGGGGCCTGGTCATCCCCAGGCTTCTATTATGTTATATATATATATTTATTTATTTGTTTATTTATACATGTGTGTGTGTTAGTGTGGCCCAGAAATATTTTTTTATATTTTTTATATTTTGCACACCATTTTATTTGCTGAGGTTTGAGGTGCAAAATGACTCAGTAAAAGTTGCAAAACAATTACACAGCAGGAAGTTGTCTCCCACCACAGGACCTTAAATTTACAGGGAATGACAAGATTCGGTACATGGGAATACCAAGCAACTTCTCAACACCCATGCCTGAAACTACAATGGGAAGACATTCATGCCCGTGCCAATTTAAGAACGTGCATGAGATTTGACTGGCCTGTGGGAGACCACTTCCTGTTGATGGATTGATGTAAAATTGTTACTGAATAGTTACTTCAGTATTCCTCATGGAATAAGAGGGTGTGCGATGTAAAATTATGGGGAAAAATTTTGATATAAAAATTGGCCACAAATATATATATATATATGTGTGTGTGTTTGTGTGTTTGTGTGTGTATATGGTTATGCATATATGTACTTATAGACTGCATATATATATATATATATATATGCAGTTTTTAATGCTGCTAAAATTTATTTTCCCTCAAGTTACCCTGAAAATTTCAGCTGGCTAAACCCCTTAGTGTGCATGTACGTTAAATGCAAATGTATTTATTTCATTTGTATAGTATGGTTGTTGTGGGCTTTGCTTGTTAATAAGGAATCTGGCAGCATATCAATTATTATGCTGGTTACTGATGGAGACACGCGATCTCAATCTGTTACCGGTATTTGGTTATAATTTGGATAGAAGTCACATGCACGCATATCAATCACAAGCATAATTTTACACTTATCACTATAATTATCCCCAAGAACGCGAACATCTGTCGTTCCTGTTTTGGGGCTGTCCATTAATTACGTCAACAATTTAGGTGGGGAGGGGGTTTGAAAAAGTTTGACAGTTGTTGACAGGAGGGAGGGGGGTCAAGAGAAGTTGACGTCAACAATTTCACTTTTTACAAATAATAAAAAAATGGAAATTTCATGGAATACTACTTATTACAATGGAAAAAAGCATGACAAAAAAGTTCATCACCACCACAGAAAATGTTATGTATTGTGGTGGGTCGGATTATGTCAAGTAGCCCTATTGCCGGCATGGGTTGGGTTGGAGATTTGATGGGTTGGGTTGGGTTCTAAAGAATGGACCCGTAGACATCTCGGGATCAACGTATATATGGCGCCGCTATAATCCCTATGACATCAGCCGATGACACACCAAATTCAATCCGAATATATCAGGGCCAGGTCAGGCCGGACAAGTCAGTCAGATCAGGAGGGAGGGGAGGGGAGGTGGAGGAGGGAGCAGTCTAAAGGAGATAGATAGGCCGAGCCAAACAACGGGCAGGTCTTAAGACCGGACCTAAAGGATGGTAATGTGCTCTGGTTATACAAAGTGATGCTGGTAATGAATTCCAGAGACGGGGGTTCACAAAGGTCTTCTTAACATTAGCATGTACAGTGTATATAGGCCTAATTAAGTCAGTGGCGTAGCCAGGATTTTCCGAAGGGGGGGGTTACGACCGACCATTCCTGACTTCAAAAATCCTGGCAAGCAAAAAAAGGTCGTTTTTCTCTCTTCAGGCAACTTTTTTCTACTCATACCCTCTATGACATCCTTCTTAGTTACTTACTAACATTACTTAAAATTTCTTGATAGTTAACCATATATTTAAATAAATAATTGTGATAGTTATAACCATGCCATGTATCTACTTTACTGATTTGTGTGATCTAGAAAACTAATCTATATTTGAATATATATGCTTAAGTCACGCAATTCTATGATTGTAATTAATAATGAACCGAGGCGTATTGAAGTGTGTTGTAGTTTATATTGATTCCAAATCAATTGTTTATTCTTGATGTTGAGTATGAAATAAAGATTTTTGAGATTTTATGATATGAAGGAAAATTCACTGAGATTGTGTCAAATGAGACTTTGCAAGACACATCTAGTAAAAAGGTTTTCATCAAGAAAAACTGTCAGAGAATTGATAGACTGATCTGAATATAAGGGGCTGCCATTAATTATGTCAACAACTTTTGACTCCCCCCCAAGATCAATGACAAGTCCCAATAACAGGTTTATTATTTTTGCGGTGGTGACCATTTTTTCCCCTTTTTGCTCATCGAGTGTCAAAATGTGGTGGTGATGACCATTTTTGCCATGCTTTTTTCCATTATAATAAGTAGTATTCCATGAAATTTCCTATTTTTTGATTATTTGTAAAAACTGAAATTGTTGACGTCAACTTCTCTTGACCCCCTCCCCCTGTCAACAACTGTCAAACTTCTTTAAACCCCCTCCTCCCCTAAATTGTTGACATAATTAATGGACAGCCCCTAAAGGAAAAGTATATAAAGTTGACTGCCAAGGAAAAGGAAAAGAGAGTTGGTCTTGCACATATGCTGCATATATGTATTTAGATGCACTGTTTAGATATATATATATATATATATATATATATATATATATATATATATATATATATATATATATATATATGTATATATATATGTATACACACACACACATATATATATATATATATTATATATAGTTTATATATTAATGCCATTAATCTTGTCTTTTGAAGTTGATTGAAATTTTGACCTTGTAATTGATTGATCTGAACTTTAATGCAGAAATGAATCCTCGTGCTGTGCTGTGAGTCATTTCTGGCATTAACCCATTAGTGCCCAACAGCCGTTAAAACGGTCAGCTGAGGCTTGTTTTCTCCTTAACATTTGTTTATTTTGAATATTTGTTTTTTTCAGACAAATGTTCTTCAGCTGTCAAACAGTTCCTCATCAGCCGTGCAGCTTCCAGAAAGTAAGACTGCATTTTGAATTCAGTTTAGTTTAATTATTCTTCGGTTACATTTGATGTAATTTCATCTACGTGGTTTTATTTTCTGGCGTTATTTTGTTATATTATGTTCAGTTTCGGTTCACGTTGACTGTCAGAAAAGCCAAGCGGCAACAAGGAAATGAGAAAAGAGGATAAAATGGCTGCCTGAGTAACAGATACAATCCAATTAGAGATGCTTTCCGATTTTTTTCTTTGTTCATAATTATGCATTGTTAATTGGTTCAGTTTCATATTTACTCAAGCCTGGTAGCTGCAGGAAGGACACAAACACACACACACACACACACACACACACACTGCATGACAGTTTGAACATGAAGCACTCAAGGCTATCTAAACACAAGTTTGTTGACACTGGCATAAATGGTTATGCTGATACAATACAATGCCATACAATACAATACAATACAAGATCTCTTCAGCTGCTGTTGTTACAACAAAAGCTAGCACGGTTCCTATTTGGGAGCTGAACCTTTGGATAGTGTTCACGGAAATCATAGGTTTTGTGGAGCCTAAGTAAGTAAGTAAAAGCTGGTGAATTTGTATGGTGCTTTAGATAGTAGTGCGGTAGTAGGCGCTTATTTTTATACGCATAATCTACCTTTGAAATTGGTAGCTACGGCCGAGATGCAATGGTCAGCCAAGCTAGACTTGAAACCACTGACTCAGTTACTTTCCTTTTAAGTTTGCATGCAAAAGTCACCAACTGTGTCTGCGCTTTTTCCTTCAGTGAAAGAGAAGAAAGGTTTCATGGGTGGATGGAGAGACGACAGAAATCGAACTTCAGTCGATGAATTCTGTCAGGTAAGGAACTTGGGGAAGAACAGTTTTTAGCATCAATAAATCAAATCAGTCAGTCAACTGGTCAATCAATCAAATCAGTTTATTTTATTACTATCGGTTCACAAATCAAAAAAAAAATCAAAGTTGCAAAGAAGCAAAAGAATATAAGCATATGTTGTCGGCATGGGCGCCCACACCTAGAGGCAATAGGGGCACTTGCCCCTTTCCCCTTGGAAGATGCAAATCTATTTTTATAACTAAATATATTTTGGTGCTTAACCAATATTTTCACACTAAAACACTATGGATAAACAAAGTGAAATTGAGAAAATTAACTTTAGCTAAACACTTTGGAATTGAATATCTTGAAAACTATATAGCCATTGCTTTTGCCCCCCCCCCCCCAGAAAAATTTCTGTTGGCGCCCATGGTTGTAGAGTGTGCAGCTAGGGATTAACATAAGTGGTGAGGTACTACAGGTAAATGGAAAGGCAGGACAAGAGAACTACTTCTCTGTAATAAGTCTGCCTTCTAACACACTTAGTTTATAATCAATGCTTACAACAGTAACTTAAAACTGTAATTATTTGACATTTGCCTTCGGTCAAACATTCGCTGTTATTTTTAAAAGTTTTTCTTTAAGAAAATATTTGTTTTTCACTGCTACTAGAGTCTTCTGAAACTTCAGCCAGACATTCTACGAGAAAAGAGTGTCATTGGATTCTTTCTGGAAGCATCTGCAGCCGATGAAGACAGGTTAGATAATTATATTCAACAGACTTTCTGAATGTCTTTAAGTTGTTCCTAAATGATGAAATAATATTAAAATTATTTTATCTTGAAAGTTACTGCTCGTTAACGAAAGACGTAAAACAGACCTTGATTTAAATAATGACTGTTGCAAGTTGGAACCTCGTCAAATTCAGATCTCTCGCCATTTCTTAATCTGTGCTTTTAAAAGCAGTTACTCTGATGATTTTTTGTTTTCTTTTGTGTTTCAGTGCCTTAAAATTATTCAAAACTAAGGACTCTCTAAGGAAACCGCCGAGAGATAGAGGTAATAAACAAACTGATGGGAACTTAGATTTTGGATTTTGGTTTTAAAGACGAATAATTAATTTTTATCAGTTTTTTTAAAAATTGCATTTATGGTATTGTTGACTGGCCATTTATAGAATACAGGAAAATAGAAGCTACTGTATGGTTAGAAAGAGAATATGAAATTTAATTATGCAGTGAATAGGGGAAAGGGCATTCAGGAAATAGATAAATGTATGTACCAATAAACGATTTACCTTTAAATGTTGCATATATTGAAGATTGTTTTGTTTTCTAGGGGGAAAATTATGTATTTTTTCTGTTTTCTTTTGTTGTCAAAGTAGACGTCACTGTTCCCGCTTACGTCCCTGCTTCTCCTCCTTCTCCTGCTGTAGTGACGTCAATGTCTGCAGTGAATTTGACGTCATCATCAGATCCTACCAACAGTTCATGTATTACAGTATTCGGATTTTACTTTTCAGATTTAGTTTCCTAAACAAAAACAGTTCATGTAGCAATCAATCGTAAATTCTATGGCGACTTTCATAATTTTCTGAGTGAAATTTAGTTTCCAGCTTTAAACAAAATCTAAATAACAATAAAATCAAGCAATCAATCGATAAATATATATATATATATATATATATATATATATATATATATATATAATATATGAATATAATGCGAATAATGAATACTGTACAACAATAATGATTTTCCGAACGAACGTCCAGATCCAGATTTTCCAAAGCATCAGCCGCACAAAAAAAGCCCTGCCTGTTTGACATTGGACAATTCAAGGATTATTGCTACAGTAGGCTATAGATATGCAAAATTCAGAACCTGGTGAAACAAATTATCGGAAATTAAAACCAAGTGTCAGCTTAGCTGAGTCAAAGTACTAGAATTGTCAATATATTCTGCCTCAATTTTTATTCCAGAGCATTCGAAATGCTAAAAAAATGGTGAGCCATTTGAAATGCAAAATCTTTCAGAAATCTGTTCTCTGTCAAATGTCTAAAAACGAACGAGAGATAAGAAGGGTTTAAGAGAGCTGGTTTCTTGTATGACAAGTTCTATTGACCACAAAAATATTATATAATTGATACCCTGTTTTCAGGCCTTTTGTAAAAAAAATTAGCCGTTAAGTCATTTGTCAACATGGTAGTCATATATATATATATATATATATATATATATATATATATATATATATATATATATATATTTTATATATTATAATTACAATACAACAATGTATAGATAGATAAATATAGTTCTAAATTTTCTATTTAATCTTAATCAGTTTGCGGATTTTTCCGAACGCGGTCCGAGCTTCTGGAGCGGTTTGCTCCAGCACAAAAATCCCTGATGTTTACTAATTTGCCCGTGAATTGTTCCTCAAATCAGTTGCATTTGAGAAAGGACATGGCGGCAGAAGTAGGACAAAGAAGACATTTGTTGCTGATGACAATTATTCCTTTTCAACAATTTAAAATAGGTTTTAATGTATTTAAGTGAAACATTCAGAATTTCCCAAAACTTCTAGTTGTGCTGTACATTCTTAGTGTCCAGTTTCATCAGTGGTGCAATGTGGAATTTATCAAGGCCTGATCAGTTCTGAGCTTTTTTAACACTATATTTTTATGTCAAATATCCCTTGTTTTAGTTATGATAATAAATTGGTGGAAATATCCTTATCAGTTTGTTCGGAAAATGTGACACATTTCATGTAGATTCCATCAATACGTATGAGGAAATTGGGTACATGACTAACTCAATAATAGCATCGTCCAATCAGCCGCTTTCCGGCCTCTACTCCGAGGTGAAGTTGGAACCCGGAAACCTGCAGTTCAAAGGCGGATCGGATGAATACGCTGAGTGTGTTGTGCCAGCAAAGCCTCCTCCAGCTTACTCGGCAGTTAAGTAAGTGTTGATCCTGAATCATTGTGGAAATTGATTGGGCATGGTGTGTAATTTTTTTTGGCTCGTGCAACCGATTAATTACTTACGTTAGTAAAGTAAATCTCTTACTCGAGCAAGCGTCGAGTTCAATGCTGCCTTGTACTATCTAATCTAATCTAATCTTAAACTTCTATAGCGCCACTTCATAATGCACAGGAGCATCAACCGATGGCACACCAAATCAAAATAATTAAAGATCCAGGTCAAATCCAGGGTATCTGGCCAGGCAAACGGGTGAAGTCTATGGTGGATAAGCCAGGTCAGGTGGATAGGCCAGGTACTAAGCAAGCAGCGGTGCACAGGTAGCTTGTGCCATTAATCTAGAGTAGTTTGCCATTGCTCTCTTAGATCTGCGTTTTGCCTTCGCAACTTAACGCTGCAACCAATTTATCCCGCCTGTGCGATGAACGGCTTGGTTGGCCGCCAGCACCGTGACTCTAACCCGGGATAGTCACCCATCCAAGTACTAACTGCGCTTCATGTTGCTTAACTTCTTTGTTCTGAATGGAAACCAGTCGTGCAATGTCAGCAGGCCAATAATAATAATAATAATAATAATAATAATAATAATAATAATAATAATAGTAGTAATAATGATAATAATAATAATAATAATAATAACAATACTAATGTGAATTTAAGTGGTTTAGGAGGCTAAGTAAGCCTGTGTGAAAACCACAATAAGATAGTATAAGTGTTTACTGGTATTTCAAGTGCTTCATTGTTTTACAGAAGTTGGTAATACTGTGGCTAAGTGTTGTTATATGAATGGTTTATTTGTTATAATTTCTGCTAGACCCACAGAACGGTAGAAAGGTCTCAGATCAGACGAATAAGCCTGTTTCTCATCAGCCGCTTCTCTACGCTGCTGTCCAGAAGCCAAAGCCCCAACCACAGCCTTTGAACGATCCATCTGTTGCCCTTTATGAAGAAACTGGGTGGGTGGCGGTTTTTTTCTTGCATCTGTTTTCTCATTTTGCATTTTGGTTATTAAATTCCATTCTCCTGATTTTAGCAGTTTAATAAAAGTTCTTATCAGAGTTGCTTAATTAAGTAGTGTTTCATTGTGGCACTTTTGTGGACTTTTTGTGATATTTTTGTTTGATCATCATCATCATCTTCTTCTTCTTCTTCTTCTTCTTCATCGACAACATCAACTTCATCATCTTCTTCATCATCATCATCATCATCATCATCATGTGTAGGATAACATTTCCTTTAGCCTGTGCTGATGTTGCTTGATTTTTTTCATCATCATCATAATCATCATCATCATCATCATTTTCATCATTTTCATGTTCTCTGTCCTGGGACAGGTTGAGGGCTCCATTGTTTCCATTCCTCTCTGCGTTTTGCTTCTTCTTTGATTTCTGCACAGGTCTTGTGGTGCTGTCCATCTGCTTTCATCTTCAAGTCCAATAGCATTCTCCTGGGTCTTCCATTTTTCATTTTCCCTGGTACACATCCCTCCGTTACTGTTCTCGGGCAACGATTCCCCTCTCTCAGCACGTGTCCGATCCAGTTACACTGTCAGATCCACATTTCCTGATGATAAGACGTTTCGATGATTGCATTTTCAGTATCTTCTCTGCATTGCGACCAGATGCTGAATTTGCGCTGTACGAAGACGCGCCATCGACCGGTGCGCAACGCCCTGTGCCTCCGAAACCACCCTTAGCAAAACCAGTTACAGTAAGGAACAGTAGACAAGTTAATGTACAATCTACTCGTATGTGATCATGCCTCAAATTTATTGACTGAAAGCCAGAAAATAATTTTTAGGCACTGTCTGGTAGGGTTGCCACATCTCCCGTATTTTATGGGAGCTCCCGTATTTCAGCCCCAGTCGCCCGCCTAATAATACTAATACAAATATTATTATAGCTCATTTGCAATATTGATTCACTACATGCAGATGATGCAGTGCATTGAACAGTGTTGTTTATTGCTTTCTCCTAGTCTAAACTCTGTAGTACTGTAGTGTAGTATAGCACTAGCCATTATAATTGAATGGCTGGGTGGAATAAGGAGGTAACTGTATCCGACCCCCAATGGTTTGAGTATCAATAACAATAAGAGGATTAACTTGCTTATTTCACGGACTTCAACAGATATTTCCACTGGGTAACTGGATTTACTTTGACAACCTCACCATTAAGGTGGTAACTGCATTTAACTCCTTATTCCACCCAACCATTCAATTCACAATGAACTGGACCGTGGAGTGGGCGCATTGATCGCGGAAACAATCTCCCGTATTTCGACTTTGGATATCTGGCAACCCTACTGTCTAGTCTAAAAATCCAGAATTGATAGGAAATAGATTATGTTCACATGTTCCGTGTTCTGTGTGTTGTAGTCTCCTGAAATAAAGCCACCAGTACTGGCGCCAAAACCGCAAACTCCAGGTTAATCCCTTGTGAATGTATTGCCTAAACTTTCATCTTTAGCTATAACTGATCAAATTGCTATATACAGGGTGGCGCAAAAAACTGGACTAGTCACATTTAGGTTTGCATTTAATATAGTCGGTTTTTTTGCACTCCTGTACAGTACATACATATATGTATATACTGTGGTGTGTGTGTGTGTGTGTCTGACTTTGATGAGTCCCAGATGAAAATACCTGTGTAAATTTAACACGCGTGTTTTTGGTTCTTGTTCGACAGAGGATTGGTGTGGTTGTTGCCTAGGAAATAAAAACCATTATCTTACAAAATCTTAAAGAATATGATTTGAAATTCTTATTTGTTAATCAAATGATTTTATGTTTGTGCATCTAGTTTCACCGCCCACGCCTTTGACTGCGATCCCTCCAATGCCACAATTTCCATCTCCTACATTGCAATCACCGGAAATAATGGAGGATGTAGGTTGTTGCTATTATTATTATTATTATTATTATTATTATTATTATTATTATTATTATTATTAATTCTCAGTGTGTTTTAGCCTGTATATTACCACTGATAAATTGAATAATTTCAGTCTTTGAACAGGCATTTTGTCACAGCCTCCATGTCTTTCTGCTTTGCCCTCATAACCTAAAGGAAGTGCTTTGACATTTGTGCTGTTTTGAGTTAACTTCTTAAAAGAAATATCTAACATTCTATTCAGTGTTTATTCTAGCCACCTAGACATTGGGGGAGGGTGTTTAACATTTTTTGGGTGGGAAGACTTTGGGGAGGTCATACTACTTGCCAAAATGTCAAAAAAAAATTGGGGGAAATTTCAAACTTTGGAAGGAAATTCCCCCCCCCCTCAGAGAAGGTCTAGAATAAACACTGATTCTATTTGTGCATATTAAGTGCAAATGGGTGGGTCACTGTTTACCATTATTTATTTAATGCAAAAATTTTGCAACAATGAGATTTAAAATTTGCCAAATATGTAATATTTACACCAAATCTTAATTTTCCAAGCATTCGGTATTATCGACTGCATGGTTGCATTTCTCTTTACCCGGCATTTTATTATTTTCCAGCACTCACCAAAGGGCGACGATGTGGTCGGAGAGATTCAAGTGGTGGCGATCGGCAGCTACGATAGCACGACCGACAGCGTGCTGTCGTTTAAGAAAGGAACGCTGGCGTCTCTTTTGCTGCAGAGTGACTCCAATTGGTGGTGCATACGACTCGGGTCGGCTCACGGATGGGTGCCGGCTGCGTACTGGAGAATGTTGAATGTCAGTTGGGCATTGTTTGACAGAAAAACTATTCAGTTTAACTTAATTGAATTGAATTGAATTGAAAACATCGTTTATTTTTACAACTTCATACATGCATTACCATTTACAATTGATCAGTGTAACATGAACATAATAATTGACTTAATGGTAGATAAACATTTAAACTCAAGACTTGACTAAGTGGTACAACCAGTGGCGGCTCTAGGATTTGGCAAGTTTGGGGGCCGTTGGGGTGGCAATTTAATCTGGGGGCCACCATTTGTTGTTTAATATATGGTACATTGAGTATAGGGTCCCAAACTGGGGAGGCCAGACTCTCAATGAAATGAGTGGGCCGCCCTCTGACTCAGTACAACATGGTAAAAAAAGAAAATGATTTCAGCACCTTCAAGTTTAGAAGGATTATGAATAAATAAATATAAGACTTTAACATCTATAACGCTTTCAACTATTGTGCAGACTGGTCGACTTGGGTTGGTCCCGCCATCCCAAAGGTGTAGATGAGCCCTGAGTCCAGTGTTTAATCTAGACTCCTGGACTCCGGGGGGGAACTGACAAAGCCGGGGGGAATTCTGCTAGGAGGCTGCTGTTAGTTGATGTAGTATGCCAACATTTCTGGGGGGATTTTGAAATTTCCCGGGTGGGGAAAGGGCAATCCCCCCCGGAAACGGCCTAGATTAAACCCTGCCTGAGTCCTCTGTCAAAGTAATGGTCCCACTTCAAGAAATTGGTGTTTATTATTTTATTTTGTCATTGACATAAATTTTAAGATCTAAATCATTGACTAAAGCTTTAAAAAATTACTTATTATACTTTTAAACACCTTTGAAGATCTGGAGGCAGGCTTCAATCTCTAACTTAATTTTGTTTTCCAGGGTCCTTGGTGTTCCTTTGCTATTGATACCAAAAGCAACAGGTTTCACGATTTTGTAACTTTTAGGTTTTCGCATTGTTTTGTTTTTATTCAGAGTGGAGAGTGCGCAAACGTTATAACAAAGGGCAATTCTCCGTGGTTTGTTGGTAAACTGAGTCGGGCAGAGTGTGAAGCACTTCTCATGGAGCACGGAAAACAGCAGCACTTTGTTGTCAGAGAAAGCAACAACGTAAGTATGCGGCAGTTAGCATCATAGTGGTACATCGTGTTTGTTTAGTACGTAATAAATAAATAAAGGCATATTTTCAACCCCCCCTCTCCACGTTTGCACACCGTACATATGCAAAATCTCCTAAATCCATCCCCTCTCCCCTCCTAAGTGCGTACGTACTATATGTTTGGACCTATACTGTAAATATGCAGCATTGCATCGCATAGTTATTTCTGTTTTAGTTTGTTTTTAGGTACAAGAACAAGTTTAATATTTCATGATACAGTGGATCCCACTTAATCGCATACCGCTTAATTGCATAACCTGCATAATCGAATAACAACATAAAAACCCGAACCAGTGTTTTGTACGTACAATTAATTATCAGACATATCAGACTATTCACATAGCCCAGTTACCGGTAATCGCATAAGCAAGGCTTGTACGGCACCTATGCAATTAAACGGGTTTCACTGTATTTGATATCTTGACCTTTGTTCTTGCTTGTCTTCAGAGTAAATACGCTCTGTCGGTAAAATTTAACGACAAAATTCATCATTTTCCGATCGAGGTTACGGCAGACAAAAAGTACAACATTGGAAAACATGACTTCAAGACAGTAAACAACGTCATCCTGTATTACCAGAAGAACACCCTGTTTCACGATGACAGCGGTCAAGGGGTTACTCTCGGAAGTCCGCTTGTAATCATCAAACAATGACACAAAGTTTCGCTGAATTGGACATGAGGTTCTCTTCCCTATTCTGATCTTAAAAACTGTTTTAATTAAGGCTGGGCCGAATATTCGCTTGATATTCGCTTCATCGTCGAATAGTGTGACGAATAGTCTATTCGTATTAGGCCGAATAGTGATGATCAAAACAAATATGAATAGCTGTCACATGACGTTCAAAATTTGCATACAGTGTGTGTGTTGTGTTGGTTTAACAGACTACGGTAATTCTTCGTAAATTCAAATGCCGATGAATACACTTGTTTCTATTGGCCAGCTTTCAAATAGCCTATACAAATGTATTGTTCATATCACGTGTACTAAAAAAAATAATTCTGTCCGTTTCGGGGTCGAACATACTAGTTAAACCACATGTTTATACGTTATAAAAGTATTGCATAGCATGATTGCTGACAGCAATATGGCAAAATGCAGTGGGAGTGGTATCATGTGCACTATTCGTGTTCAGTATTCGTCGAATAGTGAACCTGACTATTCGTGTTCGTCCGAATGGTTCCTCTATTCGGCCCAGCCCTAGTTTTAATAAGTGCTGTAAGTGGAAGATTAAATGTGCTGGTGTTTTTCATGATCTTGATAACACCAAAGTCAGCGTGGCAGATCCAGGAATTCCGTTGGGGGGGGGGGAACTTTGTGGTGTTCCATTCCCATTCTGCCTAGCCCCACCCTTTCAATATGGATTGGCACATGTTGTTAAAATTCTTGACAGGGAAGAAAACACGACAATCACTTTATTTTTTATAACTTTTCAGCTTTTCACCATAATGAGAAATTATCAAACGATTTTGAAAGCAGATTTTGGGAGGGCAAAGACCCACCATGCCCCTCCGCAGATCCGCCCCTGACTCAAGTACTGCTACTACTACTACTACATTGCTGCTACTACTACTACTACATTACTACTACTACTAGCAGTTGTTTAACATTTGTTTTGATCATACATAGACCTTGATAGGGTATTTGTGTATTGCATTCCTGTGGTTCTTGTTAAGTGAACAGATATGAGTTCTTTTTAATGATAAAGAAAGAATATGAATTTAAACACTTCTCACCACAGAGTTTTTTTAGTTAGCATCAGTAAACGAAGAAGATGTGAATTTAAGTACACGTGAAGCAGTGTTTATTCTAGGCCTTCTCTGGGGGGATTCCCCCCAGTTTGAAATTCACCCCAAAATGTTGACATTTTGGCAAGTAGTATGACCTCCCCAATGTCTGTTCCCCCCCAAAAATTTAAACTCCCAGCAATGTTTAGGTGGCTAGAATAAACACTGCACGTGAATGAAGTTAATCCTCATTTTAAAAAACCGAACCTTAAGCAAGCCTTAAACCTTAAACAAGATGCAAAAACACCCTCTAATTAAATGTCAACTAAAATACAAGCAAGAATTCATTTGTTCCCATATACACAGCAGTGACAGTTTGATCATGATTTACAAAATAAATACAAAATAATGTGAATAAAACTCAAATCTGTATCTTCCATCAATAACTGTGAGACTATATTGAATGAACAGAGATAAAAGTTGAAAAAATTCAAGCTGTGATGTACAACAATTTTAGAGCAAATGAAAGTTATTGTTCACATACCATCATACCATACATATTACATGAAAAATCAACAATTTCATCAAACCAAGCATCCAATTGGAGTTTCATTTACTGTCGATGCAAAGATCTTCCAACAAAAAAACCACAAATCAAATGATGTGATCACAAACACGGCAAGTTATCAACAGATATCGTGTCCACAAAGGTCAGACACTCATATCGGTGTTAGCCAACTTCGATGAAACATTTCAAAATACAAACTGTTAACTAATTTCATTTAAAATTGAAATAGCATTGCACCTAATGGGTAAAACAAGTGCTAAAATATAAATTCTGAATAACTGTACATTGCGGTGATATGTTTAAGTTCAGCTACATTCAAAATATGTCAAACAAAATACAGTCAATCTTGTATATTGTTGCAAAAGAAAATACATTAAGCGCGCTTCCGGCTGCTCATGACCCCTTCAAGGCACTTTGAAATCAATCCGTTTAGGTATAGTGTCATACCAATATACTGTATATTAACAATGTCTTGGTCCCAATGTTACAATTTACTATCCCAGTAAGCATCTGAAAACACAGTTCAACTTACTGTTAAAGGTCATAGAGTAATCAATCCATTTTGGTATAGTGTCACATTGATATGCTGTATATTAACAATGTATTTGTCCCAATGTTACAGTTTACTATCCCAGTAAGCATATGGCAAACACAATAAATTTAACTTACTTTTAAAGGTCATAATAAGAATAATAATGTGATTTAAAGCGGTTTAGGAGGCTAGGTAAGCCTGTGTGAAAACCACTGTAGTAACTAAAGAGTAATTATTAGAACTGAAACTACTGGTAAATAGATTCAACTACTACTACAACAACAACAGCACACAATGAAAGACTTTAAAAGACGTTTCAAAGTATTGTCTCTTTCCAACAAATGAGTATTATTTGGCATATTAGCATTAACAGTCCCAATTAGCCTTCAAATCTTGTGTAGCATAAAATTTGGTCCTCAACAGTGGCGTTCCAGGGTTCCGGAACGGGGGAGAGGCACGGCAACATTTTTGGGTTAAGACGTTACTGACAAGCAAAAAACGTAATGTTTGTCAAGTTCTTTGCACATTCATGCAGTCTCTTCGATCACACTACCTCTCCCCCAAAAATTGTTCCAAGTTTTGCACATATCCCACTACCTGTCCCAATGAGAATAGGGGCCACACCTCCCCCTGTGGCTATGCCAGTGGGTTTTACTACCTCCCACATACTTTATCCCCATCACTTTTGTTTCAAAGCGTTGATCTGTGGTTTATCATTAAAATGCGAGCTCCTTCTGAATGTCGGTCAAGAATTGCGTATCAACGTCTCGCCTTCGTCCGATCCGTCGCTGTCCACAAATTCTTCACCATAACCCAGATTTGACCCGAGGCCATTTTGGTTGTGTGTATGCTGGTTGTACGACGCATGTATTTCGCACTCTTCATCGGTTGTCCTCACAGGCCTGAAGCCCATCTTCCCGTAACGGTCGCAGCATCTGCATCGAATGCAGACGAAGATCACGGTTGCAACGAACGCCAAAGATGTAACAACTCCTGATCAATAAACAAAAAAGACAGCTGCACCAAAAATATCATCGATAGATCACTGATAGAGAATCTATTGAAATCCTTAGCTTTGCAAATAGTCTTTGAAAGAAAAATGTTTCTTTAACCCCTTAACTGGGGATCCCGGATATATCCGTCCATTTTACATCGAGTTACAGTTAAATACACGGTTAAGGCGCTTAAAAGAAAACAGGGCTTCACGATAACTGACCACAAACAGTGAAGACAATCAACGACAGCGACGCAATTTTACTCTTCAAATAGAAAAGCATAATTTTTGCTTTTGTGTCTGGTCTGTGGACGATAGACTACAAAACCAGAAAATAGCAAAACACCTTAAAATAAAGGGCTCATCCATATAGTATGCATGCCAAAAAGGCATATTTTCACTACCACCACCACCCCCTGTTGCACACATCGTACATATGCAAAATTTCCAAAATCCAACCTCCTCAGTGTGTACATAATATATGGATGGACCCAAATGACACTTTATTTTCAATGTAACTCAAATACGAAACTCTTAAGCTGCTCAGAACAAGAGCAAAATAAAACATTGCACCCTGATAATAATATCTCAACATCTACAGGGTGGTGCAAAAATCCCGGACTATATTAAATGCAAACCTAAATGTGACTAGTCCAGTTTTTTTGGCGCCACCCTGTACCTATACCTGATGTCACAAAGTTGTCTCAAGGGGCCCTGGAAACTCCCATGCCAACATCTGGCTGGTATGCTCACGTTCAGTACCTGTACTACTAAACCACTACTATGCAGCCGAAATGAAGAATATAACGTAATCTTCCGTGTTCTGTTTTATTCTACTAACCTTAGTAACACTGTGGTAGCCATCGGCTGTGACGGTAACGCTGTAGTGTCCTGGAAGGAGGATCTTGAAGAAATGTCCTGTCTTCGAGGTTCTCAGACTCGAAACCGATGAACTGTTGAAGGTGACTAGCGCATTCGCTACCGCCGCCTTGTTTTCGTCGATTACATATCCCTCGAACCAAAGTTCTCCCTAAAGATGAAAAAGCAAATAAAGGCAGTCTCCAGCTAACGATAACAACTGCAAAATAAAAACAAAATTGTAAAATTCAATCAAATATGTAAAAAAAAAACATTTGAGTTTAAAAGAAAGATGGTTCATTTAACCCTTTCAACCTGTAAGCTCGATATTTTGGCTTCATAACCTATTTGTTATACGGATTGTTGTTTTCAAAGGGTTAAATACAAACTATCCATTATTAATGCTTATCGCATATGTATGCTATGGCGAAAAAAACACATGACTGTCCACCATGCAGATAACTGTGAATTTCTTACAAGCAAAGATATCAAGAGGGTAAATTATCTTATCTATAGGATAAAAGCTGTAACTCTAATCACAACCACCGCCTGCCCACCTGTTTGATGAAAGCAACAAGAGCATCCTGATGTATCTTCCACTCTGATTCCACCTCTGCATCAGCAGCTGGGTATTTACAGCAACCGACGAAAACTCCGATTTCAAAGCAACCGACTGCATCGTAATTCCAATCCTGGTTGGAAAATTAAAATTCAAAGACCGTATGAAATTTAGAATAAACAATTCTGACAAAAATCCAAAAGGTATATCACCAGAGCCAATAAATACAAAAAGACTGTGAAGCCAAAAGCATTAGCGGCATAGATATATAGGAATGAAGCCAAGGCAGCTGCAGCATAGAGTTAAGAACTCACTCACTCACCATCATAGTATTATTCGATGGACTGAATACCATTCCATTTACAATTTCTTCAACTTTGTCTGCCAAAAAAAAATAACAGATACAACAATTAGATGAGTCAAATCAATTCATCGAATTTAAATAAAGCAGGGCTGGCCAACCTTTTGCCGCATTTTTGGTGTCTTTTGCACATTGTTTTCAACAGTAGTACAGTCACTGCAGTAATGTAATCGGTAACAGTTACAATTAAACAGCAGTTTAAAGTAGGTTTACTTACTATTTTACTAAATTAGGCACAGGAGCTAAAAGTCTTACTCATGACTCAATAGTGTATGCATAAATAGGACCAATAAAATTTATTTGGAAAGATGTCCTGAGGGTCACCAATCAGCAATAAGTTGGCCACCCCAGAAGTGATGGGATGATGATGATGATGATGATGATGATGATGATGATGATGATGATGATGGTGATGATGATGAAGATGATGATGATGCTGACAATAGAGGCAATGATGATGATGATGATGATGACAATAGAGGTGATGATGATAATGATGACAATGATGATGATGAAGATGATGATGATGCTGACAATAGAGGCAATGATGATGATGATGATGATGACAATAGAGGTGATGATGATAATGATGACAATGATGATGATGATGATGATGATGATGATGATGATGATAGAGGTGATGATGATAATGACAACAATGATGATGATGAAGATGATGATGATGATGACAATAGAGGTGATAATGATAATGATAATGATGACAATGATGATGATGAAGATGATGATGATGACAATGATGATGATGACGATGATGACAATAGGGGTGATCGTGATATGATAGGCTCTAGTACCACTCACCATCCTGCATCCTGCACAGCCGAGGAGCCGCTGGAGAATCAAAAGTTCTTGCGCCAGCGAGGACCTGAGCTAAGTGGACAAACGCTGAATCGTCGCCGGTCGAGTGCCGACCATCGGGACCGTCTGTAAAATCAACAGAGACAGGATCAGCAAAAGTAAAACAACACCGACATCATCGTATATAATGGCTGACAGGGACCATGATTAAACGTACTCACCAGACCGTGAATTGTACGGGTAGACGATGTTGTGACCGCTCCCTCCTCCCCAAAGGCTAAGAGACAATGCAAACTCCTGCTTATTCGTCCACGACATGAGAGCCCGAGTCTCTGGTTCAACGTCACCCTCTGAAACCGCAGCAAATATTATAAGCAGGCTCAAAATACAAAATGAGTATTACCAGTAATCACAATGATCTGGAATCAATCATTATTACTACTACTATTACTATCATTACTATTATTATTATTATTATTATTATTGCATGGTTGTTAATGCAAATTAAGTCATTCATTAAGTGTAAGTTGTTCCAAACAGACAGAGCAATCAATCAATCAATCAATCAATCAATCAATGACTAGCTAGATTTCAATCAGATAGTCAACAAGTGACTTCCCATCGCACTGAGACACTCGCTGCGATGACTACAGAAATAATAAATGCAACGAACATGCGAGTGCAACATTTGTTTGCCATGCCCAAGAGGTGCCACCAACCATGGAAGTTGGAGTTGAGATCAACATCGTGAGCATTAGTGAGGCCGGTGCCTCCGTTGCAATCTCCTTCCACTGTCTTCGCAGTTCCATCTGGATTTGCAGACATCAGCATGTGAACCTCGAACGACTTCAGCAGCTGCATAACATTTAATTATCACACAAAAACACCATTTAATTATCACATAAATATAATTTAACTACCGCTTAAATATATAATTAACCCCTTTACTGGGAACCCCGGATATGTCCGTCCATTTTGCATTGAGTTACAGTTAAATACACGGTTATGGGGTTAATTAAATTATAACATAACTATCAATTATCAATTATTGCATAATTACCACTTAATTGTTGCATGACTATCATTTACTGGTGATTGTCACATAATTATAATCATTTATTTAATTCGCATAATTGTCGTTTAATTGTCACATAAAATATTATGAGACAATTTTGTCTCATAATAACTCCCGAGGCGGACCACTCCAGTGGAATACCATCCCACCAGAAATAAGGGGGATTAAATCTCGGCCCATCTTCAAAAGCAGACTGAAAAGCCATCTGTTTAGGGAGTCATATCCCCTCTAAAGTGCCCTTGATTTTGGTTATGCTATGTTTACGGCACTATATAAATTCTCCAGTATACAATACAATATACAATACAATTTGTACCCACATGGTGATATTTTTTCACAGAGAAATGGTACAAATCGGCAATAATTCTAAGCAGAGGACATCAAGCTTGTCATCCATGCGCTCTCCTTAATCCCGCTCTCCGATCGTGTATGGGCGGGGCAACAATACATGATGATCGAAAACCAACCTCGACCGTATCGTAGAAAGACGACTTGTATTCTCTGCACAGTTTCTTCGCCAGCTGAAGCAGGATCTCACGACCAATCATGTCGTTTCCGTGAAGTCCGGCGACCATCTTGACCTTGGCCTTACGCTTGTTATAGTTCGGAAAACCGAGGGACAGCACCCACAGGTCACGACCCTCAACTGATTTCCCAATGCTGGAAATATACATAGAACGAATCAACTGCATTGATAATTATAATTAATTAACTATTAAGACATCTGTCTTGCAGTGAAAGCATGTAGAATTAAACAACAGCAAACTAAGTCACTGAAATCAACATAATTACATTGTAATGTAAATAAGGGACTTATATAGCTCCTCTTATATCAGAGATTCTACTCATTTCATTGTGATACGACAACCAATAATACTGCTTAATCACTCCACTAGTAGTGCCCTCATTTTTGTTTCCAACATCACTTGTTTTTCTTCCAAGACTCATTTCCAACATCACTTTCTTCAGCTAACAATCTTTCCAATACAGTCTAAAAACACTGGTTTTGTTTGGCCAGTCTCTCACAAGAACGTTCCAGCCCTCTTGCATGACCTTGTCCGAATTTGGTTGGATATCACTGAGCATTACAATTGGCTGTTTACTATTATTTTGTTGTTTATTGTTGTTTATTTCCAACCAACCAAAAAAAACCAGCATAGAACATAATTCAAAAATCATAAGCACAAGCACAATGGACATACATGTAAGCACAATGAACATAATGAACATAAGCACAATGAACATGTAGAAAAAATAAGCTGAAAATTTTTATAAATCCTTAATTATACTATATTGCTTCAAATTAACATAGTAACAAGGAATACATTAATCATGATATTAGATCAATATTTATTGCTAGTTGGAGACAAGAGATACCAAAGGGAATATAATTATAATTATTGTTGGCTTATGCACAAAAATGAGTCTTACAGACCTGTAAAGATTAGAGATTGCAAAGCAAATCCGTGTTATATTCTCCAGCTCTTCTTGCAGCGATTCATTACTGTGATATGAGAAGGATGCGACCTCCGGGTCAAGGTTAAAGGTCAGCTCATTCGGTTCGCCCACTTGAACAACCACCTGCTTGCTCAAGTTCTCGTAACCTAGAAACGTTAAAGAACAAGAACATGAACAACTCAGTTCAAATTCAATTCAAGTCTGAAATTACGAAAACAAGGTGAATCAAGGTGAATGCTGGAAAGTGGTAAGTTTGAGGTATTTCATATCAATATATGACATGCATTTTAATCTCATCACTTATCCTCAACATCAATACCTTCACAACAAATGATTTAACCCCTTAACCGTGTATTTAACTGTAGCTCAATGTAAAATGGACGGATATATCCGTGACGCCCAGGTAAGGGGTTAAAGGCGCTCTCTACCTTGGGCTATGATGGAAATGTCGTAGCTTCCTTCTGCCAATATTCTACGTACAGATCCGTCGGAAGACAACGTAAAAGGGTCTCGTGACCTTGAACTTTAACCTTTCCATCTTGCACTGGTTCCCCAGATGCAGTGAGCGCTCTTATCAGTACATCTACAATGAAATCACATTAATGGTAACACAGTTAACATTCATGGTCAGTCAACATGTCACTAGAAGGTGGACAGTAAAACCTTATTAAAAGATATAAAGCACAATAACAATGAGACTGTCTCACATAAACATCTCAAATAAAATGCACACAGTAAAGCCTTGTTATAATAAGCTACAGATTAATGTATAGTCTATTACATTACGCTACACTTCATATGCATACCACAACCCTGTAATGTGCCATGCTCCAGACATCATGTACTACGTCACATAATAAATCATTAGCATAATAATAATAATAATAATAATAATAATAATAATAATAATAAATGTCACAATAATAATATAAGATGTATTGGACATGATATTCAGCTGCTATAATGTTCACAATATTTTGTGAAGTGGAGAATAAAGACAGAATTAAGTTTAATTGGGATCAACTTCTTTTCATCTCACTTTGCTGGGATTTCTTGATGACTGCAAGAATTGATCCGAGATTTTCACTCCAAATACGAGGCAACTGTGACTTCTCGGGATATTTACAGCAACTGATGTGCGGTGAAATCTAAATTTATCGCACACAAAAAGTCAACTCATCACACACACACAACTAAGTCGAAACCACGTCACATTTACCAAAAAATATCTTAAAACAGAAAAAGGAACAGTCAATGTAAATATCTAGGAAAAAGCAAATGAAAAACAGAGAAAGCAAAAAGGAAGAAAAAGAAGAGGAAAAAAGAGGGGGAAAGAGAAAGGGATGCAAGAAAAAAGCCATAGAATGAATGAGAAAAGGGAAATGCAACAAAGGGGAAAGGGTGCAAATAAAAAGTAAGAGAATGAATGCTAACCATATAAGTTCCATATTTGAAATAGACATAATCCATAAGTGTTCCCTTTTTTGAAGCCACATCGGCGCCGTGAACTAGTCCTGTGACGTCACTTTCACGCCTGCCGCATTTCTTTTTTCTTTTGAGGGGAGAACTAGAAGAGGCATACGCATTGGCCAACATCGCAAACGTTGCCTCATCTTCTGTGACAGAACTTGATTCGCCGAGACTGTCCCGCACCGACCCAGACAACGGGTAGCTAGAATATCGACACAAAACAAATCGGTATTTGACAATATCGATTATACAGGTTGGTGCAAAAAAACTGGGACTATATTAAATGCAAACCTAAATGTGCCTAGTCCGGTTTTTTTGCACCACCCTGTATATTACAAAGAGATCTTTTAGAGTCACACACTTGAGACTACCATCATGAAAAATAAATAAAATTTTTTTAAAAGGATGGAAATATCACCTAACAAAATGTCCTCCGGCCTCAAAGCTGATGACCAAATGAATCAGGTTCTTTTCGAAGAATTCTTCAAGAATTGAAACTCCAACGGAAGTAATATTCTAAAAATACAAAACAAATCCATTAATCAATCAAACTATCAATCAACCAACTGACAAAAACTCTCTAAAGCCTAAATGCAATCAATGCAATATTTAACCAAACTTTTAAAAGTGACCTGGACTCCGGTTTTGACAGTTATTATTATTATTATTATTATTATTATTATTTATTATTATTATTATTAACGTACTGATTAACTGGGGACCCGCTCATATATCTGTCCATTTTACATTGTGATATAACCATGTTTTAAGTCTCACGTTTTTTTTTAAATTGTCTCAAACATAATGGTTAAAATGATGATCATGATGATGATCATGATGATAACAATAATATTTTCTCGTTTCCATAACATTTCCATTATTTTTATTTTTCCATTTCACTTTCAGTTACTATCTTAACACGTTGATGATGGCGTCCTTATTTTGATCAGGGCGCTAGGGACGTCATATGACGTCCCTCGTTCAATGCAAACTATTTTGCTTATGCGGATCTTGAATCATTCTTCTGCTTCCTTTGCTATAGAATGATGATGGAAGATGATGAATATTTGTCCTATAACATTTGTTGAAAAACCACAATAATACTCAACCACAGCCTGTAATTATAAACCTCCTGATGATACACCGGAGAATTCCTCACGATGTAAACAATAATATTTTCCAGTGAAGCGGACAATTTTTGGCCCGGGGTGAGGAAGGCATTTGGACCAGATAATAAAGGCTGGAATTTTTGAAATTTTTTCCATTTCACAGTAATTTCTCCAATCGCCATTGTTGACTAACTATTGTTCCGTCAACAGGTCACGGCAGTTTTCTATGAATTCCATTTCTGTTAACTAGTAACAGATGGTAAACGCATCTGCTTCAAAATATTTTCCTTTACAGGCATCTAACGTGATTGTGTCTTGAAAATAATCTAGCGGCATTCACGCTGGCGGCTGGTATCTGTTCTTGTAATATCCTCAACATTTAATGCCAACACTGTCTCCATTTCTGTTAACTGCAGATAGGTTCCCAATTCCTCCGAAAAACAATCATTATCCCTCCATTTTATTGCTTACCTAAAAACAAACATTAACCCTATGGACACGTAAAACCGATATTCTGGTCTCACAGCCTATTGGTTACACAAATCGCTTGGGCCAAGGGGTTAAGACATAATGTTACCAACCTCTTTGAGCCCAAACAAGCCATCAAAGTCTTCTCCTGTATAAGTGGAGCCATAGCAATCGCCCTCTGAGGCAGACGAAACGCTGCCCATGTTAGCCACAGGTATCAGGTGCAAATAGGTTGCATTGATGAACGACATTACTCGGTCATCCTCCCTCTCCAAACCTAACAAACACAGAAAGAAAGTCCAGTAAAACTGGTATACAATTAATAAAATTAAATCAGCATTAGAATCCAGTAAAGTCTACACGAGGGGCGGGAAGATAGTAGAGTGGTAACAACATTAGACAATGGAGCAGAAGGCCATGGGTTCGAGACACGCAGGAGCCCCAAGGTCGACTCGGCCTTCTTTCGCCAGAGGGCGATGGCAACCGAGTAGCAGGTTAATCCGCGGAGGAAACGGGCGCGTTGCACGAGTACACTGGGTCCCGTATCATGTAATCTGTACCAGCCGCCTGGCTGAGGGCCTAGAAACGGAGATCAGCGCCGCTCCTATGAGCCTTCAGTGCTCAGGAATAACTTTACTTTTTTAAAATATACATGAACTATATGCACACATGCACGCACACATACATACAGGCAAACAGAGAATATTACCGCTGTAGAAGGATCAACAAACGACTAACCACAGCGTGGCTTTGTAACCAAGTCTGACCCACTAGACTAGGGGTAGTCAATTTAGTCTTATGAAGGTCCAAGTTTTTTTAATGACTGGTGTCCGAGGACCTGGTATGCACATTTTAGTTTTTAAAACATGGTTCATAAGTAATAGAAAACAGGTAAGTTGAAAACAAGACATTGAAAAAACATTTTACAAGTATTAGATTAAAAATTATTTAACATTTCAGTATCTTCCTGGGCCATTTCACGCCCTTAGCAGGCCGGATCTGGCCCGCGGTTTTCTATTTGAATACTCCGTCACTAGACAATAACACCTCCTTGTTTTGTCTGAGAATGTGCAACAACCATACAAAAACCTTTCTATAGCAACCTTTGCCAAGTTAATAAATCGATTTTAATGTAAAAAAAGTCAAACCAAGAAACAGAAACGAGACTGCTTACCCGTAAGCAGAAACAGAAACGAGACTGCTTACCCGTAAGCAGAAACAGAAACGAGACTGCTTACCCGTAAGCAGAAACAGAAACGAGACTGCTTACCCGTAAGCAGAAACAGAAACGAGACTGCTTACCTGCAAGCATAAACCTCAGAAAACGCATGACAATCTCGGTCCCCACTGGCTCCGCTCCTCTCAGCCGTCCAATCAGAGCGACGTTCAGTTTCCGGCTTCTGTCTCCTGCAACGTCATTGGACAACTCGACAACATGCAGAGTCCGCCCTTCCTGCCCGTACTCGCTGAGCTTGACTCTATCCGGATGAGCAGACACCATCTCTCCGACCTCCTCGGCGATTTCATCCAACTCAAGATATTCGCTTATTTTGATGTTTTTCTCGATGGAGAAGTCGTTTTTCTCCGACCAGGACGGCAGGGACTCCAAAGTGATTGGCTCCAAAGTGAAATTGACCCTCGTGGCCGCTCCATCGGTTATGGTTACAGTTTTTGTAACACTTTCGTAACTACAATAGCAAACACATCGCCAGTTACAACTAAACTTGACAGTAATTATAACAATTGTTGAAGACAAATCATAAAAGAAGCTGGCTCTGAAAAACATCATTGCTCAGTCAGTCAGTCAGTCAGTCAGTCAGTCAGTCAGTCAGTCAGTCAGTCAGTCAGTCAGTCAGTCAGTCAGTCAGTCAGTCAGTCAGTCAGTCAGTCAGTCAGTCAGTCAGTCAGTCAGTCAGTCAGTCAGTCAGTCAGTCAGTCAGTCAGTCAGTCAGTCAGTCAGTCAGTCAGTCAGTCAGTCAGTCAGTCAGTCACAGTCAGTCAGTCAGTCAGTCAGTCAGTCAATGATTAAAACTCAATCTACTCATAACATAGTGAAGATTTGCAAAGGGTAATACTGATACAAAAACTTGACAACTAACCCCTTCTTGGCAACAGTGATCTGATAAGTTCCGGGCGCTAGAAGCCGCCAGAAATCCCCCGAAGCCGCCGTCTTAATCTCGTGCGCAATGCTTTCCGTCATCACAGAGGCATCAGCGATCGCACTCTGGTTGGTCGCATCGAATACAAAGCCCCGGAGACCTCTGTGTACCTGCAAGGTAACAACCAGCGAGAATAAACACCTAGCATATATAACACCTGGACATATTTAAGAAGCAACTGAAGACTTGGATGTTCGAGATCAGCTATTCTGTTAAATCCTGAAATATAATATTATTCATGTACTATGTAAGGTGTTCAAGTAGTCCTCCTAGGACGATTTATCACATAAATCCTAACTTTCAATAAATAAATAAATAAACCAGTAATTTCAACTCATCGTACGATTGTTCCATGTAAAACGCTCTTGACTTTGGCCCTCGCTATGCTACTGTGCTATATAAATCATCATGTAGAATAGAATAGAATAAAATAGAATAGAATAAACATAATCATTTTGGTCAAAAGTAAGGCAAAGAACAAAACAAAATGAAGATGATAACGACAACAATAATGATGACGATGATGATGACGACGATGATGACGATGATGATGATGATTACAATGATGCCACCATTTTCACCATCCCCAAAATAGAACCAAAAGCACAACAGTGAAAGTAGTCGTCACCTGGGCCATGAAGACAAGAAGGGCGTATTCGTTAGCGACCCAGTAGCTCTGAAGGTCTCTGGCAAAGGGATACTTATGACAACCAACTTCAATCGTTATCTCAAAGCAGTTACTGTGGAGGTAGTTGTAGTCCTGCATACCACCTTCAAACAATATTTAAAAATCAAAGTCTAAAAATCAACTCAAACTGAATGCCTCTAAGAAACTATAGAAATTATAATTATTATATTATATTATTATTATATAATTATAATTATTATAATTATAGAAATAATATATATTATAGATATAATTGTTAAAGGCAATTATATCTATAATTGCCTTTAACACTATTCTGAACTAGCTTCTTCTTTTTCTTCTCCTTTATGTGTCATCCTCTATCGGAGGGTTTGCCAGCATTTCTCTCTATCTTCTGCTGCTCTTTTTTAGGGTTCCATAGTCCTTTGTATTTGTCCAGTCACAGACGTTGTCCATCCAGCTTCTTCTCGGTCACCCCTTCCCCTTGTTCCTTCTATTCTACCTTCAGCGGTAGGTCTCTGGTTGAACTTCTCATGATGTTACCCAGCTTAGCATCAAAAAAGATGTAAAGTAAGTGAGTCAAGTAATTAATAACATTACAGCTGTAGTAGGGGCGGAAAGTTAGCAGAGTGGTAACAGCGTTGGACGATGGAGCTGAAGGTCGCGGGTTCGAGTCCCGCAGGAGCCCTGAAGGTCGACTCAGCCTTTTTCGCGGTGGTAAAATGAGGAGCAGTGGTAAAAATCTCTGCAATAAGTCAAACAGGCACGCTATGCGATACACTAGCCCCGTATCCGTGGCATTGCACGCCTGGCTGAGGGCTATAGAAACGGAGATCAGCGCTGCCTTATGAGCCAGTGAGGCTCGGGGAAGATCTTTGACTTTGACTTTTTGACAGCTGTAGTAGTTGTATAAGTTATTAAAATCATCTCACACACAGCTGTTTCTTATGAAATAGGATGATGCATTTAGAGAAACAAGACAGAGAAACTTAAATGCCAATTTGAAATCTACGTGAGACAAATAACAGACCAAACCTGAAACACTGTACCACTGGGCTCCATTGGTTATTCCATCCTGAAAGTATTCAGCACCTGAGGTACCAGCACAAGGGCGTCCTATATGCATTGTTGAATGTGCCTAGAACATCGGTTCAAAAACACGACACAATCATTACACCTGCTGTTCATTTTTTGAACATACAATTACTAAATAATACTATCAAAACATTATTTTAAACGAATTAAAACCACATTTTCTTGTGTCCCCATCTTTAATGCGTCAAATCATTCCGGGATTGTCAATATATTCCATCTCAATTTTATTCTAGAGCGTTCGAAATGCCCCAAAATGGTGAGCCTATGGAAGGACTATTGTCAATTCTTACTAAAAAAGTATTCAATTTACCTGAACTCAGTAAATTCGATGCTTTATAAGCAATAACGTTTTCATAATTTCTAAACTGCACAAACGTCGCTCACCAGAGAGTAAGATTCTGCCAACATTCGGAAAGTCACGTCGTCCGGGCTTTTACTGTACGACGTGGTTCCACTTCTGCTGTCGTCATACGGGTAATTGGCAACTAGGGAACCACCGTGAAGATTGGCAGACAGGACAAAAGGAAGAGACTGAATCCACGCCATTACTGCGGAAGTCTCCATTTCTTGAGCATCGTTGTCATCGTTCGTAAAATACTGATCTGGAAAATTTCTGTTCAGATCAACGTTGTGCTTATTGGTGCGACCCACGACGCCATCAAAGTCCCCTACAAAAGATCACCAAGAAACATCAAAATGGTCGTGTATGACCAGCTATAAAATGTCTCATGTAGAAATCCAGATTACGTGAAACAGAATTCCTGTTAATCCGTTTGACCCCTTTACTGTTAACCCCTTTACCGGAAATCCCGAATATATCCATCCGTTTTACATTGAGTAACAATGTCACAAAACCTACGCAGAAATCAAAGAAGAATCAAGACGCAGAGAGGAATGGAAACAATGGAGCTCTGAACCTGTCCCAGGACAGAGAACATGATGATGAACAGCTAAATACACAGTTACGGGGTTAAAATATATGGGTCCCCAAAGAAGCCACAATACATCACAATCAAATTCAAATATAATCACTGTAAAAATAATAACCTTCAAATAATTTTGTCAGTGTTTTTCATTTCAATCAAGTTAGAGATTGATTGACGCACAGACCTTCGGTTGATGCGGCGTAACCATCTGGATTCATTGTCGGCATGATGTGGATTCGCGTTTCGTTGACCAGAACCGTCAACACTGGATCCTTGCCGTAGTTTTCGCACAGCAGCTGAATTAGATTTACGAGAAGAACGCGGCCGGTAACCTCATTGCCGTGCATGTTACCAACATATTTGAACTCGGGTTCACCTGGTCAACATCAAGAAGACAAACAAGTCACACACACACACACACACACACACACACAAACTATCAGACAAAACTTACAACAAGTATAAATATATAATCGTATAATAATATATAGATATATAATGTTCGCTGCAAAACTAAAAACGCACCTTTTTCGCAATTCTTATGGAGATGGACTGTAAATTGCTCTTGCCTATGGCCTTAGTCGTGTTACAGCGTTGGATAAATCAGCCAATAATAATAATAATAATAATAATAATAATAATAATAATAATAATAATAATAATAATAATAATAATAATAATCAGAGTACCATAATTAAATATATACCAATCAATATATAGATGAATGCAAAAGGTGATTGGATTGGTAACTTAGCTACATAGAGAGTTCATCTTTACATAGAGCTCATCTTGGATTAGAGATTTTACATAATGGGCAGCACGGAGAGAATATGAACAAGGGCTGCACAACACAAACTGCACTCTGGAATGCTAGCAATGAAAAACAGTACGGCTGACAGAAGCAGTCACTTACCAAAAGCCTACCATATTAAATACCTAACAAAGCAGCAGCACACAAATGCACGGAAACATGCAACAACTGTGTGGTCATGGGAACAACAAACTCAAAGCAGTTAAGGCCAATGACCATTAACAAAGCCAAAGCACAATATATAATAATAATAATAATAATAATAATAATAATAATAATAATAATAATAATAATAATTACAGGCTGCATTATATCAATAACAACATCAATTGGACCATCTGAGTAGAAATATAAGAGGCACTTTACAAATGTTACATTACATTACAACAGAGAATAAATGAACGCACAGCAGTGTTCTCAAAAATATACCGTTCATCATCCTAACCTGGTTCATGGACTCCAGGATGGTCGGAAATTTCCAAGACCCAGAGGTCATGACCTAGCACCGATTTTCCGATGCTGTACAGTCGGGTCACCGAGGAATAGCGTAGTGAAATGTCCTGGAGCCACGCCGCGAGGGCCTCGTTGGACAGGTGAGCAAATGTCGAAGGTTCAATTAAGTTCAACTTCTCCCTGTTAGACGCGTCTCGTAGTTTGTTGACGATACGAACAAGACTCCCCACCGGATCCAAAGGGTTAATGTCTTCAGCAAACGGATGAATGCTAGACAATGCGTGTGGTGTTGTCGATGGCAAGACAACGGGGGCACCTCTGAAACAATAAGAAATGTAATTCTGTCATACATGTACGCCTGCCGTCGATTGACTACGTAACACGGCACATCAGGGTCGATGGCTATGCACCTGGGGAGCCAGGGGCCTATCCACGGAATAAGTCCGAGTGACCCCACATCATCTGTCCTTGGAGGCCCGAATATTTATTTTGCGGGGGTTCAGCACCAGCTCAGCGTGACACCAATACAATACAGAGAACTGCAAAGAGAATAAAAGAAAGGAAAAGAAAACAGTTGGAAAGAAAGTACGAAAGAAAAAGTTTGCCATTCAGCAGTATTCATTAAGAGTTGCTATCATGTCGTCTATAATGACTGTTAAGTTTACTATATACATACGCCAAATTTAATATAAATATTAAAAATTACCAGTCATTAATTTCATTACATGATAAAACATTAATCCACCAAACTTAACCCTTAAACCATCAAAACCAAGCACACTTGCTTACATTGCATATAGTTACAAAGTATCCGGCGATTTAAGGGTTAAATAATATAGAGAGCAGAACTGACTAACATAGGAACAAGAGTGAGGTTAACTTCGGTCGAAACACCACGGACAACATGCAGGCTGCTAGCAGATGCAGGAGTGTATCTAAAAGACACAAATTGATAATTCGTCACATACAGTCAACTAAAATTACTGCCAGAAATCTCTAGAACGTCAGCTGAAATGTTACCGACCCACTGGCGGAGACTTGAATGTCGTAAATTCCGGGCAATACGATCTTCCAAAAGTCACCGTATTTTGCCGTTCGTACGCTTTTATCATTTCCAGTGACTCTGACGATGGCTCCTTCGATACCTTTTCCCGTTGACTCGTCGATAATAAAACCACGAATGCCATTGTGCACCTGAGCAGAAAATCATCAGTAAATTACAAAGAACTTGCAGAAAAACATAACAGTACAGTCTAAATAATTCTGTGCCAGAGTTTAATAATAATAATGATGATAATAATAATAATAATAATATTCAGGAACTGATTAGGGCGGCATATCATAAAAGTACTGCTAGGACACCTAACAAATTAAAAAACATTAAATTTGACAGAGTTTGATAAATTTGATAAGTTTGATAATTTGATAAATTTGACATCACTGTTCTGGATAACTGTGAATAAACAGTGCAGTCTTCAGTTTTTGCTTACTGGTAAAAGGTAAATACTTCCAGTGTCTTCACCATAACTGAAGAAGGTAGTTTGATTTATAGATCAGGAGTTTAGGGATGTGGTCTCTCCTGGTCGAACCTGACCACTCAGTAAACAATTTTGCCCTACACACAAGTGACCCACACTGGAGGTCAAACATTTTTTGGTGGGTAGTTCAACCAACCAGTGATTATTTGGTTGGAAAAAATCAACCTCTGCTGACAATGCAAAATTACAAATCACTGAAAAATTCACTGAATTTTTTTCAAAAGAGCATCTTGGAGCTGTCATATTTGTGCAGTTCTAATGGAAAAAGCCTGACTGCATGTAGCTTCAAATTCCAGACTTTCAAAAAATAAACAAGATTTCTTAAAATTTAACTAAAGCCTCACCTGTGCTGCAAAGCCTAGAAGGGCATCTTTGTTAAGTCTCCAGAAACTGGTAAGCTGACTTGCTATTGGATATTTACAGCAAGACACCTCCACATCAATTTCCAAACAGTCACCGTAAATGTAGTTGTAATCAGACATGCTCCCTGTTTTCAACCACAGAAACACTAGTACCATTAGCATCATATGTACAAAAAACATACATCGCCAGTAAACCTGCAACAGCAATGCAAATTCTAAACAAGCAGATTAAGTAAACTGATAAAGAGAAAATGAAAGAGACACTAGAACAAATAATGATAAAAGAAATGGAAACAATGAAGACATATTATTTCAAACTATATATGACATTAACGTGAGGTTGGCATTTTAAAGAGAATCATGACTACAACTTTAACTAGATTTATAATAACTTCCAACGTTCCCAACAAAATTACAATTTAACATATACAGTCAAACTTTGTTATAACATACTTAGCGGATCTGTAAAATCTAGTACGCTATAACCAAGGTACATTATATCCAATACCACCCAATGCAATAGTGCATCATGCAGGACAGGACATTGTGGTATGGTACATCTGAGGATTCGTTATAACTCAGTCTGCTATATTGAAGTTCTACTGTAGGTTTGCAATTGCATGACAACTTTATGCTTCAAAATTCAATTAATAAGATATAATTCAACAATCAAGACATCTTCCTCCCTGTCTAAAGCAGCTCACCTGGAGCGGGGAACCAGTTGTTCCCATTAACTGTTCCATTATCAGTTGTAACATTGGATCCGGGACATCTGACACCTGAAGCCATTTCTGGATGGTTCTGAGCATAAGACGTGGCCAGCCACTTGAAGGTGTCATCATCAGGAGTGACACTCTTTCGACCACTTACGTGATCGGCCGAGTCGTCGAATGGATAAACGACGAAAAATTCGCTGCCGTGAAGATTTGCGGAGAGGACAAATTTTTTTGTCTGCGTCCATCGCGTCAGTGCAAGCGTTTCTGGCTGCAGTTGTCTAGGAATTTCTTCAACCTCAGTCTCAAAAGAATCGTCGTCACTTCTACTGGAATTATACAAGGAAGGAAAGTCTGTGAACAAATCTACCCCGTTGGAGTTGCCCCTTCCGTCATTCCCGTTACAGTCCCCCTCTTTGGCGCGTTCGAATCCGTCAGGGTTCAGCGACGGAACGATGTAAATGTCCGTGCTGTTTACAAGACTGGTTACGGCGTCGTCTTTCCCGTAATTCCGGACGAGATGAACGGCGAATCTGAGCAGGAGCTCGCGCCCGACCGCTTCGTTCCCGTGAACGTTGGCGACGAACTTAACCTTCGGTTCGCCGGGCTCGTCGTTGCCGGGACGGTCGGTCACCCTGATCGCCCACAGCTCCCGACTACCGACGCTGCGACCCAGTGACTCGACGGACACTATGGCCGTGTTGGCCTTCGCGAAGCGGTCTACGAAGATCGTCAACCGTTCGTAGTCCGTGTAGGCGTCGTCTCTCAAACCGAACCATTCGTCGTCTCCGTCGGCGAAACTCCGCGAAATTAAATAGATATTTAAGAGGAAAACTAAGAAAATAAATCCGTCTTTACCTGTAAACATTTTTATTTAGACCAAGACAAACAGGAAGCTGACGAAGCTCTTGATCCTATCTCTTGCTCTCTCTTCATTAACCATAGAATTTGATTATTACTAACACGGAGCGATAAAATGGCTCCCTAGGCGCTTATAAATCCATCATTTATCAAAACTTACAGTCGTGCCTTTTTATGTCCTGCACTAGATTTGGAACACCAGCTGGAAACCCCTAGATTTTTTTAGAAATACAATGTAAGTTTTTAGGTATCTTAGGCTTTTAGTGTTTAATGTTTGTATTGCAATCAATCATCTTGCAGCATCTCTTCAAGTTTTTTATCTCAATTTAAGGCATGCTTATCTTCAAAAATCGGTTCCTCCATAGCTGTAATTCTGTAACATTCCACTCCCACGCTCCCATTGTGGCTAACAACGACCCTTTTGATTAAATGACCCTGCCTAACTGATCCCCACATTTGGCTATAGCTATTTCACATTAAAATTAAGTGCTAGTGAATAAAGAGCTAGTGCGGTGCTATCTTAAAAGCGTTATAGAAAGTTACGAGATTTTACTTACTTACATACTGACTTACCGCTATAATGTTTTAGTTTCCTCTTTTGCAGACATTTACTTACTCACTTTATGCGCGCCTCTTTTAACACTCCCGCTATAAAAAAAAATCCCGCTTCACGCTCGCGTGTATTAAGTAAAAGTAGTTCATGTTTCATAATTGTCGTAAAACATCATTGTTTGAAGATCTGGTTTTATATTTTCGAAATTGAGCAGGGTCGGGCGTAGGGTCCTCTCAATAAGGTATATACTTTTTCGAAATTTAATACAGGTATTGACATCGATACGCTTTATTCCAGTGGCCTATTTCCTCAGGCGCCTTTACAACACGGGGACGACTGCTGCCGCCTGTGTCTCTGTGCAGGTGTCCGATCGAAATTGCTGATGGAAGGAGTGTATTTTACTTAATTCTTTCTGCATTTTATACAAGAAATTAGGCTTAACTTTTATTCAGTCAATCAACTTCTATAGTGCCACTCATAATGCCCAGGGCATCAGCCGATGGCACACCAAATCCAAATAACATTAGGGGCTGTCCATTAATTACGTCAACAATTTAGGGGGAGGGGTTTGAAAAAGTTTGACAGTTGTTGACAGGAGGAGGGGGTCAAGAGAAGTTGATGTCAACAATTTCACTTTTTACAAATAATCAAAAAATAGGAAATTTCATGGAATACTACTTATTACAATGGAAAAAAGCATGGCAAAAAAGGTCATCACCACCACATTTTGACGGCAAAATGGTCATAACCGCAAAAATAATAGCCTTGTTATTTGGACCTGTCATTGATCTTGGGGGGGGGGGGTCAAAATTTTTGATGTAATTATATGAGTAACTGAAAGTTGACAGTTGTTGACGAGGGGAAGGGGTCAAAAATTGCCCAAAAATTGTTCACATAATTAATGGACAGCCCTTAGCCTATTTCTTTGATTCCAGCTATGTGAGGGCCTAATATTGATAAACCCTGCTCACAAATGTTTGAGCTATAACGATTCTTTTAGGCCTTCTTGCTATTTTTACTACCCTACCCAACACTTCTTAATTGTGAACTCAGTATCGATAGGCTAACCATTGTTATCAATTTCCTTTACAGCTGACCAGAGGCAAATTAATAGAGATGGCAAAACAACCAGATCTGTCAGTGCTTCTAAACATTAACCTTCGGCTTTGCGCTGCAATGAACATGAAGAGTCTGTATGGTTCAGTCACTATTCGTGCCAGTGTTCAGAGGCCGGTTGACAGCCTGGTGTCAGAGGTAGGCCCTAAGTGTGAAATGTTCAAAGCATTAATATAATGTTTATTTTAAAAATTCAAATAGGCCTACAACTTAAAATAATTAATGTATAAAGTGACTACCTCAGCAATGTGGAGAGTTACTACAGTGGTTTTCACACAGGCTTACTTAGCCTCCTAAACCACTTTTACTTTTAATGCTAAATTGACATCCATTTCTGACAACGTTGCACACTGTTATAACATTGGCAAGTTAAGCAGAGAGGCCACTAAGCAAAATCACTTCCAATGCCCTGTTAAAATGTAATTGCAATGGACTTGACAGTAACCACTAACCACATAAGATGGCAATTTTCATGATAAGAATTTTCAGTGTATTTTGTATAATCATTTGTATTTGATTAATTATGTATTTTGTTTTGGTGTGGATTATTTCTTTGTTTTTAGCATCAGAGCCAGGTTGCAGCTCTTTTGGATCGCGATGAGGTTCACCTGCTGCTTGAAAGGGGTTACCCTCGAGATCGCGTAAGAGGACTGATTAGTCAAAGGCTGCAAGCAGGTAATTGGCTTCGTTTCTGCATTATGTATTGTCAAATAATTATTATATTCCTATGCAATCAACACAGTTGATCATTTTAAATGAAGTGATATTTTCCTGAATGCAATCAGAGTAATTTTATTTGTATTTTATTAATTGCTATCAAGAAGTCTTATTGTTTGGATTGAATCACACAAGGATGAAATACTACACTGTGGAATTGCAAGAAAAGACTTTGCCCCTTGAGATATGCCAAAGAGCCTGTTTGGCAGACATCTAAATAATTGTTCTAAGTAGGACAGGTTTCAGAATTGTACTCTTCAGTCTTCCCTCTTAACTATTGTGTTACTAACTAATATTCTACATGTTAAACAATAATACTGTAAGCAGAATTTGTCTGTAGTTAATGGTTAATATTAAATATGGCATGCCCTGCACCAGTTGCTGTTGCAAACAATGTACCATAGTGTGGTAATATTTTGCAGTGCAGTTAAAATATTGACCAAAGAGGCTGTAGCTACCCCATCTTTGCCCCTTCCATCTTTCACCCCCGAAGACGCTAGTAGGGCCTAAGTCTCAGCGCCTATAATTAATGGCTGTAATTAATTGATTTTGTGTTGTTAATAGAAAATTAAAAATGATAAATGTTTATTATTAATGTAGGAGAAGATTGTCTTTCACCAACGACCCTCTTCAACATTCTTCAGCAAGAAGAATATAATGGATCACACCAAAGCGCTCTTGACTATGGCCTTTGCCAGGCAGATAGCGCTATATAAATTGTCATTTAATAATAATAATAATAATAATAAATATGAGAGAACATGAATTAACAAGTCTAAAGTGCCAATGACGCTTTTCAATTTATTTTTTAAATAATTATTAAAAAGCATTATTATTTTATTAGAAGCATTATTTACTAAGTTGTTGTTTGGAGCTATATTTTGACTCAGATATAATAATAATTATTATTATTTAATAATGCACGAAAATTATGCACTTTTTATGTAAATTATGTATTTGTTCTTTATACTGGTATTTTAGATTCATCATTAGTTCATTTGCTGATGATTTGATAATTTTAACTATAAAAATTTTTATATACTCTACTGTAGTACCGGTGTACTATTTTCACTTAAAGCTATTAGGATTTATATATTTGTAAAATCATACTCTTAATTTTTGTTGTTGTTGTGATCAGCAGAGCTCTACACAGTGGGTCTAGGTTTTATAAACCCATGTACCTGAAAGTAACGGTGACCCTTTTTGCTAATTGGTCAAACATTTGAATATCTTTCCCATCTTTTCACACTTGTGAATTCTAACAAGCAAAAAATTTCACAACAGCATGACCAAAATTATCAGGATGAGTGAACAAATATCAGTGAAGGTACAACCCCCACCCACCCACCCAATGCACCTTGACAATTTGAATTTTGACTAAGTTTTCATAAGATATATAATCAATCCATGATTAACCATTTTGGACATCAATACAGGCCCTATAAATGTAAATTTCACTGTCTCTTTTTGAATCTTGTGTATGTATTTCCATTGTCTGGATGCATACAGTAGGATGAAAAATACTTTGATGAAAAAGTGGGTAGCCAACCCTAGATATCTTTCCCATTTCCCAAGCCTAGCCTGTAAAAAGGCAGTGGGCCTCAAGCACAGCGGCCTAATAGAAGTTTACATCTATGGCACTTTCTTCTGTGAAAGGCCAAACATGTTAATTTTCAAACTGAAACCACTGGTGTTAAATTTTAAAGCAGATTTTCAATTTTCATAAATATTTCACAATTTTTTAAATCTATACTATGAACTGTTTTGCTGCAAATTTAGAAACTTGGTAGTCAAACTGTTCTAATATCAGAGGCATGTTTGAGTATTATTTTTGGTCAAGCTTTAAAAAAATCATATTTGTGGTAGATTATGATCAGTATGACATACCAGTACCAACTACAGTGTATATTGAAATAGAGGGTAGCCCATATGCACTGCTGCTTACTGGTTAGCACACACACAAACACACACACACATATGTCAAAGTAATTGAGGACATTTTGTAGGCCTATACTTAGTATTCAGCACTTGCTAGTAAGCTCAAATTGCCCATAATAAGAGTTCTATCTTGTATACAGCATTGCTTAAACTGGGCAATTCTTCTTGATGTCCAACACATGGACATGGAGGACCAAAAATATTTCACGCTGCAAAATGTCAATACTACAAGTTGCCCTTACTTACTTAAGTGGTTTTGTCCATGCAAAGAACATGGCCGCCTTATACATATTAAATCAAGACAATTTGTGTCTTCCAAAAGAATTTGAGTGCAACTGTTAACGCCACTGATTTTCAAAACTAATGGAACGTTTATTCCAAAACTAATTGATCTATAACAAACACTTTTGCAGTATTCTTAATTTTCAATCAAACGAATTTCTATCAACATGATTTTGATGTCAGCAAACCTCCTCAAATCCAGACTACAATTTGATGGCAGGAATAAAATGAGATAGCAATGTCATTTTTTTTTAAAATTCGAATTCCCTTGTATTCGAATGCGAAATATTTCCGGTGTAACATATATTTACATATCACGAAACCCTGATTTTGTAGCAAGGACAGAAAGGCCGCTGGCCTGCTCAAGCAATGTAACTGTACTCGTCCGAAGAATTGGTTGTTCGCTCGATGTACTGTTTATCGATGAGTGTCTCTATGCATTTCTTGATGTGGCTAACGCTCGGGGCAAAGCGCCCCTGCGACTGACCGATGACCTAAAACAAAAATTTGTTTAAATATTCTAAATGTGTGCAAAGTAAGGTGTTCTGCATCAAAGCTTTTTTCGAACAGAGCAATTCCCAAATAGAACAGGCTATTTTGTCTATTCACTACACACACTGCTTCACAACTATTACCACCATCATCATCACTTCATCATCATCATCATCATCATCATCATCATCATCATCATCATCATCATCATCATCATCATTCAAACAGAGTAATTTCCAAAAATTTTATTTTGTCTTTTCAATACACATTGCTTCACCATATTATCACCATCATCGTCACCGTTTTCATCATCGTCATCATCATCTATACAAATCACAATCAGCAACACCTCATATATAAAACTTCTCATCTTAAGATGTCAGATGTCTGCAACAAGGAAATATCTAGATTAATTTTAAGCTCTCAACTTAAGTAAATGCAAAATGAATGTGAACGAGAGTTTCACAAAATAAGCTTTCCAGTCAAAATTTCTACAGCAACATCCTTCCATTTAGTTCCCAAATCCATTTAAAACAAATGAAATCAACCAAATAAACAACGAAAAAGACGGTCTGTGTAAACTCCTAACCTCCTGTATTAGCAGATTGTGCTTCAGTGCTCTGCGTGCTTTCATAATGCGCACAATTGTTGCTTGAAGGTAAAGTTTTCGGTCTTCATCGACTGAAGCTAACGTCTGTTCGGTCTCCTGTAATCACCGTAAGACAATTGTAACGTAACGTAACAAAATATTTGTATAGCGCCTCCTCTGAAGCGTCACTCAGATGTGCTAAGAACATATCATTCATAGATAAGTAAGTAAGTAGGATGCTTATATTACACAAACAAAACATAAAACCACTATTATTAAATGCATGCATTATCAGTAAATCAGTAACCATTTTGGACCCGGTCCAGGGTTGGAGTTGCCGGGGGTGTTGAACCCCCAGCTAACGTGCAACCCTCCCAAAATCGCATAGCTGGTACATGCAGTTTCTGTCATGCATTGGATTTCAGTCATCAACCCCAGCTCAAATTTTACAACTCCAACACTGACCAGATCCCACATCGTATTAATTTTTCTGGGTAAGGATTTATTTAAGCCCAAAGAGATTAGTCACACCTGAACTGCGTCCTTTTGTGTTGACATTATTTTGAACCTTGTCCGTTTATTGTTGTACTCCATGTTAAGGCGAAATGTCGAGTTTTCGTTTATGACGGCGTCCTGGAAAACGCGAAACATTGATTAACTCCAACAATCTTAATATAGATTGACAAATTTTACTTTTTAAAACTGACTTCTGATAACAGAAGATGATTCTAAGCATAGAAAATAATTACCAGAAATGCTAACATAGACGATAATTAATTACAGTAGCAGTATTTTCATCTTGTAATGTAATGTAAAGTTATTCGTAATTGTAAATGTCTTCATCCAAAGGACTTGAAATGTTTCTGCTGTTGTACATTACTTGCATTTACTAGCATAATAACTGTGGACTGTACCAGAAAAAATCAACGATTTCTGCTCGATGTAATTTGCAAAACTGACTCACATCGGAAACGATAAGTTTTCCGTCGATGAGCAGCTGAGCCTGTCGGCCGAGCTCTCTCTCCGGAAGACGAGTAGCTTCTTCCAGGTCCTGGAAGGAAATCTGCTCGGCTGAATTGAACTGGAGCAGAATCCCGACGGAAAAGGTTCCCATCGTCACGAAATACGTCCGTTTTGGATAGTTCATTTTCACTTCGCCTGATCGAAAATAATCGTAATACGACTTTAAAAATCCAAAGGAGTTTGAAAATGAGTTATCATAACACTTCTAACATCAAGACAAGATTTATTGCAGATGTTAACTTAGTAATCTTTTAGCATCAACCTTTACCAGTAATTCAAGTAAAACAAAGATTGGGGCAGACTATTTGCTGTGTTTGGTTGAAAGACAGCAGTGTTTATTCTAGTCACCTTCACTTGGGGGTTGTAATATTTGGGGGTGTAATGTTTGGGGGGCAAGGCCTGAGTCTCCACACTTGGGGGGGAGGATTTCCATTCCCCTGCAAACATAAAAAAACTGGAGGGGGGGGTTAAACTTTGGTGGGTGGGGGAATTCCCCCCAGAGAAGGCCTAGAATAAACACTGAAAGACAGTCAACTTAGAAAATATACAATAGGTACCACCATTGCACATTTTTACAAGAAATTTAGAAATGACCTGTTAAATGTATTGATTAATAATTATTAATTCCAGCACATTCTTCAACTTAGTCAGTGCAGAGACTTCATATTTATTATCTTTACCCTCTTTTGCTAATATCTAAATTTCACATTAGTACTGCATGAAGTGCATTGAGGCGCAGTGCAGATTATGTATTTCATAGCAAAACATGGTTTAGAAAACACCAACACTGGCAGAAGTTGTGGATCCAAGTGAGTTTTCGACCGGTGTAGTTTCTCGAATAGTACAACTCAAACTATAACACATAAAACAACATCTCTACTTATTTTGTACGCTTTTGCAAAACAGGGTTAATGTAAATCCTAAACTGTTACAGATAAAACTTTTCACACTAGAACATCCACTTGAACAAATCAACCTAGAACATCCACAGCTTAATGTTGTTCATAAACTGAGTCCATCTTGAAATCAGGCTGTCAATAGCTCCAAAATGCACAAGGGCTATGAACCTCATTAGGGTCCATCCATATAGTATGTAAGCACTAAGGAGGGGGGTTGGATTTAGGAGATTCTGCATATGTATGGTCTTTATGCATTACGGTGTGCAAACAGAGAGAGGGGAGTTGAAAACATGCCCTTCTTGCGTATGTAATGTATGGATGAGCCCCTGAGTCAGATTTCAGCGTCTAGAATGTTTTCAAAATTGCAAATGGAACTGCAGAGGAAAATCCTACCATCTGTACGCTTCGCTCCAACTCCTGCGGAATGGCAAACGTTGGAAGGTTTCCTTGGTTGATGGGCCAAGCACCAGCCTTGAAAAGAGTACCACGATCACAATACATAAATGCAATAATGTGTCTAAATAATTAAAATTATTTATCACAATATAACACGCATTCGAATTTGAATTTTTGATACGAACGCTACAAAATATAGCCAAACATTATAAATAAGACATAACACACAGTAGACCATCATAATAAGGAACTGGACTCGACAAGAATCATGGGTCCCTTATTGTACAACACGTAACAAAACAGTTCAAGTTATAGGGGCCATCCATAAATTACGTACGCAAAAAGGCGTATTTTCAACACTCCTGTTGCACCCCATGCAGTGCATACGTAATATATGAACGGACCCATAACAAATTCTGAACTCAACAGATGAAACCAGCAGGCTTTCTGAAGTACATCATAATGATACTCAACTACATTTTCATCGATCCAAAGAACCTCAAGCTATACAACATGATCCTGAACTTCTAAATAAAGATACGTTCGTGTAATCTTCATTTCAGAATGGAGATGTCAGCTGACCTACCTGGAGAACAAGCATCGAAAAGTTGACCCCGAGGTCAACCGGAGCTCCGCCCTCTTTCAAGGAGGCCGAGAACTTGTTGTTCAAGTCGACGTTTATGTTCATGTCAGAGAACATCTTGTGTAGCTTGTTTGTGAACTCATAACCACAAGTTTGCTATTACAAAAGATGAAAACTCAAGAAATCATCAATTTCTAAACACAAATTCTTATTGTAACACCAGCAAAAAACCCGTAGAAAAGCCAATATCTGATTACTCATGAAACAGGATAAAATTTGACTGCCAACCCATGAAAAAAGTCATTTCAACCTTAATCGATAACTAATTAACAATAATTATTAAACTCAATTAATAAAATTAACAGTATAAACAGTAAGTCAAGGAAACAATAATTAATTAACCCCTATTAATAATTAGTAGTATAAATAGTAAGTCAAATGCCTTAGGTTAAGTCAAGGATGACCAGTTTGAACTGTAAATTGCACGTGTATTCGCTCACTTTCAGTCGATTTATGAGGTTCTCTTCTGCGTCCATTGACTGCGACAGACCGTAGATAAGTCGTTTGGCCAACAGCTTTGCATAAAACTAGAACCAAACAAAAACTTACGAGCGTTAAGCCTAGGACATAAACACCTCAATTCAATCCTGTACTTTGTCAAAGGCACTTAAATGAGAAATGAAATATTTTCAACAAAATATATTTAACATTCTTTAACACTTTGGTAATCAACTCTGTCTGTTTCTGTCTGCTCTGGTGTTTACGTCATTGATACCTGGACGACTGTTACCGCTGCTCCTGTGGAATCGTCACGTACGCATACTTCTAAGTCTAAAGTCCGCTCTTACCCGGTTGAAGACGTCCTTGTCATCGAGATATTTGAAGATGGTGATCGAGCTGTTCAGCTTGTCGTCCGTCTCCGTTTCCGTCATTCCTCTGACGCACTTCTTCAGCAGACCGTCAATGTACTTGGCCAGCTGCAAACGAGCACCGCAGTCAGTCTCAAAATAAGGCACACATCACCGAAAAAGATCTCAAAATAACTCTCATTGTCGTGCAAGAATTAATCTATAAAACAAACCGTATAAAAGGCTTCAAACTTAAGAAAATTTTATAGCTTTAATATTTCAAACCACCTCTCTTGCGCTCTCTCTGTCTGTCTCTCTCTCTCTCTGTCTGTCTCTCTCTCTCTCTCTGTCTGTCTCTCTCTCTCTCTCTCTGTCTGTCTCTCTCTCTCTCTCTCTGCGCCTCCCACTAAGCGCTGCAATAAAATAGCAGCAGTTGTAATCTCTAATCAATATCGAAACTTGAAATACCAATTCTGGAGCTCGGGATGCGACTTTTGGATTTGACCGGAAGTTAATGGCAGCTGTGCAGGCCTGTATGAAACGAAAATTAAAAAATTGAAAAATACAAATAAAGCGGATTATCACAGCAGTTAGGCACAGCATCTAGATAAAGTGAAGCTAGACCACTCAAAGTCAGGAATGAGCGTACTAAACAAGTATTACAGAAAAAAATCAAGCAATCAAATACAGTCATTTAGATAATAATCATAACTACATATACAAACAGTGCTTATTCTAGGCCTTCTCGGGGGGGCATTCCCCCAAGTTTGAATTTTCCCCTAAATTTTTTTGACATTTTGGCAAGTAGTATGACCTCCCCAAAGTCTGTTTTCCCCCAAAAAAATTTTGAACTCCCCCAATGTCTAGGTGGCCAGAATAGCCACTGGATACAAATAGATTCAAAAGCAACATGAAACCTAAAAAGTCGTAGCGGTAACACTTTTAAACTAGGTAGATGCTACCACTGCCATATATTTTGCTAGTAGACCTGGACTCGTCAAACCAAAACAGGACAAAATGGTCGCCACAGAAACATCTTGCTCTGCAATAAGTTTTACACTTCAGTTACTCTACTAATCGAATATTTAACCCCTTAACTGGGTGCCCCGAGTAACGCTAGTCCATTTTACATTGAGTTACAAATAGTTGCCCAGTTAAGGGGTTAATCAATAGTTCTATACTTTCTGCATTAACCCTACGAACCTGTGAATCTACATAACCAATGTGCCATGAAACCGAAATATCGGTTTTACGGGGTCAACGGGGTTATAGCCACCAATTCGGTTAAGACCTCGACGTTTCTGTATTTTAAACTGCTAAATTTTTAAAGATATTACTGTTAAATTAAAAAATAATACTAAACAACCATTGACAGCTGTTCAGTTCACGATATTTACTTTGTCCAGTGCAGCAATGAACTGCTGGTCCGAGTTGAAGACGCTAGCTATCATTTCACTGTATTTTGCATGAATCGCTAGCAACGACTCGACAAACTGCTGCGAAACCTACAAAGATCAAAATCACATCGTAACATTACAAACAAAATGTACAGTAAAATTGTAACATTAACTTTACGTTTTCCGTAAAAGTTCACAGTTAAAAAGTGAAGTCGAATTCAATAATTAAAAATAGGTTAAAAAAAAAGAAAATAAACCAATATATTGGTTCAGTGCAAAGGCTATTCAACTCAGAAATACGTACAAAGTCAATTACGACGTAAAGCATTACTGGCCAGAAAGTGACAAACCATGTGCTAAAGCTAACATGTGATATCATGTAATAAAGGCCATTCCAAAGAGAAGCATTTACTGTTTCCATGACAACCATAAGTGATTTAAGAAAGAATTTCCCTCTTCACACAATCTAAGCTTCCTCAGCTGTGGCCCCAAAATTTTGCAGATGCTAAAACCATATTAACACGTCACCGCAGCACTTACGTTTTCACCTTGAAAAGACTGGACTGCGTCGAGACACGTCTGCTTGATGTGATTTTCCATCTCTTGCACAAGAACGCAAAGGCCATTGTGCAATGGATGCAGTAAGCGATACATGTTGTTCAAATCTTAAAGAGATAAATGCAGCAATTCAAAGCAAAGCAAAACAAATACGAAAAATTGCATAGAATGCATTACGGGGCAATAGATACGTTTTAATCTATAAAAGTTCTGGACCGAGAAAATTCCTACGTCAAATCATTACTTGGTTTCTTTCTGAAAATCAAAAATAAACTGCAAAAACCTTCTCGGTTTTCCTTTTGAACAATCACGCGACATTCATTGTGCAGGAACTGGAGGTGGTCTTGGACGAGACGCAGCTGGTACTCCCGCATGACCTTTTCGAAAGAACTTCCGTTGAGGAATTTCTTACAGCGCATGTTTTCATCGCTCATGAGATGAAGAACCTGTGAAAAAAATCACGAGCACACAAAACGTCATTCGTTTCACCAGAAAATCCAGTAGTCGGACATTTTTGATCGTCCCTCCGCCTTCAAAGACTGCCGTGTCCGGTGACCGATCAGTCACGCGGGGAAATCCAGCGCTGTGGAACTCGTTGCCGAGCGATGTGATTAATGCGAAGTCCGTCGGCTGTTTTGAGAAGCCCCTAAAGACACACTTATTTCACATCTCTTATAAATGACTCCTTTGTAAAGCGCGCTTGACTTTAGCTCCAGTTATGTTACTGCGCTATATAAATTGTCGTAGATAATAATAATAATAATAATAATAATAAAGAAAAACCAGTAAAAATCCAACCTTTGGCAGTTCTTCAACTGAACGGCATTTCTGGAAAAAGTAGTTCTATATTTTACTTAACCCTTTTCCCATTTGCCCCGCAAATACTCATCCATTCTACATTATGTTACAAATAAATGAACGGGTAAAGGGTTAAAATATAACTATGAGAAAATGCATGCATCTTTTTAATGGAGGCCTTCATGGCTCTATTAACTTCTAATAGTTACCTTGATAACATAATCACGGCAGGTGTATTGGTCAATGCAAATCAGCGCTTCGCGGAGGTAATACTGAGACGTCTGTTCCAGCATCTTCTCTTCGAAAATCTCTTCGTAATACTACATCCAGCGTATTAAACACCAGAACCAAGCATTTTACAAAATAATACATTAACAATTTACGTAAATTGTAATTTAGCACAAAGAATAAAAACATTACGTTTTCCACAAACGTTTACAGTTAAGAACCTTTGTAATACTACATCCAGTGCATTAAACACCAGAACTAAGCATTTTACAAAATAATACATTACAATTTATGTAAATTGTAATTTAGCACGATGAATAAAAACATTACGTTTTCCACAAACGTTAAGAAGTTAAGAACCAAATTTTGTCTGAAGTAAAATTCAATAATTAAAAAAAGGTAAAATAGAAAATAAACCAACACAATACAAAGGCCATTCAACTTAGAAACACATATAAAATGAAATAAGTCATAAGCCATTACAAGTCAGAAAGCTACAAACCATGTACTAAAGCTAAAGCCATTCCAAAGAGAAACATTTACTGTTTCCATGGTGACCACAAGTGATTTAAGATAGAACTTCATTCCTTACAGGACCTAAGCCTGTACAGTTGTGGCCCCAAAATTTTGGAGATGCTATAATTTTTTTAGACAAAATCTGGCTCAAGTACAGTATAACAAATCATTGAATGCGTAATAAATAGCCCACACATCTAAACTGTCCAACGTGAATTATGTAACGAAGACCCAAAGTAACTGATAATGCTGGAAAAGATCAAGCGTTGCTAAACTTTTGGCCACTACTGTACCTTGAGAGGGTTCTTCATCTTAAACCTCTCAACCTCAACAAACGAAAGTACGATTCCTTGAGTTACGATGTGGTTCATCGTAATTCGATTCCTTCGATCTCTGCAAAAGAGGACAATGGTTTAAATATCAGGAAACAAATACAACATCTCTAAATACATAATTAAATTTAAATTACCAAGATTCAAAAATGCATTAACGTTGCATTGTTCATATAGTATTAGACCAATCTAACAGTCTTCTAAGTACAGAATATAAAAAATGTGCAGTGGGGGCAGTGAAAATGACAACATATTCAATAAACAAGGCTCAACTTTCCTCCCCTTTATCCCACTTTTTCCATCCGAGACACCCCTAAACTTAAACATAAAGAAGAAGAAAAAAACTAACCTGTCAATCTGTTCAAGTAGCATATCAACCAATGTATGTCTGATAGACTCCACTATTAAACGCTTCCAGGTTTCCAATGACAGCTGCACCAACAAACATGACAAATACATTAACCCCTTAACTGGGCACCCCGGATATATCTGTCCATTTTACATTGAGTTACAGTTAAATACACGGTTAAGGGGTTAACAGAAACACAACATTACTTAGACTTCTGTTGTAAATAAAAACCATTAGATGAAAAACACTGCATATCAATAATTCCCAAATAAAAAAATAGAAATGATCTAAAAGAAACCACCAATAAAATCAATCGATCAAATCCCCAACAAATTGTAACTCAATTCAGTGGCGGCTCCAGGATTTGGCAAGTGGGGCCGTTGGGGTGGTAACTTCTAATCATGGGGGCCAACCATTTGTTGTTAGGTATGTAGGATTAAGTGTAGGGTCCCAACAGAGGGGCCACTGGAGGGCCAGGCACTCAATAGGGGGCACGGGACCCCCCCCCGAGTCGCCCCTGTGGAGTTGCCACTGACTCGATTACCTCTCCAATTTCCAGTAGCTGCTCGTTAGTGTCAATAGTAAATCCCCCGTAATTCATGTCAGCTTCGCTAATCTTCTGCTTTCTAATGTACTGGCTGTTCAGGTAGCTAAAAAAATCGGACATAAAAATATTTTAAAAACAAGTAGTTTAATTTAACTCAACTAAAGAAAGTCACTGTCTTGGTCTGGCCTTGTCTTGGTCTTGCCATGTTTTGTCTTCACTGGCCAATATTGTCTTGAGGTTTGTCTGCATCAAAGCAATCTTTTTATTGCTTTTTCATTTGCCAACAGTTTCTCAATTCTACTATCAAGTATCAATCCAATATAATCCATCCATGCCATTTTCTGCCTGCCTCCTCCTCTTCTTCTTCTTCATCCTCTTCTTGACATTGTACCTTATATAATTTCTTTTCATATGCAATATCAATTCGTCTTCATGTGTTAAAATTAAGTCAGCTTCCACATTATTGTCTTCCGTTTTCCCCAGGACCCAATCACACCTCTCTCTCTCTCCCTCCTTCTCTATATCCACTCAATTCTTAGGATCTGTCTCAAAACTTTTGTATAGAATATTTCTGCTTGTTTCTCATCTTACTCAGTCACTGCCAGTGTTTCACGCTCAATACCTTCCACAAAATGACCTGGACAAATACAAAATATCTCTAAATCAGAAAAAAAAACGTAATCTCTGTGAAGTTACTAGTATTGCAAGTAAAGAGATGGCAGAAATCATGAGCAGCATCAGTAAAAAGAAAAGCTAACTGAAGAAGAAAATTGTAGAAGAAAATTTAAGCTACACTTACCCAAATAGTTGATGGAGATAATCGGCCCCTTGGCTGTACTCTTTCCATGAGGCATAATAGTTGGACAGTAGATTCTCATCTCCAAAAGACTTCAGATTCTAGGAAAACAACATCACAACTGAAAAGAATCATCATTTTGTCATTATTATCATCATCATCATCATCGTAAGTATCAACTTCATCTTCATCATCATCGTTGTCATCATTATCATAATAATAATCATCATCACCATCATCACCATCATTACTACTACTACCACCACCACCACCATCATCAGCTCTGGTCTCAACAAATGACAGAGTATGGTAAATTAATTATTTAAGTGGAAAGTAAATGAATTCAAAAAATAAATTCAAATAAAATAAAACCCGATAAATTCCTAACAGAATGGAACAGCTCCATTGAAAATCAACAGAGATATAGTTGCAATGACAAATAAAGAGCCAGGATCCAAAATCCTTCAATGCAATATTATCATCAATGATCATAAGATTCAAACTGATTCAATTCCTCAGCCATAAATCTTCACATGTGCTTCTCAAGCTTCAAAGTAACAGGCACTCAAAATACTCAAATAGTGAAACCAGAAGCAACCATTAACCCCTTTACGGGGAACCCCGGATATATCCGTCCATTTTACATTGAGTTACAGTTAAATACACGATTAAGGGGTTAAAGCCAAACAGGGAGAAACAAATGACCATTACACTAATAAAAAAGTTTTACTTAGAACGCTAACCTTAAGCCTCTCGCTGACATGTTCTTCTAAGAATTGTTTTGTCGATGCATAAAGTTTGTCAGATAGAGGCTCAGGATGAGACACGCACAACTCATAGATATCACTGCAATACAATAAATAGAAGACATTTATAACCTTCGAGGATAGAAATTTATACAAGCAAAAATTTTTTATTTACCTGAAAATATACAATCAGAAATAAATACCCGCAAATCTTATCAACGCTTTCCATTTTTGCACATGCTGCTCAAATATTTTGAGAAGAACTATCGTTCAATTATACTTTTAAAATATCAACACAATTCTAAAATGGCAGCAGCATATATAGTAGTGTATTTCAATCACCAAATAGACATTGGATACATACACCAATTCTTTTCTTTCCCTTTTATTCAGCTTCCATAATTTGCAGATGACATAATATTTTAACCAGAGTTCAATTTGTTAGGGATTGTGGGTTGAACTCCTGCTGGTAAGCCTAATCCACAATGTAGGGGTAGAAAATTTTAGTTTGATATGTCCGAGTGCCCCACTAGAGGTCAGAAGTTTTGAGGTGAAAGCAGTCTGACCCCACCAATTTTTTGGAAAACCACTGATTTCAACCTGAATCGGTCATTCCAGGTGGTGCGTTCCACTTTCCCTCCAGATATAACCTGGTGCCCTTTCCAGACAGGTGTGAAAGCCCTTTCCAGACATTTCAAACTCAAAAAACACATAATTATTTAATTATTAATGACATTTGAAACTAGCAGAATCAAAACCAAAAAAAAACACAATTGGTGAACAAAATTATTCAATTCAGGAAGCGCGTTAATACCGCGAGTCATAGAACTTAATTGTTATTAATTATTAATTATTAATCATAATTATTCACAGCAGCAATTAGGCTGCAACCCTACCATGATGAACTTGGATGTACAAAAATTCAGGTTATAGCAAAACTAAAGACTGCTGGTCAAATAACCCCCCAAAAAAGAACATTTGATAAAAACACACTGACTCAAAAGTCAATGCTGCTTATATCAATTATGTACTGCATAGTGATAATAGTGTATTATTATATTATATTATTATATATATTATATTAATTATTGTATCACGTGGTGATATTAGTACTGGTGAATTATGACAGTCTGGCAGACTTGGTAATACTATACTGGGATTGGGCTTATGCCAGACTTATAGTAATGTTGCTCTCGATATTGAAAAAGAACTATTTTATTATGTTAAACGATAGTTTATAACAATAAGACGGCCTGATTAATGGACAGCCAACATAGCTCATAGCAACAATCAATCAATCGATCGATCGATCGATCAATCAATCAATCAATCAATAAAACAAATTTTCTTGAGTGCCATCATATTTATGGTTCTGGAATCAGGTCCAGCCAATAGGGAGCAGCACAGCAATACAATGAGGCACCACTATGATAAAACCAAATTATTAAGAGCATTTCTAGAGCGCAAATAATCGCAATGCAGCAAATGCGCTAAAAAAATTGTTACCGTTGTGAGCGGTTACAAAATTGCAACTCGCAAAATTAGCGCTTCTAATTGGTTAAAGTTTCCCATGCATTAGCGATCAAGTTCATTATATATATATATATATATATATATATATATATATATAATATGTTAAGTCATGTCTTCTAAAAAGAATCCCCTCAACCTGACTCAAAGCACTGCATCCAGAGCATCGCTAAAATATCACATTTGAACATCATTAGATGATTTAGCATCTTAAAAAAGCCCAGTTGATGGTGCGACAAAATATTCCAGTCAATCATTAAATCCATAATTATTCAATCCATATCTCATTTGGCAAGCAACAATCTTGCTGAGAAGCTGTCACAGCAATGTCAGCCACATTCTCTTTGGACCGAAATCTGATACCCCACGTCAGCCCACACCCTGCAGTCTGCACACCAAACTTACCAATGCGTGACGACCTGACTTACTGGATCTAATCGGGGGGGGGGGGGTTCGGGGAGGGTATACGACTCTACTTCGTAACGACCATCGACTGCTGTCTAATTCATTATTCAATTGGCGTCATAGAAGTTCTTCAGTTAGAGTTAGAGATGGGATTAGGGATTTAGTTAGGGGTTGACATCTTAGGAAGTTAGGACTTAAAATGAAAGTATAACACTCAAATGAGAAACCTTAATAAAATTATAACGAAGAATCTTAATTTTTCTGTTTTTAAAAACGAAAATTGTTATTTTTCACAGAATAAACTTACACACTGCTAAACGTCAATGATCATCATGCACAAACACACACACACGCACAGACGCATGCACATACACAAACAGCGTGAAACTTTCCATACTCTATAGAGTCTATACAGAATATTAAAACAACGAATAAATCAAAACTTACGCGAAAATACAAAATATTAAATTAAATATAATCAATTGGGTCCAATAATAAATGGGAAACACGATCTAACAAGAATATTATCATTAAGCGATTTAGTATAGACCATAGAAATCAATATAAAATTCTATGACTAACAACTATAGTCAACTATAGTCGCTAGGTGTCGGCGAATGCACTCTAGCGAATGGCGTTCAACTTCTATAGCACCGTTTAAGAGTGCGTAGAAGCGTCAGTCGACGGCACACCAAATCACAATTACACAAGACCTGGTCAAATCCAAGATATCAAGAAGGAAACCAAGATGACATTCTATGGTGGATAAGCGGCAGCCAGGTGAAAACAATTAGTTTTAAATCTCGTTCTATAGAAATTTCGTGTTTACTTACTTACTTACTTAAAACGTGGTTGTGAATTTATAGTGCCCACGTGCTGAGACAACGAGTTCGGAGTTTTGGGGCGACCACTGAGATAGCACGAGTACCAAGAGTTGTCCGAGGATGAGATGAGCTGAACTAATGAAGATGAGGATCTGGTCAGTATTTATCAAATCTTCCAATAAACTGAGTATTTTCAGATCTAGGCTTAAAGCACATCTCTTCCATTTGGCAATTTCCTCCATAGTCTGTCTTGCTGTTTCCCTTTGACTGATCTCTGGAATGATCTGGTCCTCGATTGATACTCTTGGGTAGTAAAATGTTGCTATAGAAGTGCACTATTATTATATTATTATTTTTATTAATGTCATTTTTCCTTCATAATAATCATCATCATCATAACCACCATTATTATCTTTGTGAAAAAAATTAGCTAAATTTGTTGTTATAACTTAAAGATTTATAAGGGTTGTTAACTTGTTAGCGGTGTGAGGTTGGAATTGGTCAAAGTGCAGAGACTTTTAGGCCTCCGTCGTCGCAAACTTTGGAAATTTCTTAATAAAAGGCTTATAAATGTTGGTCAAACTCTAATTCTGTTGCCAAATAACCAAAGCTACAATCTAATCCATAGAATGTTAAAATTTAGTGCGTATGTTTGACCTTTTCCTCTCTGTCCTCTCCAGCAGTAGCGCAGCGTGCCAATGGCAATGGCTAGTATGGCTTTAGCCATGGGCGGCACATGACTATAGGGGCGGCAAATTTTGAGAAATAAATAGGATTTGAAGTGCTAATAATTTAATATTGTAGTGTGTTGTAATATAATGTAATATAGCATTAGTATAGCGCCTCTTATATTTCTACTCAGAAGCGCTCCCGGGAGTCCCGGCATTGGAGTCGCATGACTTCGCTTTCGCATTGAACAGAGCGACGGAGAAAGTAAGTGAGAAGTGATTCCCGAATGGATGGGTTCAAGGCATTCCAGAGGGAGGAGGGTCCAGTCACGGCAAAAGCCCGACGCTGAGTAAGAGCAGAGCGTGATCTGGGTGCATAAACATTCTTCCGATCAGTGGAGCGGAACAGGCGATGTGCAGTGGAAGAGGTTGATGTCTGATATTGTGTATTTCCTTTTATTAATTTGGGGTGGGGGCGGATTAACCAAGAACCAGATGTGGCAAAACTGCACGCCACGGGCGGCTACGCCACTACTTTCCAGTGGCAGTGGTGTAGCGAGGGTATCCGGCGCAGCCTGGAACAAAGTGTACCGTTGGCGCCACCAACACTGCTGACGAGCAAAAAGGTCGTCACGTAGTTCTCGGCGCCCCTCAACTCTCTACGGCACCCCTATTCTTATACTCATGACGAGCAAAAAAAGGTCGCCGCACATGTTTCTTCTTATTTATTATAGGCATTTCACTTACCCAAATACCCGATTTTGGCGCCCCCTCACCTCGGCGCCCGGGGGCATATGCCTCCTGCGCCCTCGCTACGCCTCTGTCCGGTGAGATATTTCGGGTAGACCTGTATTTAGCCATCCATTGGCCCATGTAGTAGGAACAAACCGCACATAGCTGTTGTAAGGGGATTTGAACAGATTTCTAACCATGTCCGGCTAAAAGAAATTGTTGCACGCACCATTTTTAACCCTTCGTGGCAAACGTTTGTGGACCGGTGCTCTGAAGAGTCGCATGTTGTGAGCTGTGAAGTGATGCCTAAGTTGTTGTTATCGCCTCTACTGGGACGTGTTTAGCGTGTCAGTAAGATATATGGCGCTGATGTAGCTATTCACGAGAGTTCTCAATAACGGCATTGATACTTGTTATTTTTTCCTCTATCTGTACAATTGAGACCGACAATTTTCGTGTATGCGTCAATTTGTTTCAATTTTCAACACCAAGACAGACTTCAGTTGAGTACAGTCGATCATATTATATAGCCTAGGTAACTTAGTCTTAGACCTGACCAGGGTTATTTTTAGGATTAGGCCTATCAATTTGGGGGGTGTCGGTCTTAGCAAAAGAACAAAAGACTGGGTTATCTCAGGAATCAGTCAGTGAAGAAAGCGATGAAGAGCTATGGAAGACATGCTAATCTAAAGAGATGGGTTTTTACACCATATATATAGGAAAAAACTCAATTGACATTTCCTCCATCGTCTGTCTCGCTGCTCCCCACTCTGACTGATCTCTGGAATGACCAGGTCTTTTACCGATGGGCTTGGAGTAGATCTGCCATCGACAGAGTTTAATCTAGGCCGTTTCCGGGGGGAGAAATTGCCCTTTCCCCCAGGAAATTTCAAATTCCCCCCGGAAATTTTGGCATACTACATGGACTAACAGCGGCCCCTAGCAGAATTCCCCCGGCTTTGTCAGTTTTTTCCCCGGCTTTTTCAGTGTCCCCGGAGTCCAGGAGTCTAGATTAAACACTGGCCGTCGGTTGAGTAAACGACTGGTGATATAAAATTGCACAATTATCATTATGATTCACTTCAAAATCGCCCATATGGACCAGCACTATTGTGATCACTAAGACTTTTGCTGTCTGTGGTATTTCTAGAACAGGTGAGTGTGCGATTAACATTTCAAAAAGAAGAAATATGACGTGACCACACCTGTTTAGCATCCGTCAAAACTTAGGCCTAGATTTCGTCGGTTAATCGGTTACTCGTTACAAAAAGAAATCCATTCTCAGGACCTAAGTTTCCAAAAAAAAATACTGGCAGGAGACGTTATTTAACCCCTTAACTGGGTGCCCCGAGTAACGCTCGTCCATTTTACATTGAGTTACAAATAGTTGCCCAGTTAAGGGGTTAAGACCCCTCTTATCTCTCGATTGACTTTGTAGACATTTGACAGAGACTAGATTGCTGGAAATTTTCGTATAATGTCGTTTGACATAGCTCACCATTTTTCGTGGCATTTCGAACGCTCTAGAATAAAACTGAGGCAGAATATATTGACTATCCTAATACGGTTTGATTCAATGAAGACGGGGACACAAGAAAATGTGGATATAATTCGTTTCATCACTCTTATGAATTTTTGCATATCTACAGTATAGCCTACTGCTGGAATAGTCCTTAGGGGTCGTCCATAAATGACGTAACGCGATTTCGACACTTTTTGACCCCCTCCCTCCTACGTAACGCGACGTAACAAAACGTCAGACCGCGTAAACTATGACGTAACAACGGGCCGACCGCCCGACCCCCACATTTTCGTTTTCCGAAAAGTCTTGACATATCGAAAAAGGTCATCCTTGCATTCTTTCCTCTCGAAAAACCCTGACGAACAAAAAAGGTCAAAAGTCATCACTAGAATGTTTTTATTGCGTTACGTCACATTTACGGAACCCCCTCCCCGTCGTCACACTTCGTAACAAATGGCCGGACCCCCTCTCCTAACCACGTTACGTAATTCATGGACGACCCATCAATGTTAGGGTATCAATTTTATAATATTTTTTATTATAAAACCTGTGATACAAGAAACCAGCTATCTTAAGACCCTTGATTTTCGACTTTTAGACGTTTTGAATAGATTTTGAAAGACTTTATAATGTCGATTGAGTTGACCATTTTTGCTTGGCATTTCGAACGCTGTTTAATAAAATTGAGGCAGAATATATTGACTATTTTTCGGTTTGATTCAATGAAGATGGGGACACAAGAAAATGTGGATATAATTCGTTTCATCTCTTCTTAATTTTTGTATATCATCATCATCAATAGTCCTTGCTCAGTCAATGTCAGGGTATCATTTTTATAATATTTTTTTGTGGCCTTAAAATTATTACAAGAAACTAGCTATCTTAAAGCCATTAAATTATTATTATTATTATTCATTGTTTGTGTGCTGCTTGATGCTGTGCTTGTCACGAATAATGCTTCATCATCATCATCATCATCATCATCATCATCATCATCATCATCATCATCATCATCATCATCATCATCATCATCATCATCATCATCATCATCATCATCATCATCATCATCATCATCATCATCATCATCATCATCATTATTATTATCATCATTATTATTATCATTATTATTATCATTATTATTATTATTATCATTATCATTCATTATCATTTATTATATTTATTATTATTATTATTATTATTATTATTATTATTATTATTATTATTATTATTATTATTATTATTATTATTATTATTATTATTATTATAGGATAGCTATCCTACGTCGTTTGCTCTTTTAGCGAAAGAAGGAAAGTTCGCGCGAAAATATTGAGTAGACTGGTAATTGAACTCAACTCTAATTATTTATAGTAGAGTAGTGAGAAAGAGCTTATTCGAACACCTTGCACAGGGGAATTCTCTTTTCAGATTTCAGGAACATAGATCATGAATATAGGCAAGAGCGGCATATGTTCAAGGTTCGCGATCGCTCTCATTGGTAATACAGGCCAGCCTCTCCCAGACCATTCAAAATCATTGTGCATAATGACACCCTATATGTTATTAACTGAAGCAACGTGGGATAATGTCACGTCGTGTTGATTCTGTGGAGGAGTGGGGCACGGTGGGGGTAAAATCGGGCAGAACAGGACAGACACACAGCCACGCGCAACCTGTCTGATTCACCTTCGTAGTTTTCCGGAAATCGCACTCAGCGTTTCGAACATGAGTGCAATGTCGACGCACGAGTGTTGTGGCCGCATGCTGTCGCGTCACGTGACGTTTTTTTGTCGTACACCAGACAAGTGAGACAACTGCAGGCTTCGGGCCTTGTTTTTGTGCTCGCCGCCAGAGGTCTGTGGTCCTTCTCAGGCCAGATATCAACAGGCTATAGTGTCATTAGGCGTTTTCGCCAGTTCTCATCGGTGTGACGAGCAGTGGCGGTTCCAGGATTTCTTGGTGGGGGGATGAAATGAATTAATTGGAAGTTGGTGGGGGGGGGGTGAAAAGAGAAGGGAAAATCGATAAAATTTGCCGAAAAAGGCTGGCAAAAGGGAACTTTTTCCTCCTAGCTTTACTACACTTTGACCGCAAAATAGGTTGACAAGCAAAACAAGAAAAAAGGTCATCCGCAGTTTTCCCCGTAGTGTTAGACATTGCCCAAAATAGGTTTCACAAGAAAAAAAAGTCCGGTGGGGGATGCATGCACCCCCACTCATCCGCCACGTGGAACCGCCACTCGTAACGAGTCTGACAATGCCACATTGACACCAGATCGAGGCTGTTGTCACGGCGTTTTAGGTCTAAAACTAGGCTGCCGATAGTCATAATAGACGCCCACGCTATAATCTAGCTTGGCATCGAGATGGTCTGATAGGTCTATCTATAAGTCAGCGACTAACTATAGGCATTTTACGCGCATGTCTTAGCATGACCTATACTTTCATCCATTCGCTTGTAAGTCGTCGTCGTCTATAATTACTGGAAAATTAATAATATCATAATCAATAATTATTAGTAGTATCACATTTCTTTGGCAGTTGATTTAAATTAATTATCGAGTCTGAGTTTCTGAGCAAATTTAGGTGTTTCTCCGAGAAGGATATCTGGAGTACTTGAATAGTTGGATAACGTCACTTCTCCGGGAAGGAATATACTCTTTCAAAGTGAGGTAGGCTCCGTTGAATGTTTTTCATTCGGCTTCGAACCCAGAAAGCTGAAATCATATCGAAATGTCGCACGAATTTGCTGATATTTGGAAAACAAGTGTAGCTTTTAACAGATAATAGACGCCATATGTGTAATAAACGTTTTTTTCTTTTCTTGGCGTTTTTTAACGTTTTTAGCGTTTTTGTAATGTTCCAAACGTTTTTTACATTTATGATAGACACAAGATATAATGAGCTATTAATTCAATTATTCCGAAATAAGCTTTCCATCGGCGATTTATAGATTGGCACATCCTAATAATAATAATAATAATAATAATAATAATAATAATAATAATAATAATAATAATAATAATATTAATATTATTATTATTAATAATATTAATAATATTAATAATATTATTACCTTTATTTTATTATTCTTGCTGAGGGAAAGCATGACTAAAAATAAACTATACAAAAGAAAACAATAGAGGGCCTATACAGTGCAAACAGAACTATTAATTAACTACGGATATAAACAAGACAGGCATTTTACTCGGACATATAACTCACGTATTTGGCAAACTCAACATATATTCAATATCCATTATACTATCAAACACATGCTGATCATAGGGGCCCACTGTAGGCCTACATATTGTCGAGAAACTTAGCATTAGACCGGAACTATATGTAGTTCGTATCTCGGTGATACTTTGTCAAGAGCGCGTGTCAAAAATCTTATGCAAACATTTAGCCTATCTATGAAGTCCTTTAAAATGAGTTTATGGTTGCTTTAGTCCGTGCGATTTAGGCAATGTAAGAGACTTAAATAATTCAACGTTAGCAAGGTAACACTGGAATTTCTTTGCAGCAATAATGCAAATACATGTACCTAATCGACGTGACAAAGTTTTAAAAAACAGCTATTAACCCCTTAACTGGGGATCCCGGATATATTCTTCCATTTTACATTGAGTTACAGTTAAATACACGGTTAAGGGGTTAATCGTATTCCGTCTCTGCCCAATTATTCTCAAGGCATGCATAGATTTTGTGGCATTGAACGACACGTCAAAATCATCCGCATATATTATCTGCTACAAATGTCTAGCATCTTTTGTAGCGCAATAACTGAATGAGTTAACACCAAAATATAATCCTCATAAGCTAAACAAACAACATGCAACCCTTTGATTAAATATAGTACAATGATTGGCCATGTATGCAACATTATGGGGGGCGTCCTTTGTCCCAGACGGTGTGGGAGGACGTTCCCCAAATATGGTACGGTAAAACTTTTGAATGGTCCTAAAATTAATCTGAAGAGGCGCTGTATAAATATGCTATTACATTACAGATACGATTATATTTGCCTTACACATGATGAGTGAAAACGTGCATACCCGATGATGGATATAGAGCCAGCTGTATCGTTGCAAACAAGCCCATGTTTTTATTTCGTCAGATATCGATCTGACATTGATCTAATAAAGTTCTTGTCTGTCTGTCTGTCTGTCTATCTGTCTGTCTGTCTGTCTGTCTCTGTCTCTGTCTCTCTCTCTGTCTCTCTCTCTCTCTCTCTCTCTCTCTCTCTCTCTCTCTCTCTCTCTCTCTCTCTCTGTGTTTGTCCTGTCTGTCTGTCTGCCTCTGTCTGTCTGTCTTTTTTTTCTCTCTCTCCTGTCATGCGCTGCTTTGATGGCAGTTAGCAGAATATCCTGTCTCTCGGCAATGCAAGATAAGCGCAGATTCCGGGTTTGGTTACTTACCCGTCTAAGGCTTAAGGCTTAAGGCTTTTAAGGCTTAAGCTGCCATCGGTCGTTAGGCTGATTACTTTGAGGGAACAGCGGTTTATGACCGACTACAGACTACAGAGTGCGTCTTCTGCGTTGTGTGCATAATTCCGAATGCCTACGAATCAGAAGGAAATCTTCAGATATGAATCCAGCAAGATTCACGAATCGACGCTGAAAGCCGAGGACTCGATGACAAGGTGAGAAATAGAGAACGAGAGAGAGCAGTGGCGGCTCCACCGGGAGGGCCAGGGGGGCCTGTGCCCCCCTATTGAGTGCCTGCCCCCCCCCAGTGGCCTCCCAATTGGGACCCTATACTTAATGCTACATACATTAAACAACAAATGGTTGGCCCCATGATTAGAAGTTGCCACCCCAACGCCCCCCTCCACTTGCCAAATCCTAGAGCCGCCACTGAGAGAGAAAAGAGAGAGAGAGACAGACAGACAGACAGACAGCCAGACAGACAGACAGACAGGGACAAACAGAGAAAGAAAGGGAGAGAGGGCAGAAGAAAAGAATTAGAGACAGGTTACAAGTAATGAAGAAAAGAGAAGCAAAGTTGATCTAATCGGCCAGTAGAGCAGAAAGTAAATTTTAATTTGTCATAATTGGATCATAATTATTTAAATCAGTTCGGATCAGCCGATTATTAATTTTTTTTCATTGAGACAATTTTTATAGCGCAGTGTGCATGTCGAAGGCCAACAAAGCGAAGGGCTCTTTAAACCCGTGTCACTTGTATACGGGGGATGTTTAATTAAACAAGTGAGTCTTGATGGTCTTCTTGAATAAAACAACACAGTTAGTTTTTGCGACATTCTCAGGCTTGGCTTCGGAGTTAACCCCTTAACTGGGGATCCCGGATATATCCATCCATTTACATTCAGTTACAGTTAAATACACGGTTAAGGGGTCAATCGTCATCATCATCATCGTACTGTATAATTCCTAAGCCACTTTAAATCATGCTAAGTCAATGGCATCCATGTAGTAAATTATATAATATATATATATATATATATATATATATATATATATATATATATACAGGGTGCGATTTGTGACCTGGAGCAGTGGGGATATGTCAAGCTTGGGGGATGTAGTTGCTGAGGAAGTGGGAAGTGTAGCAGTGGGGATGTAGTGGTGGGGATGTAGCAGTAGGGAGGATGCAGTTGGGCAGTGGGGAATCCCCATTTCCCCATTATATATATATATATATACATTATATATAATGTGTAAGCTTTTGAGACATTCATATATATATATATATATATATATATATATATATATATATATATATATATGATTTACAAAGGATGTAATTGACTTAGCATGATTATTATATATATTTATATTTATTTATTTATTTATAAGTAATCGATGGGAAGAAACTAACAACGGGAAAAGCTAATTAGCTGACAGAAAGCAACTGTGGTGGTTGGTAAATCATCGTTGTCGTCATTATCATCTAGAGTTCTAGACCTAAGCAACCACGTAATGGGAAGGTCCAGTCTATATAGAAGCAGACTTGAGATTTTGTTTACCGGAGGTATATTTCATCATCGTCTGCTGTGATTTATTGACGGAAAAGGGAAAATCCTTCGATTGGAAATCTTCGCATGTGACGTGACGTCACGTGCCGCGCAATTAGGTCTATTTATAGACGCGGTCCGTCAAAAGACGCCGGGCGCCTGACTCCTGACTCCTCCTTGCTCAACAACCCCGGCTTGACATCGGTCATTTTGCTTGAAGCTTGGAAATCTGAAATCTCGGAAATATTCTATTAATAATATTCGGTGACGCGCCCAGCAAAGATCAGAGCCGGGCTATAGATCGGCTCTGTATAAATTCGGGGTCAGAAGAGAGAGAGGGATGGAGAGGAGAGAGAGAGACACACGTGACCTTGTGTAGTACGTAGAATGCCCTAAACTGTCACGGGACTACTACAGCCAGGCTTGAGAAGTTGAGACACTTTGTTTTTCTGAACAGGTGTAAGATTCCCGGAGATCAGTGACTGCAGGTAGTCAGCGATACGAATAGCCTTCATTAGTCGATTAGAGTCTGTTAAACACAAAATAACCTGTTCGGCGTCGTAAGATTCTCGTTTAATGAAAAGTCTGAGCGTAAATTTAGGCGTCACGTGGTCTTCTTCGGAATGACTTGATCAGATGATCTGTTTCCCCGTTGCATTCCTGATCTGCGGACTGATCTGTGTTTGGTTAGTGACATCAACGCATAGACGGTGTTTCTGTAAGGCTTTATATTATTTGGCCTAAAGTTTCTTGCTCACACATTCCTGTTCTGCGTGTGCTGCTGTTATTGGTCACTGGCGTCGCCAGGGTTCCGGAATAGGGGGGGGGCACCAAGGCTTCTATAGGCCGACATTTTCAGTTCCGAAAAATTGGGGTAATATTAGATTCGAATGTTGAGATTTGTAGCAAATTTTAAACGGTATGACAGCGTATCAGCCCCCCACCCCACCCCTATAATTAATAAAAAAAAGTTTAATCGTTTTTGCGTTCGCCATTGATTTTGCACTGGTCTCTTAACAGTCCCCTCTTCGCTGAGCTCAGTGTTTTATCCAGACTCCAGGCCTTTGGGGAAGAAATTGAGGCTTTGGGGAAATTGGGGGGGGAATCGACTTGGTTGGAGGGGAAAAGACACAGTTCAATGCCAAATTTGTGTAAGTGCTGGGATTTTTTTGTGGGGGAATTTTGAGGGTTTTTTTTGGGGGGGGAATCTCCCCTCCTAACAGGCCTGTATAAAACACTGGCTGAGCTAATCGCCATTATCTCTTCTAGCGGGTTCCACTTCTAGCGGGTAATTTTGAGTAATAGTAGAATTAGACGGTAGGTTCTAAAAGCATATTAACCCCTTAACTGGGGATCCCGGATATTTCCGTCCATTTTACATTGAGTTACAGTTAAATACACGGTTAAGGGGTTAAATCTCTCGACAATCGCCCTTATCAACCCAGTCAACCCAGCCCCGGCGCCAATCCCAGAGCTGGTCCCAGCTCCAATGCGGTGGATGAGGGGGCGGCCCCCGTGCTCCGTTGTGGCTACGCCAATGATTATGGCTGTGCTAGGTACGAGACTATAGGGTGGGTGGTCAGACTGGGTTTGAATATGGTGCGTACCTGGGAAAGTGTCAACAAGTTTGACAGGTTTCTATCTTACTTCTACGGATATTGTGAATTTCACAATGGGGGGGGGCGGGGAGGCCGGAGAGTGTCTCAAGTATAATGACCGGGGTCAAATGTCACCGTGGTCACGTGATCAACGAGCAACATGGACGACTATATTTACTTTAGTATTATTTTGATGTTTGTCTCTGCCTGCTATGGAGTTAGGGACACCAGATCAGTTGGAAAGAATTTAAGGACACACAAAACACATTGGCTTGTCAGACTTTTCAGGACGTTAAAGAAACATAAAAAGCTAGTGATGATCCTTTTTTGCTTGTCGTACATTTTTAGGAGGGTCTAAGGACGCAAAATTGCTCAAAAAGCAGAAAATTTGTGATGATCTTTTCTTCTTGTCGGACTTTTTAGGACGTCAAAAATGCAAAAAAATCATAAAGAACTAATGATGACCATTTTTAGCAATCAATATCAATCAATTACAAAGTCATTTTAATCAAGAGTAATGTCTGAAATCGGTAATCACTATTTTTAATGAAATTTAAGGACATTTTGTGTCCTTATTAAGGACAAACGCCCTTAAGGACGGGGCCACGGAATTTAAGGACTGTTCTTATCATTTAAGGACGTCTGGTAACCCTGTATGGAGTTGAAATAGCGACGGTCCAGACCTGCAGTGTACTTAAAATATTTGTGTCGAATAGCAGTCGATATCTTACCTTGTATGTACCTGTACGTCTACAGGTTTGACATGAGTATGTATAGACCTAGATATGGGAGTGAAAACAGTGGCGTCGCCAGAAAAGTTTGGTGGGGGCAAAAGGGCTAGCATATCAGATTCCTTACCCACTCTTCACCCCTCCACAGAAAACTTTCTCACCGGATTTGCGCGAATCTGGTAGGTGGTCTGGGGCAGGTTGGGGGGTTGCCCCCCGTGGCGAAGCTAATGAGTGAAAACAGCTGTCCTTTAGGCCTAAGTTAATTTAAACAAAGAGTTTCTTCAAAATTCTCATTCTATGCAACTTTTCGAAATTATAATAATGTGATGATGATGATGATGATGATGATGATGATGATGATGATGATGATGATGATGATAATGGTGATGATGGGTTTATGATGTGATGTTGATGATGATGATGATGATGATGATGATGATGATGATGTGATGATGACCTCTGATGTTCCACCCATCCATTCATTCACATTATGGTCTTGCTGTGTAGTCTCACTGTTTGCCCTCTTGTCCCCTGGTAGATTTGTTCCTGTAGTCTTCTTCTTTGTATTCTTGTCTTTGCATCTATCAAAAAATTTTACTGTTCGTCTCCAGAAGCACTTTGTCTTTGGCTGTTAGATCTGACCGCCTGTTGTTATGACGATGATGTTTCTATCTTTAGTTTTGCATGGTATGAGGAGTCCAAACAACATGTTTTTGGACGATAAAATTAATTTGAATTTGAACTACCGTGTGCAATGTCATAAATAACTAATTCAGTTCCGAGACGTAGCCAGGAATTTGATTGGGGTGTGTATAAATATTTTAGGAGGGGGTATAAATCTTAACTATAAACCATACAAACCACATATAACCACATAAAAATCACATTAAAAACTTTACGGTAGGCTGATTTGGGGGGGAATATACCGATATACCCCCCGTCGCTACACCCCTGATTCAGTTACTACAGAGGCCTACTTACTACGTCTACAAAACTCTATTCTACAGTCTTGTAGAGATGCAAAACCGATCTAGTAACGTACTGTAAAGTACATGTACTTGGGGAACTGTTTGTGTTGGTATTGTTATGTCCACTCGAATTTTATCTGAAGCAACATTAACCCCTTAACCGTGTATTTAACTGTAACTCAATGTAAAACGGACGGATATATCCGGGATCCTCAGTTAAGGGTTTAAAATGTTTTAAAAATGACTCAACTGATTTGAAGTGATTTTTTTCTTTAGGGTTTCTGTTAGGGTGAATTTCTGACTGGTTTTCCGGAGGATCGGCAGAGTCGATGTCTTCGACCCCTGCACCGACCTCGACCTTGACCTCGTCCCTGACCCCGTCCCAGTGGTCGTCCATCGCGTCGCGGTGTCTCCGTCGCAGTCACAAGGAGTTGGTCGATGGCGTCGACCCCCAGCACCTCATCGACTATCTCTTCCAGGAGGACGTCCTCTCGGTCGATGACCTGGAGATGGTCCAGAACCTCCCGACCCGATTGAACCGGATGCGCCATCTGTTGACCGTCGTCCACGGTCGTCTCAAGGCCTGCGACCCGGAAGTCGTGTTACGTCACTTCCTGTCGTCGTTGAGTCGCGATTACTGCTTCCTGGAGACGAAACTTCGCGAGTCTCTCGATCAGCTGGTCGACGCGGAAATTAAATCGAACAGGCGGAAAGACACTGCCAATCAGAATGGAGATGGAAGCGCAGAACGGCGACACCTGGCGAATGCGAACGACGAAACACCGGAAAGGAAGAGAAAAGAGGAGGAAAAGGGCGTGAAATATCCGGTAATGGAGTCGGAAGGATTAGTCCAGTCGAAACGCTTCGATTCGATGTCTTCTGAAGTTTCTCTACCGACTCAGAAGGTGTCGCCGCCTAGCGAACTGGTCGACGACAGCGCAGTGGTGTTGTCGGCGCCACCTAGCGAATGCGTCGATCGATTTAAGAACGGCCGTCCGTATGCGAGCAGCAACAGTACAGTGTCGCCACCTGGCGAATTGCGTGTGGATTTTAATTTGCTGCCTAATCGCCAGGGTGTCTACGGCTTCGGTCCACCGGCGCTGATGCCGCCTTCGAACCGCGGAAAACGCTTCAAGTCGCCGTTTCACCAGAAGATCTTCGACCTGCTGAGCAATTCGGTCAACGGCCAGCATTTCGACCATTATTTCCACGCGAAAAACCAGCTTTCGACCCGCGCCAGCCGCGACCCGGACACTAAATGTCTCATACTCTACATGGACGCCTGCAAAAGCGCCATCAAATCGGATTTCTCGGCGGCCAACCAGGCCGTCGAGTGCCTGAGCCTGGCCGCCCTGGGGTCCTCCGCCCCCAACAAATTCTGCGCCCTGTTTCTCTCGGTTCGCGTCTGGATCAACCTGAAGAGACGGAAGCTGAACAAGGCCGACCGCGCCCTGACCGAGGCGCTCGGCGTCGTCGCCCAGGACCCGGTGACCTGTTCGGGCATGACCGCCGGGTGGCTGTACGTCGACGAGGCGAAGCTGCTGATGGCGCGCATGACGTCGACGATGCGTCACGCCGACGTCATCCGACGTCGAGCGGCGTCGGCGATGGAGCGGGCGATCGAGCAGTTCCGACGGGACGACTCCGCAGACGGCCCGTACGGAGCCAACTTCGCCTCCGTCAAGCTCGCCTCCCTGCTGCTCGCCTGCGACGACCGGCTGGCGCTCGTCGGCCTCGTCGACCCGACCGACGACGACGTCCGGCGCGCCGACGCGCTGCTGCGGTCGGTGGACGACTCGCCGACCGGGATTCCGTCGATACTGAAGCCGCTGTTCCTCGTCGCGCTCGCCGACCGGAAGTTCCGGTTGGGCAGCGTCCGGCGGGCGCTGGAGCTGGCCGCCGACGCCGCCGACATGGCGTCGAGGAGGGAGCTGGGCGAGGAGGAGGCGCTCGCCCGGGTCCGCGTCGACTGCTACTCGCGGCGACTGGTGAGCGCCGGTTGGGGTCACGTGACCGTCCCTGCCGCGTTGTTGCCCGCCGGCGACGACGACGACGACGACGACGACGCGGACGCCGAAGAATCGGAACCAGATGACGTCAGCGTCGACGTCACCGGAAACGGAAAGACGGCGAAACGGAGAAAGATGACGCGGAGGACGCGAGACGACGAGCTATCGCGCGTCATCGACGCGTCATCTGGCGTCGATGCTCCGTCGTCGTCGTCGTCGTCGTCGTCTAGAAGGACCGGTTCTTTTCAGTCGACGCTGAGCTTCGGCCGATCGCTGTTGGGTCTTCTGAAGATCTTCGTCGTCTTCTTCGTCATCCCCGGTGTCCTGTTCTACGAGGCGTCCTGTCTGAACGAACAGCTGAAAACGCCGGTCGAAGCCCTCGTCTGCGACCGAATTGAAGGTAGTCTATGACCCTCTTCTCCTCCACAACGCTCTTCTCTTCCGACTCTACAGCTCTGCAGTCTACGCAGTCCTCTGTGATCGAACAGAACGACAGTTGCATACCAACTATTATTATCATTATTATTAATATTATTATTTATTGTTATTGTTATTGTAGTAGTAGTAGTAGTAGTAGTAGTAGTAGTAGCAGTAGCAGCAGCAGCAGTAGTGGTGGTTGTAGTAGTGGTGGTAGTAGTAGTAGTAGTAGTAGTAGTAGTAGTAGTAGTAGTAGTAGTAGTAGTAGTAGTAGTAGTAGTAGTAGTAGTAGTAGTAGTAGTAGTAGTAGTAGTAGTAGTAGTAGTAGTAGTGGTAGTAGTATTATTATTATTATTATTATTATTATTATTATTATTATTATTATTGACAATTTATTTATTATGTGCCATAATTATTGCCTAATATCAAGAACAAGGGAACATTGAATTGACAATTACTTATCCTACTCGAAGTCAACATCTAATTAAGACAGAACTCGACTCTCAAGAAGACATCGCATCGTCTTGATGACGTCACGGCCGATTACTAAGACTGCGTCATTCCAGGTGCTTCGTCTCAGGTGTGACTGGTTGCGTTGGAATTCTTTAATTGCTGCGTCGTTCGGCTTGACCAAAGAAGCTGATATTTCAAGGCTTCTAAACAGCATGCAGTCAGCCAGCTGATATAGCATTATTATATCAACACTTCTCACTAACTGCTATATGCAGCAGAGGTGGCAATAGGTCACTCAAAATCAGTGGCGGCTCCAGGATTTCTTTGTGGGGAGGGGATGAAATGAATTCAAAGAAAATTGGCGAGGGGATGAAAAGAGAAAGGAAAATCAATAAACTTTCCCGAAAAAGGCTGTCAACGGGATTTCCCCCCCCCCCAATTTTACTACACTTTTACCGAAAAATAGGTTGACAAGCAAAAAAAGTTCGGTGGGGAATGCATCCCCCACGTGAAACCGCCACTGCCCAGAATGACCCACAGCCCGTTGATCCATGACCAATATGACCCATGGGTCATCAAAGGTCATGAGAAATTAAATGCCTATTGTGGCTTTTCAATGCCGTCTGACTATGTCAAAACAGTAGCGTTATTACCATGTAATGTAAATGAAAAGATTACAAGTATTTATTCAACGAAGGTGAACTCGAAGTTTCATTCGCTGCATGAGGGGCCATCCATAAATGACGTAGGTGCGTTACGTTATTTGTGGATGGCCCCTAACTCGTTACAGTGCATACTTGTTTCTCTGTCGTTGTTCGTTATAATTATGTCGTTGTTTTTTCTCTCTAATATTTGAATCAAACTGGCGCGCGTTTTAATTCGCCGAATTTCAGAAAAACGCTTTCAAAATGACTTAATTTTGCTCTTCTGGGCACAACGTATTTGAATTTGGTCTAAGAGTACGTGAAAACTCTCCAGAATTTATTTACCCCGCACTTTCAGCTTTTCACCCTCAATTTTGCACCCAAAAACTCTTTATTATTGCAATTTCGTTCTAACCGTTTCTCCTCAGTTTTCTCTGAAACCTTGTTCCCAACATTTTTTCCCCAATTTCACCCTCCCGCTGACTTTTTATAGCTATTTTTCGTCAAATCTGTGTATTTCGGACCTAAACTTTGATTTTTACATTTCGGCGATCGACTGACCTCAATAAAACTTCCGATACAAGGAATCAGCTATCGCAAATATTGCGATTTGATGGCATCACATTCAACAAACGAACCCAATGTCCGCATTGGTTATTTCTGTTTTACCCGACGAATTATTTCCCCTATTTCTCCTCTTTTATTTACATAATCAATCGGCTTACAGAAGATAGCATTCTGCTGAAACTGGTCTGCCGGTGGCATTTTGGCAAGGCCCTGAGCAGGTCTATGTGATGTGTCTACGTGATTCTTAGTAAGATTCAACACAATCTGTGTCTTTGACATCCTTTGTGACAGACAGAGCATTAATTGTTGTTGTTTTAGCGTGCAGTGATACACAAAATGTGCAGTGATAAAATGAAAATGTGCAGTGATAAAATGAAAATGTGCAGGGGTCAAATGAAAATGTGCAGGGTGATCAAATGCAATTTTCTGTGCTTCGTGCAGTGACAAGTTTTCCCGGACGACCTTTTTTGCTTGTCCGTTGCGCGTGTGTCCACAAATTTCCTGAGTTTAGTGCAGTGATAATTTTTTCTTAAAACAGTCCCTGGACCTGCCAAAGGCATGCTTACGGTTTTAGTAACACTGAACTTGACGTATTTTTTCAACGAAGTCTTTAAATGCATTTCCGAGAATACTTCTACACACACACACACACACACACACACACACACACATACTGAGTTAACCAAGGCAACTGGTACCCGCTGCCAATGCGTATGAGAGTGTGTGTGGGCGACTCTATGGAATACAGACGAACTGCATTAATAATCAGCAGAAATTGAGCATCTGTCAAAAAGTCGTGGTAGAGGTTGTCTTCTTGGCCCACTTGGAAACCATCCGCGGGAAATTTGGCCCGCGGACAGGCTTTGCGGGTAGTGACTGCTAAAGATGTTACTGGCGAAAATCGGGCTTCTCTACATGAGAGGGGTTATGATGATGATGATGATGATGATGATGATGATAATAATAATAATAATAATAATAATAATAATAATAATAATAATAATAATAATAATAATAATAATAATAAGGGTTAGAGTGGTCCGGTATAGGGTCTACAGTCTACACTGTGTGAGAACAGACCCTACTGACCCTCTAAACCTTGTTTTTATCATAATTGGGGTTGTTTCCCCTTTCAAGGAAGATTAAGAATATGCAGCTACCACTGCACTACTTTCAAAGCGCTATATAAATTTACGAGATTTTACTCACCTTTACTTATTTGGCGTCAATACGGGTGTCGCTTACTGTTCACTTTCCCCAAACTTCTGCCCATGGAAAAAAATTGCCACACACACACACACACACACACACACACACACACACACGTCATCCGCATAATGAGAGCGAGCCTCTGATATACTGTAGGTCACGTGACTCCAAACAAACTCCATACTGTACATCTGCGCGTTTTAGACATGTTAATCGTCGTGTGGGTCGGATCCAGGTAATAAAATTCTTGACGAGGGACGTCGTCAGGGCGGCGCGCTTCCTTACGAAGGGGGGGCATGCCCAGCGCCGCTTTGTGTGCGATGTTTGTTTTATTTTCTTGGATAGAAGCTACAGTAATAAAAAAAGATTTTGCAGACCGGTCGGGTCGTCAAGAGAGCCAGAATGTTGTTTGTCAAGATGAGGATGTCTGTTCTCTGTCTGCAGAAGCAAAGGAAACAGAGGGGGAAGAGGGAAGAGGGAGACAGGCAGATATAGAGAGTAAGTGAGACAGAGACAGAAGGAGAGAGAGGGAAAGGGAGGGAAAGAGAGGGGAGGGGAAGAGGGAGGATGCAAACCAATAAACAGGCATGTATACATAAACCTCTGACGAGAATCGAATCAAGAAGGCTTCTTCTCTTTCTCCTTCTTCTTCTATTCCTTCTCCTTTTTCTTCTTCTTCTTCTTCTTCTTCTTCTTCTTCTTCTTCTTTATCAACATCATCAACAACATCATCATCTTCTTCTTCTTCTTCTTCATCGTCATATTTTTCTTCTTCTCTTTCTCCTTCTCCTCCTCCTCCTCCTTCTTTTTTTCATCATCATCATCATCATCATCATCATCATCATCATCATCATAATCTTCATCTTCTTCATCTTCATCTTCTTATAATCTTATTCTTATTCTTCTTCTTCTTCTTCATCATCTTCTTCTTATTCTTATTCTTATTCTTCTTCATCATCATCATCTTCTTCTTCTTCTTCTTCCGCTTTAATACGTCGGATCGGTTCTGTACACGGACATCGCAGGGGCAAAGAAAGTCTGGCTGAATAACTCCAGGTGAATAAAAATCTGAACAAAAACCACATTCCAACGTCAAACATTCCACTCTCCATCATCCAGACACACACACACACACACACACACACACACACAGAGAGAGACAGATAGATGCAAAGACACAGAAACACAAACAGGTAGGCAGACAGGCAGACAGGCGAACGGACAGTGGATGATAGTTTGAGTTTGGTTTACAGGACAGATTATAATCTGATCGTTGTTTTTGTGTTTGCTTCTGCGTTGTTATGTCTCTGCTACACATTATTTTATTGATAGGGGGTGGGGGAGGGGTGGCGCGCACTGTCATGAAACAGCAGTTGGGAAGTCAATCCTCCTCCTCGTCCTCTTCCTCTTCCCTCTCCTCTGCCTTTTCTTTCTTTCGTCCCGAAATCCTCTTATTCCGGTTGGGTTTTTTGTGCATTTGCTTGTTTTGCCATCTTGGTCTCGTTTCGGTTTTCTGACAGTAACTGTTTCCCCCCCAGCTCATCTAATTTCCAAAAACGATTCGAATTTGGCATTCATTTGCTAGTGAGAAACAGAGTACGAAGACATTAGAGAAGGATGGATGGATGGATAAATAAATAAATAAATAACGAGATAAAGAAGGAAGGAAGTAAGGAAGTAAGTAAGTAAATAAGTAAGGAAGGAAGAAAGGAACGAAGAAAGGAAGGAAAGAAGAAAGGAATGAATGAATGAATGAAGGAAAATGAAATAGTATGCATGTGAAAGTTACTCTACCATGTCGTATTATTAACATACATGTAAATCGATTAAAGTGTGACTGTATCAATTAACTGTCTGTTATAAAAGCAATATACAATTAGGAAATTTACAGGTCTTGTGGAATACTTAGGACCTTCTAATATCCGGGCAAAGTCCTATCATGTTGATCTTCACTTGTAGGCCTACAGTATCATGTGTACTGTACAGTGTAATGTCCAAAAAAATAAGTATGCGGCTCTAGAGTTTCGCCGTTCGTTTTAGCTCAAAAACTCAATTTAAAAATTGATTCATCGGGCAATGACGTCTATATTCTATAATATATGGCATCGACGGTTGAAGAATTTTTGCTACTGCTATAACTGCTATTCCAGACACATTCCATTCTATATTAAACTAGACCCGACTCACCAGAGGTATTGAAATGGCGGTCCGCGGGCCAGATCCGGTCCGCCAAGTGGTGTGAAATGGCCCGCGAAAATAATAAAAGGCAAATTACATTTCTTTCTAGTAGGCCTACTTAATGAAATATTTTTAAAATGTCTTGCTATCAATTTATATGTTTTTATTACGCATTATAACTTTTTCCAAAAACACATGTTAGAGAGGAGAAGAGAGAGAGAAAGAGAAAGAGAGAGAAAGAGAAAGAGAGAGAGAGAAGAGAGAGAGAGAGAGAGAGAGAGAGAGAGAGAGAGAGAGAGAGGGGAATTAATAGAAACATGCAAAATAATGACTGGGAAAGTAGCTGTGCCATATGATCGATTCTTTACATTGGCACACTATAACAGCACAAGAGGACACAAATGCAAATTGTTTAAGCAGAGGGTTGGTCCAAGAAAGGACATTTTTTTAGTGCAAGGGTTGTGGACAAATGGAACAGTTTGGACGAGGTTGGAGTGACAGTTGAAACAGTAAACGGATTCAAAGGCTATCTCTATAAACTAGGTTATTGAATGCAGATGGTTACATGAGTGGTTTTCACACAGACTTACTTAACCTCCTAAACCACTTAAAATAACATTATTTTAATTATTACAAACATACATACACACATACATATACACACACACACACTATGATCTCACAACATCCATTGAAAAGGAAATTGCTGCATATTAGAAAAGATACTGTTAATTAGCCTAATGATGATTGCAATAATTGATCAAGAATGCTTTTTATAGAAATAATATCGACCAATCATTTCGAACTAAATCGCATTATATTATCACAGGGTGGCGCAATAAAACCCGTGTTACCCTGTTTCACTGTAAACTTAAATGGCTGCATTCGGGAATCAGGATATAAACACAGCAGATAGGTACTGTACAAAGACACCGATTGCACCACCCTGCACAATATTATACTGTATTATCACTTTATAAAACATTTGCACATGATTTACTCTTGTCTTTGCTACAAATTTAGTCTTTGTAATGTTTTAAAGGCATATATACGAGTTAGTAATCTTAAATTTTGCGAATGTTATAAGTCATCGATATTATTATATATTTAATGCGTTCTGCTACTTTCAGCCATTAATGGCAGGGGCGTAGCTACGGGGGGGTATATCGGGTATATATACCCCCCCCCCAATTAAGAGGACGTCGTGCTGGGTTTTGGCCGTTTCCAATTTTGAAATGACGCTTAGACTACGTTCATCTTTGCTCAGCTGATCAGAGCATCCTGCTCTGTGCCACTCTGCACAATAGGGGAGGGGGCAGGAGAAGGAGGAGCAGGAGGAGTTGGAGGTAAGAGAAGGGGCGAAGAAGAGGGCGAGGAGAACTAGGGTGACCACGTGACTGGGGCATCTTGTTATATGGGGCATCTTGTTATATCTGTCTGTTTCTGTCTGTCTGTAAAGTTGTGACTGTCTGTCTGTCTGTCTCTGTCTGTCTGTCTGTCTGTCTGTCTGTCTGTCTGTCTGTCTGTCTGTCTGTCTGTCTGTCTGTCTGTCTGTCTGTCTGTCTGTCTGTCTGTCTGTCTGTCTGTCTGTCTGTCTGTCTGTCTGTCTGTCTGTCTGTCTGTCTCTGTCTGTCTGTCTGTCTGTCTGTCTGTCTGTCTGTCTGTCTGTCTGTCTGTCTGTCTGTCTGTCTGTCTGTCTCATCGATCCTATCTCTTTGTCGGTAATCATCACGTGGTTTGCGTTTAAACAAATCGGTGCGTGGGGCATACAAACAACAGGGAGACTACGAAACGGATGGGGTGTGATAGAGAGATGAGGCGAGGGAGAAAGTGAACAAGTGAGGAGATTGGGGGAGGGAGAGTGGGCCAGAGGTGAAGCGGTCCCGAGGTAAACGTCTGACGCAGCAGCAGCAGCTCAGCGCTGAGGACAGGAGGAGGAAGGGAGGAGGAGGAGGAGGAGGAGCAGAAGGAGGAGGAGAGGGTAACGAGCACGCCGCCTTGTGGCTGGCAGAAGGCGTCGAACGCATGTGAGGAGAGAGAGAGAGAGAGAGAGAGAGAGAGAGAGAGAGAGAGAGAGAGAGAGAGAGAGAGAGGATTCTGGGTAAACAACGAAGTCCCTCTGTACTCTTCGTATTCATCTCTTCGTTCTCGCTTGCGTCAGAGAAGAAGATGCTGATGATCGACCGAGAGGAGAAGGGAGGAGGAGAAAGAAACTGCTGTGCGTTTCGCTAACAACACGAAATCGAACTGTTTAAAAGACTAAAACACCGAAAACGAAAATAAGTAACCGAAGAATGACAGAATTTCAGTTTCGAGACCGAATTTTCGCTGACGAAAACCTGGATTAGTATGCCAAATTCTAGATTCTCGTCAAAAGTAGAAACCATTTCGTAAATAATAATAATAATAATAATAATAATAATAATAATAATAATAATAATAATAATAATAAATAATAATAATAATACTGAGGTTTAGAGTGGTTCAGTAGGGTCTGCCCAGTCTGAGTTTCTTCTTGCTATTTCAAAATGTCCGACTTCGGCAACGGTTCGACGATTTCCGCTTTTACGTCCGTGACGTCACCGTGGCCCGACAACTCGCCGGAAGATGACGTCATCTTCAACGACAGCTCCGCAGCCTTCGAACCGTCGAACTCTATGGGCGTTTCGAGCATCGACGAGTACATGTGGATCTACTTTTCGCCGATCGTGCTCATACTCGGTCTGTGCGGCAACATCCTGACGATAGTCGTGATGCGCCGGAAGCGCCTGCGCGGGACGACGACCAGCGTCTACATGCCGGTCATGGCCGTCTTCGACACCGTTGCCCTGTGCTACGGCATCGCGCCCGAGTGGTTCAAGGCAACGGAGCTGGTGGAGTTCCGCGAGCTGCACCCGTTCCTCTGCAAGCAGGAGAAGTTCGTCTTCTACACGGCCAGCGACGCGGCCATCTGGGTCCTCGTCCTGTTCACCGTCGACCGGTTCGTGGCCGTCAGTTTTCCGCTGCAGAAGAGCCGCGTCTGCGTGCCGCGCCGGTCGAAAATCGCCTGCGCGGTGGCGTTTGCCCTGTGCGTCGCCAAGAACCTGCACGTCTTCTGGACGCGCGGCGCCGAGTACGTCCAGAGGGGCGTCCTGCTGACGAACTGCGGCAAACCGGAGCCGTACAAGACCTTCGAGTCGCGCCACCGGCCGTGGATGGCCCTGGCGCTGATCAGCGTCCTACCGTTCTGCATCCTGCTCTTCTGCAACTGCGTCATCATCTGGAAGCTGGCGAAGAGCAGCAGCCGCCAGCAGGTAGAGATGCGAAAGTCCTACTCGTCGCAGACGACGACGACGACGACGACGAAGACCACCGTGGAGCGTTCGAAGACGTTCAAGCAGACGACGATGATGTGCCTCAGTGCTTCGTTCGTCTTTCTCGTATGCGTCATCCCGAGCATCGTCATGCTGATCGGCAAGCCGTACTGGAGCGACACCGATTCCTACGAGGTGGCGAAGGCCGTCAACAACCAGCTGGCCTACCTCAACCATTCCATCAACTTCTTCCTGTACTGTCTCACCGGGCAGAAATTCAGATACGAGCTGGTATCGTTGATGGTCCAGGTACGTCGCAGCATCCGACATTCGGACGCCGATGGGCTGAGCACCTCGAGGAACACGGTCACCAGCACCCCGCGCAGTTTCAAAATCCTCAACACCGTCCACAGCGCGCCGAAAGGACAGGTCAGAGTTCACGCGTGTGACCTTTGAGGCGACTTTGACCCCCCGCTAGAGGTCAACGCGCATGCGAAAGAACTCTTTGAAAGGAGGAGTATAAAGAAACGAAGAAATAATACATAGGGACAGGGTTTAGAGTGGTTCGAGCAGGGTTTAATCTAGGCCGTTTCCTGGGGGGATTGCCCTTTCTTCACCCCACCGGAAATTTCAAATTCCGCCCGGAAATTTTGGCATGCTACATCAACTAACAGCAGCCCCCTAGCTGACTGCCCCGGTCTTGTCAGCCACCCCTCCCCGGAATCCAGGAGTCTAGATTAAACACTGGGTTGAAGACTACTTAGAACTGGAACACAGTATAACGATACTTTGCAAGAATCCTAACCGGAATTAGCATAGAACACGTTTTCAAAACGACTGCCTATTATAACAAATGCTTTTCTGATATCTAATAATGACTTTTACACCAAATCATCTGTTAGAACTTCAATTTTTATATCGCTGCGCTAATATCATGGGCGTCTGACTCATGTGCCAATCACTAGGTGGCGCTTTTCCTGTTGCGTCTAGTCTCATTACCAGAGATGGCGATGGGTCACTCGGAATGACCCACGTGACCAGTGGCGGCTCCACTTGAGGGTCCCGGAGGCCCGTGCCCCCTATTTAATGGTGGGTTGGATCAGAAAATAAGTAATGGTTTAAGAAATTGTAATGTATTATGGTGGGTTGGGTTGGGTTGGGTCAAATAGGGTTAACCATATCGCCGTCATGGACTGGGTTGGAGATTCGATGGGTTCAGTTGGGTTCTAAACAGGGATAATTCTAGGATTGTGAATTTGGGGGGTGTCGACCTCAAATGTGGGGTGTCCGGAGCTACTTAGTATGCATTTGTATGCATACATTGTCACATTACCAAATTTGGGAGGTGTCGACCTCAAATTGAGGGGTGTTGGGGGTTTTAGGGGGTATAAAAATATTCCTGGTTCTAAAAAAATGGACCCGTGGTCATCTCTGCATGACCCATATGACCCATTGAGTATTTGACGACCCATTTGACCCTTTGACCCTTTGACCCATCTCCGATCCATAGTCTACCGTCGCTGATCTTCGCAATAAGTTATTCTTATTACCGGGTAATGTTGCCTTGGAACCTAGATGACTTCAATTGCTCAACTGCACACTTCGAATAGGAAGATTCCTCCTCATTTGCACTTTTGTTGCCGTGTGAAGAGAGAAGAAGCGTGCATACGAAGAGAAGTCCTAGGAGGAAAGATGAAAGAGAAAGTCCAGAAAGAGTGACCAAGGACATCGACGCTGGGGGTCGATGTTCGACACTACGGCAAAAATATCAAGTGTTCAATCCTGAAGATAAAAGCTCAAGATAGAGAGGAGTGGCGACGCTGGAGTATGGAACCTGTCTTTGGACAGAGCTGGGGGTGGAAGAAGAAAAAGAAGAAGTTCAAGAAGAAGAAGATAAAAGCTCAAGATAGAAGAAGAAGAAGAAGATTTGGAAGAAGAAGAAGAAAAAAAAGAAGATGATGATGATGATGATGATGATGATGATGATGAAGAAGAAGATGATGATGATGATGATGATGATGATGATGATGATGATGATGATGATGATGATGATGATGATGATGATGATGATGATGATGATGATGATGATGATGATGATGATGATGATGATGATGATGATATTCGGCAACAAATCCCAGGTATACAGAATCAGACCTTGTACAGACTAAGACGAACGAAAGGGGAAAATGGAGGTTCATAGTCGTCAACCTAAAAATACATGGCACAGGAAGAAAAAGAGGAGGAGGAGGAGGAGGAGGAGGAGGAAGACGATGAAGAAGAGAAGGAGAAGGAGAGGAGGAGCAGAGAAAAAGCTTTGGCAGCCATCTTTGGTATGATTTGGATGAAAACCGACACGGTCCATTGATTTTGAGACGCAAGACAGAGAGCACACATAGAGACGACGAGAGGCTGGACCCACCTAAGCCCCAGAGGCTGAACCTAAGCCCCAGAGGCTGAACCTAAGCCCCAGAGGCTGGACCTGGGCCCCAGAGGCTGGGCCTGGACTCCAGGAGCTACGGCATTCAATAACGACACGCAGGACCATCGGCTACCGATTTCATAATCGTTCGAGCGAAACGCTGCTACGGTTGCTAAGAAACAGGGAAACAGATCCATCTGTCCGTCCGTCTGTCTCTGTCTGTCTGTCTCCTTCTGTCTCTCTCAGTGTGTGTGTGTGTGTCTTGGTCTATTCTCATTCGTTGTTGCCTTTGCGGTGTTATTATCCTTGGTTTTATTGCGAACGAGGAAACCGTTTAAACTAGCGACATATCGCAGCATTGAATGCGTTAATCGTCTAAATTCCCTGCGAAGAAGAAGAAGGGAGCATCAGAACTCAACAACGGGGTCTGCCCGGAGCTCTGAAGACGTTTAACCGTGTGTATCTCTCCTCGGCCGAATTTATGTCTGGTCTTGTCTTTTCGTCGAAAGATCGTACACCGCAGATATCTTCGTGTTGTGCAGCGAAGAACGGACTTTGAACGTATCAGCCTGCGAGACATCTTCGGCGTACGATTCGGAGTAGAAAACGAAAAATTAAAAGTAAAAATATCGAAGACATAGAAAATCAAGATAGAGAGAGAGAGAGAGAGAGAGAGAGAGAGAGAGCGAAAGAGAGATGTAGAGAGGAGAGGGGGAGAGAGAGGAGGGGGAGGGGGAGAGGTCGAACTAAAAGGGCAACCGATAGAACGACTCGGAGAAGACGATCGTAGGTGAGTTTAAGTAAAATAAACTAGACTGCGCACTCAAGTTTAAAAGCTGCAAACTCTCGACTGTCATTCGTTAATCAATCACTGCTAAGCACTGCCATTCATCGTCATTATCTTCCTCCTCCTCCCTCCTCTTCCTCCTCTTCCTCCTCTTTCTCCTCTTTCTCCTCTTCTTTTCCACCTCTCCACCTCCTTAATGAGGAATCTAGTTACACTGTCCCTTGTCTCATTGTCTTTGCCTGGTGTCCTCTCTCTCTCTCTCTCTCTCTCTCTCTCTCTCTCTCTCTCTCTCTCTCTCTCTCTCTCTCTCTCTCTCTCTCTCTCTCTCTCTCTCTCTCTCTCTCTCTCTCTCTCTCTCTCTCTCTCTCTCTCTCCCGGTATTTCTTTTCGCTCTGAGATTTTCTATAGCAAGTAAAGCAAGTATTCAAAGTAACACACTTGTAGAAACTCTGTTTCGCAGCCGGAGTACATTTTCGGCAGCATAAACAGAGGAGAGCAGAAGAAGCGGGTATGGTGATGCCGAAACTCAAGATCCCTCCCATCACCAGCAGCAGCAGCAACAACAAAGGCGACGTCACTGTTCGACCAAAGTCAGGTAGGATAAAAGACGAAAGTCATTGATGGAACCACTTCAAGTACCATCTGTCCAACCAGTACCAGCATTTTTAACCTTTTGGCTCTAAGCGATCTCTTGTTTCCCATCGTTTTGGTCTGCTGTTATCGCTCGGTAGGTGGCGTGAAAGTCGCACTTTCGATCGTCTTCTATTATCGCCCGTCAGGATTTTTCTGTCTGTTAAAATTTCAGAGATTGCGTCCCCTAGACTTCCTAAGGCACAGGACACACTACATAATTTCTAGTATTTCTATAATTGCAGAAATTCAACTCTTCATAAACCACTCTAAATCACAGAAATGTCATTATTATTATTTAGCCTCATAAACCAGTCTAAATCAGCATTACATTATTATTATTATTAGCAGTATTATTATTATTATTATTATTATTATTATTATTTATTATTATTATTATTATTATTATTATTATTATTATTTTAGTAGTAGTAGAAGTAGTAGTGTGAACATCATCCTATAGGGCCTACCAACATGGAATTTTTAGCATCGGGTTTACAGATCGGCAGAAAACATTGAAACAGAACAGTGTACTCGCTCCGTTAAGACTGCGAAAACAAAACCATGGATTACCAACAAGACATTGTAAGTCCACAGTAAATTTAAATCTACTGGCTACGCCCCTTTGTGAGAACCAGATAATCGCATCTGGTACAGCAAGATGAAGATTGAGACCGAAGCAAATCATAGAGCTATGCAATTACCTTGCTGTTGAGATGTCTATCCGGGTTTGCTTGGCAAATGGAAATAGGCCTATACGGATATTAGAAAATTGTCAATATTGTCAGTTGTGCGAAATAATTGCCTATTATTGTCAAACTGTCCTTGACATACATAATTACTGGGGAGAAACCCAGATTTTCCTTAAAACACGACCCCTGTTTCGCCCCCAGTGTCGTCGTGTTGATGTCCTCGTTTCACAAATGTCACGACTCACGAATAGAGAAGAAGACAGGAACACACGAAATAAATCGAGTCATCATTATGCAGTGTTTATTCTAGGCCTTCTCTGGGGAAATTCCCCCATCCAAAGTTTTAAAAAATTCTCCCCCAAATTTTTTTATATGTTGGATGGGGGATGGAAATCTCCTCCCCCCGCAACAAAAAAGCGTGGAGACTCAGACCTTGTCCCTCTTAAACATTTCAAAATCCCCCTCCCAATGTCAAGGTGGCTAGAATAAACACTGGCCATTATACTGCGCAGTTTTGCCGTTATTTGAGGGACTCAAAGACAGGAAGACAAAGAAGGAGAATACAGGAACAAACCTACCAGAGGACAAGAGGGTAAACGATGAGATTACACAGCAAGACCATAATGTAAATGAATATTATGGATTGAGTTGAACATAGTGGTTCTCACACAGGGCAGATCCTACTGAACCACTCTAAACCCTGTTATTGTCCTCCTCCTCCTCCTCCTCCTCCTCCTCCTCATCATCATCATCATCATCATCATCATCATCATCTGTTGTCGGTTAATATTGGCTTGTAATTGAATTCGGGCCAGAAGCAACCGTGCTATTAATATATTATATTACAGTATATGTATTTTGTATATTATATTGTATTATACGTATATTAATATTGTTACTACTACTACTACTACTACTACTACTACTACTACTACTACTACTACTACTACTACTACTACTACTACTACTACTACTACTACTACTACTACTACTACTACTACTACTACTACTACTACTACTACTACTACTACTACTACTACTACTACTACTACTACTACTACTACTACTACTACTACTACTACTACTACTACTACTACTATTGCTACCCCATTACTCTTGTCCTAATAGAACGTTGGGTGTTGCATGTGATTTTTTCAAGTGAAGCGTGGATCGATGGTGCGGAAGAAGGGCCGGGTGAGGAGAATCGTCGATCCGGATCTCGTCTCACAACAGACGGCGGGACAGGTGGAAGGGGTAGCGGCAGTGGACGAAACGGAGATGAAGATGGAGAGGGAGGAGGCGATGAGGAGATGGTACGAAGAACAGAGAAGGAAATACCCAGTTGCTCCAGATGGTATGGACAGTGTTTTATCTAGGCCTCCTGTTAGGGGGAGATCCCCCAAGCCTCAAATTCCCCCCCCCCAAAAAAAAAATCTCAGCACTTACACAAATTTTGCATTAAACCATGTTTTTCCCCTCCAGTCAAGTCGATTCCCCCCAAGGCCTCAATTTCCCCCAAAGGTCTGGAGTCTAGATGCTGTTTTTTGTCGTAAGGATACATTCCGAATTCGATCGTTCGACGGAACCTCAAACCTCACGTCCCCCACCCACCGAAAGAACAGGAAGAAGAAGACGAAGAGAAGACAAGAGACCGTCGCAAGGTGACACTACCTGTACACCAGATTTAGATATAATAGATGCAGGCATACAGACAGACAGACGGACAAACACAGAGGAAGACATCAAAGCATTCTATTACGAGGCAGAAGGAATACACATACAAACAAACATCCATTCAAACATAAATAAACATAAACATATATACAGACAGACAGACAGACAGACAGACAGACAGACAGACAGACAGACAGATAGATAAATAGACAGATGGATAGACAGACAGATGGACAGACAGACAGACAGACAGACAGACAGACAGACAGCTGTGTTATAGTCTCATTATTTTGATGTTATTTTGTTTTGAAGTTTGATTTCATGGAGAGAAGGCAGAATCGTCTGGATCGATTGAATTCAGGCGACATAATGACGTCACTGCTCGACCGCTTCCATCAACAGGAACTGGAAATGGCGACCGGTTCCCCCGCCCCCTCCTCCTACTCCTCCGCTCCCTCTTCAGCAGCCCTCGGCGGAAATAGGGAGAGGAAGTCGTCTTCAAAGCGGAGAAAAGGAGTTAGTACTTTCACTTTCGCTTAAACCAATGATCCTACAATTAGATGAATCGACGATGATGATGATGATGATGATGATGATGATGATGATGATGATGATGACGACGACGACGACGATGACGATGGTGATGATGATGATGATGATGATGATGATGATGATGATGATGGTGATGGTGGTGGTGGTGATGATGATTATGATGATGATGTAATATTATGATGACGATGATGATGGTGATGGTGGTGGTGGTGATAATGATGATGATGCCAGTCTTCTATGTTCTTTCGCTTCGGTTGAATGCGTTATTGTGTTAAAATGACACTTGTTGGATTGATTGATTAATTATACATTAGTCTTTATTTCGAATTTCCGTCATACAAATGAGTAGTGTTTTTTTAAATCAGAATTCTGACGTGATGAATGACGTCATCACCCAAGTGAGACAGGTGATTGCTTTGTTTACTTTCTTCGAAGGTTAGAAATTGTTGGCAATTTTTCGACCTAAGTTAAAATTCATTTTAGAAATCGCCTTTTAGCATTTATGCAAGATTTCATCGCTGGTACAATAGTTATTGCCGTAGCAAATACCATGCGTCGATTTACTTCTATAGTTTACGCTACTACTACTACTACTACTACTACTACTACTACTACTACTACTACTACTACTACTACTACTACTACTATACTACTAAGGCAAAACGCAAAGCTTCTGTTGAATGTTTTAAATTTTGGAAATGGACAGACGGTTCCAAGGATTAACGATCATCATCGGATAATTCCGGAAAATTCCGTCGAAATTCGACGGCGAGTTGAGGAAGCAGCGAGTACAAGCAGACACATCGAAGAGAAGAAGAAGAAAACAACAGGGAACCGTTAGATCGGACGTCGGAAACTGACAGGGAGCCACGAGAATTCCACACGAAACTCGAGTCAATCACAACTGGAAGAGAGAGCATAATAGAAGGAGGAGGAGTAGAAGGAGGAAGAGGAGGAGGAAGACGAGGAGGAGGAGGTGGTGGTACAGCGGCTTGGGAAAGTGATGGAGGAAAAGTGGAGAGGAGAAGCGAGCGACCTTGACCTCGGAGACCGGAATGTGGATAAGGAGGGGGATGGATTGAAGAGATCGTTGGATACTGAATCCGACCGGGAGAGGGCGAACGAAGTTTCGAATTCCGATGCTGGTCACGTGACACCGTCGTCTACCGCCGTTCGCATCAAGAGTGGCGCCGAAGCAGACGATAACCCAGAGGTCAAAGGTCAGTAAATCGACTAGATTTTATTTTAAAGAAAAAAATCGCTGATTCATCTCTTCATCTTTTTAAAAGTTTGACATCAGGCGCAATATCAAACGTTATGCATTAACACAGATTTATATAGCTCCTGTTATATAGGAACGTTTCGTGGAATCTGTCAGTCGTGTTCTTGTTTCAGTTCATGATGTTGGCGACGAGATTCCGGATAAAAGAGTCGATGACGTTGGTGTGACGTCACCAAACGGAAGTCTTCGAGGAGGAGAAGAAGGCGAAGATGGAGATTCGGGTAGACTATTGCAACCGGAAGCTTCGGTCGAAGAAGGGCAACTGATTTTTCAGATGATCGAACCAAACTACGACGACGATGAAGAGGATGTCGAAGAGAACGAGGAACAAGATCATCAAGGTGGCGATCAAAGAACTACACAATGGCATTACATTACTAATACATTACAGTAATACTATTGCTACATTACGGCTACTACATTTTGACCCGTGTTCGTGTTACCGTCTCTTGACCTCAGAAGAATAAGGAACAAGAGCATTTCATTCTTGCGGACACGAATATATGTCCGTATATATATATATGTGTGTGTGTGTGTGTGTGTGTATTATATATATGTGTATTTTATATATATATATATATATATATATATATATATATATATATATAGTGGCAGTGATGCAAAGATATTTGTTATTTATCGTTATTACTGTTATTGGCTGACTGTTATGTGTGTGTGTGTGTTTGGTGTGTTTTGTCTTTGTGCGCTTGTGGCTAAGTTTTCGCAAACAGGTCGTCTGACCAGAAAAGCGGCAGGTTTGTTTGTATGAGAGAAACCGGTTTTATATTTTATGGCCAGTGGCGGTTCCAGGATTTCTTGGTGGGGAGGGGGGATGAAATGATTTCATAGGAAGTTGGTAGGAGGGTGAAAAGAGAAGGGGAAAATCGACAAAAACTTTGCCGTAAAAGGCTGACAAGAGGGAATTTTCCCTAATTTTAAAATAAAATAATAAAAAAGTCCGGTGGGGGATGCATCTCCACGTGGAACCGCCACTGTTTATGGCCCTCAAAGGTACGACCAAAGAATAGGATATTTAATACACCAGTGGGCCTATCCGGAGAAGCCAATTTCTGTTGAGCAGCAGAACTGTTCAATCCTCTGTCGAGAATTAAAATATTTTTATTTATTTCTTTTTTTCGAAGTTTTTTGTTTCTAATCTCTAATTTTGATTTTGCAGTGACTGTCATCTTTCCATTGTAGTTTCTATCTCGATTGAATATCATGCGCTATATGAATTGAATTCACCTGTGCAGGTAAAGAAGAAGAGGAAGAAGAAGATGGTGCAAGGATTGGAACTGCGAACGACGATGCGGACCAGGTAATGGAAGCAAGTTACAACAGTCAAGGCGGATGGAAGGAAGATCACGTGATCGAAGTTGGATCAGCAATGGAAGCGGGAAACAGAGGCAAGAATACGCAAGCGGAAATGGACGACGGAAAGAACAAGAACAAGGACTGGAGTCAACCGGAAATGGAAAGCGTCAGGAGCAAGAACGACACTGCCCACAGCATCAAGATCGTGGAAATAAATTTTCCGGTGAGTCACGTGACTGCGAAAAATATCGACTAAGGAGTGACGAGGCGAGGAGTGAGGAGTGAGGAATCGAGTGATTTTGTCCCTCGATATCCGCTTGGCAGGAACCATTTACAGTTAATCGACGATACAACTTAAACATATTCACTTTTTCTAAATCGTCTGTTTGACACCCCTGCTCTAGAGCTATATAGACTATAGCGGTATTCAAAATTATGCCCAAAATTACAGAGAATGGAAATTACTGGCCCAGAAAGAGGGAGGGAGGGAGAGAGAGTCAGGCAGACAGCCAGACAGAGACAAACAGACAGAGACAGGCAGAGAGACAGAGGCAGACAGTACCGTAAACAGTGTTCTCCTATACTTGGTATGACTGATGTTATTTAGAGAACTACAGTTTAAGAGCCTCTCATGTGTTACATCCGTTTGTCCTGTGGCGTGGCGTGGATGTACTTCGTCGTGAGAATATTGAGATAATTTGAGACAATTATCGAGGATAATAATAATAACAATAATAATAATAATAATATGAGTAATAATGATTGTCTGTATGCGGATATATGCGCCGATGGTCTCCACTGTCACAGTTCAAATGGCGCCATCTGGTTGGTGATCTTGTGTTTAGGACGATGGAATTCCAAAGCAGAACTCAGCGGCAGATGGCGAAATCATGACGTCATCGATGACGACGATAGGTCAACCGGTTCATTCTATTTGTAAGCTCTGTACGGTCACCCTCTCGCTCTTTCGTAAATTAGAAACGAGATTTAACCCCTTAGCTGGGCAACTATTTGTAACTCAATGTAAAATGGACGAGCGTTACTCGGGGCACCCAGTTAAGGGGTTAAATAAACGGATCAATCAATCAATCAATCAACTTTTAGTAACTTTCTCAGCCATCAAACAGTGTAATCATGAACTGCCAACAGCGCCGTTTCGGTGGAATGCTATTTCCATTTCCGGTAATCAGCCTGGAAAGGGAGGTAGTGTGGACTAGAACACAGATGATCATGGATAACAATCAATCCACCCACCCAAGGTTCAAACAAATCCCATCCATCCATCAATCCATCCACCCATGCATCTATTAATACATACATACAGTACATCCATCCATACATGTATCCATTAATACATACATACAGTACATCCATCCATCCATCCATTAATACCATCCATCCATCCATACATGTATCCATTAATACATACATACAGTACATCCATCCATACATGCATCCATTAATACATACATACAGTACATCCATCCATACATGCATCCATTAATACATGCATACAGTACATCCATCCATACATGTATCCATTAATACATACATACAGTACATGAATCCATCCATTTGTTCGTTATTTTCTTCCATCTATCAAACTTTGACTGCTTCTATTACCATGTCGCTGTTTTAGTTGGCGACGGCGATAATGACCTTGAACTTTCTAAGAGTCCTGCTGATCAAGGTCAGTCAGAGGTTAAAGAAGATGACCGAGAAACTGAAGTTCAAGGTCGAGACGGGGTCGAGGCCAGGTCACCAAAGAAGCCGGCGTCATCTGCGAGCGTCCGTCATGACGATGACGACGACCTTGACATTCCGTCATTCAATACGTCACGGGCGACGTCATCGCTTCCGTCATTCACCGACAGCAACGGGGGAGGGTCGCATGACGCCTTCCAGGTGAGAACACAAGAACAGGTGAGCGGGAATAATCGCAGGTAGGAGAAACTACCTCGGAAGATGCGATGCGCCGAAAGAAGCAAACGAAGCTAGATTTTAAAATATCAGAGAGAGAGAGAGAGAGAGAGAGAGAGAGAGAGAGAGAATCAAGAGAGAGAGAGAAAGATGGACTAAAGAAGAGAGAGATAGATGGACTAAGGAAGAGAGGAGAGAAGAGAGAGATGTTTATATCTAAAGAAGATATAGAGATAGACTAAAGAGAGACAGGTGGACTAAAGAGAGACAGATGGACTAAAAAGAGAGAGAGATTGAGTAAAGGAGAAAGAGATGGACTAAAGAAGAGATAGAAATGGACTAAAGAGAGAGGATGGACTAAAGAAGAGAGAGAGAAAGAGAGAAAGAGAGAGTGCTTAAAGACCTCAACATTTTGTGTTGATCTGTCATTTCTCTATTAGCATTTTGAACTGGTTTTGAGATTATACGAAAATTCTTTCCAGCAGAAAAAACTGTAAATAAATAACTCAGTATATGATCGCCGGGGCTGCCCTCACCCTCACACGCACAAAACGCTTCCTCCCCTTCCAAGTGGTAAATAATTTAATTCCTCCTGAATTTGTTTTGATTACGTAGAAAGTTTATTGTTGGCCTAAGATTTCCTATTACGCCGAATTGTTTAATCTGTCGTGAATTCTTGATCAATTAATTGGTTGTTCTATTGAACATGTTAACTTATTTTAAATATAGACAGAAAAAGAATCAATTGTTCCGAAGACACGCAGTGACCGAGTCAAGATTCCGTGAGTTAAGCAATTACATTAAGTCATTAAGCCATTAAATCAGGAAGTCAGTGACATTAAGCCATTAAAACATTAAGTCATTAAGTCATTAAGTCATTAAGTCATTAGTTCGTTCGTTCATTCATTCAGTCATTCATTCAGCCCAGTGGCGTAACCAAGGGGAGTTTTGAGGGTTAACCCCCTCACCCCCTTGGCTGCCGAAAACAAAATATTTTTAATGAGTTTCTATGCATTTTTAATTTTCTGACGCGACTTTGGGGGTCAAACCTTCATAAGCGAAAACAAAGCAGCAACTACATGTATTCATTATGACTTTGGTGATGCTAATTTCAATTTATTAGCAATTCAGTTGCAGCTGCTGCTGCTGTTCAGCTGTTGTCTCGCCGTGTTGTCGGTCGTTGCCTCGTTGCATTGTTGTTGTTGTTTGTCGCCGTCGCCGTAGGTTCGGAGGGGCGGTACTCCCTCCAGGCGACGAGCTCGCTGCGTGGGGGAGCGGCGGCGGTAGGCGGCTGCTGCTGCGGAGGGGGGAGTACGACGGAAGACCGGAAGTGACGACGACGGCCGCCGCCGAGGAGGGCGGTGGCGTAGAGGAGGATGGTGGTCGTCCTGTTCCAACGGCGGAGGGGGGCGCCTCAACCGCCGGCGCCGCAGTTACGAGATCTCGGACGAGGGGTTCGACCCGACCCCTCCCCTCGGCTGGCATCTCCCTTGGTACGACCGACGCGGACAGCAGGACCCGGCGTCGTCTGCCTCCGACCGCCTGCGATCATCGTCGAACGCCAATCGGTAAGACCGGAAGTCATCCTAAGCAGACGATCAGCTTTAAAACCCCTTAACTGGGGATCCCGGATGTATCCGTCCATTTTACATTGAGTTACAGTTAAATACACGGTTAAGGGGTTAATTAACTTATGTAGAGTGTATTATTTTATATTATTCACACACACACACACACACACACACACACATGCATGCAGGACATATTCATGGGCGTCCGGAAGGGAGTGCAAGGGGGTGCAACTGCACCCCCTGGAAAAATTGTGAAGTCATGCAAAAAAGTAAAATTACTTCTTTCCTTTGCCACAAGACACTGTTTTGCACCCCCTGGACATTTTTTTCATTTCATTTGTCACAAGACCCTGTCTTGCATCCCCTGGAAAAATTTCTGCGGACGCCCATGCCCCTATTCTAAGCGTATCGATGATTTCACTTGTTCACAACCAGGGTCGAGAAATCGTCGGAAGGCGGTCTCTTACCAAAACTGTTGTCAGGCGGATTGACGGATAAGAGAAGACATCACCACGGATGCCAGTATTCGATCTTGGTTCACAAAGGAATGCATGACCACATCTCGGTTGGTTGGCACACGCACACAGACAGACAGACAGACAGACACACAACTTGTCAAAGTCAAAATTTAATAAAGACGCTACATGAATTCTTGTTTTGTCCCGTGTGGCACCGCCTGGGGAGTGGGAGGAAAATGACAGCCACAGTGGCGTAGCTCATTGCACTCAGGGGCGGCTCCAGAAGGGGGATCCCGGGGGCCCGTTACCCCATGTTGAATGCCTGCACCCTCCCCTCCCCCCAGTGACCCCATTCTTTGGTGCACTTGTTCTAAGCAACTAGACTAGTCCTCGGTGGTTTATGAAAGATAGTTGGGCCCAGTGTTTAATCTAGGCCGTTTCCGGGGATATTGCCCTTCCCCCCGGAAATTTCAAATCCCACCGGAAATTTTGGAATACTACATGGACTAACAGCGGCCCCTAGCAGAATTCCTCCCCCGGCTTTGTCAGTTTACCCCCGGCTTTTCCAGTTCCTCCCCCCCCCCCGGAGTCCAGGAGTCTAGATTAAACACTGGTTGGCCCCATGATTAGAAAGAGTATTTGGATTTTCAGATTTCTCGATATCTTCGCGCAAGACACGTTATCGATTTGGCGTGCGATCTCAGAAAGCCTTTCAACCCAAACGCCTTCAAATGTTAGTAGAAAGATTTGCAGACATTTCTAAATTGATGCACTAGTTTGGTTTTTATAATTAATTAACCCCTTAACCGTGTATTTAACTGTAACTCAATGTAAAATGGACGGATATATATCCGGGATCCCCAGTTAAGGGGTTAACGCGACGAGAAGCGTTAGCTCTGCTGAAATTTTTGTGATTATCACTTTTTCTTTCAACTGCAATTTATGATTTTGTGACTTTGGTGTGATTTTCTTATTCAGTTCAATATTTGACACAAAGTTGAATTTTCCAAACAGAAGAAAGTATTGCTACCCGAATCGAAACTGCAAACAGCTGACTGACAAATGAAGATATATAATCGTAAATGTAGTCAATGTCTGCTGTCGCTACATAATAATTATGAACATTTTCTCCCATATATAATTATCAACGCTTAAAACTCTGCGAAACGAATGTGAGAAGGAAATGCAAAATACTGTAAATGCAAAGCGCAGTTTACATTAATTGCTTTCAACTTTTCCGTAATTACTTACACAAATCTAAATCAATCAACTTGCACGGTGTTTTTAACATGTAAACTATACGGGGGCCGCCCCTCCCCTCGGTTGTTTTCCTGGGCCCCGCAGTCCCCCTAGAGGTTATTCCGATCCACGAGCGTAGAAACTGTTTCGCTTCGCCATCATACCCGACCATGGGCGTCCGGAGGGGGGTGCAAGGGGGTGCAATTGCACCCCTCCCTGGAAAAATTGTGGATTTATGCAGAGGCGGATTTACATTTTGGAGGCCCGGTGCAAATATTTCCATGGAGGCCCCCGGCGCCATCGTGGTCACTTAAAGACAGTGTTTATTCTAGGCCCTTTTGGGGGATTCCCCCAAATGAAAAAATCCCCCCCCCCAAAAAAAAATTATATGTTGCATGAGGAGATGGAAATTCTCCCCCTCCCAAAAAAATAAATAAAAGTGTGGCGACGGGGGATTTTTTATTTTCTGGAGAGGGGAAAAATATGGAAGCTTATCACAGAGCTTTTAAGAAGGGAAAACGGGCAGATGACCTTTTTTGTTTTTTTTGTTTTTTTGCTCGTCAAGACTTTTGAGATGTCAAACCTTGTCCCTCCAAACATTTCAAAATCCCCCCATGTCAAGGTGGCTAGAATAAACACTGCTTAAATTAAAGAAGTAAAAATACAACAAACGTCATTGAAAAATGAAACAATTAAATGCCATTAACTTCAACTCAAATAAACTTGCATTGAATTTGCAGTCGTGCAGTCAGTGTACAAGAACTGGGGCACGGTCGACCTGTCGTCTATAATCCACGTGTTATGACGTATAAATTAATTTAATTTATTTAAGTGTTATTTGAACTTATTTCTTATGAATTTAATCATCCACGAAGATGAGTTCCGGTACTTTTTTTCTAGAAAAAAAGCACTAAGTATAACTAAGATTTGTAATCGTTTGCCAAAAAGGTCACCGTCACGGCGTTACTCATGATACGGTAAGGCAAATGAGTGATGGCGTTAGTCTGTATGCAACTATGCATTGCCATTCCAAAGGTACGGAGGCATACAAATATACATACTCCTCCCATTTCCCGCGCTTCTTGACCGGTAGTACCGTGGTAAGAATTGACCGTCGAGACACACTGTACAGGCACTCAGTTTGAGTCATGCAGTACCCCTAATCTGCAAAACGATGCAAGAGGCCGGGCGTCTACGACCGCCGGTGGCCCGGTACAACCGCCGGTCACTCGGTCAGAGTCCAGCCATTATGAGTCATACCATTAATTGAGGTCAGCTAAACCGGGCTATATGTATATATATGTATGTATATATATATATATGTATATATAAATATGTATATATAAATATGTATATATACATATATATAGGCTTTCTTAACATGGACTCATGGAGCATGCATTAAATTGCATTTCAATACTAAATTACAGTGTATTACTAATCCATGTCCAAACACTACTAACGTCTAACGATACAACATTCATGTATATCTCCGAAAATAAATTACTTTAAAGAAACTAATAATTAAAAGTCTTTAAAAAATTATTATTTTTAGAAAAGGGAGGCCCCTAAATTTGTATTTTGAAGGGAGGCCCGGTACCGATGCACCACCTGGTACCGTGGTAAATCCGCCTCTGGATTTATGGAAAAAGTAAAATTACTTGTTTCTTTCGTCACAAAACCTTGTTTTGCACCCCACCCTGGGAAATTTTTCCACTTCTTTCGTCACAAGACCTTGTTTTGCACCCGCTGGAAAAATTTCTGCGGATGCCCATGTACCCGACTGTCCGCACTTTTCATCCGATATTGGAAATTTTATTCTACTGCCATTACGGTTGATTTGTCGGCAGCATGGGGCAAAATAAACTAAAATCGGGAAGTGCCAAAATTAGTTTTCGTATAGAATTAACGAAGTTTTTCATCGCCCCCCTCCGCCTAGTAATTTTTCCTTGAAAAACACCTTGTAATCAAGGCATTATAACAATAAAGCATTAGACATTATTACTGACACGCTTTCATAATACTTGGTCTATTCGCTGCTTGCAGAAGAAACTGAAAGCCTACTAAGATTGTTTTCGTTTCTGTCGCATATGTTTTTTACTGTACAGGGTGGCGCAAAAAACCGGACTAGTGACATTTAGGTGTGACATTTAATATAACTTTGAATGAATTAATAGTCCCGTTTTTTGCGCCACCCTGTAGTCGTGCAGATTTCATCGGAGGGAGGGAGTAGGGAACGATCGTCGACATAATCGAAAAACTTATTTGGCGCAAATATGGCTCTTGACCAATATGTTCAGTAATAAATGACGTCACTAGTTGCGTCACTTCCGTTTTTGCGATCTTTGCGTCATACTTTCTCCCTTTTCCACTCGTCAACCGTTCGTTCGTCTTGTTTCCGGTTCTTCTTGCGCCGCGACCGTCACTTCCGTTTCCGGTGAAAGGATGACGTCAGGATGACGTCATCTGATGGAGCAACGGAAACTTAAGATACTATAGAAGAGAAGGTCTACTAGAAACTGAAACTGAAACTGTTTCCAATTTAGACGCACAAGATTTTATTTCTTCAAACACACGGCAAAAATACACAAGCGGCATTCTAACTTTTAAGGTCACGAATTCAAAAAGGCGCCTCAAAAGTACAACCGGATGTTTCTATTTAAAGAACTCTAATGTATCCGTAGACGAATACAGAGTCGTTTAATTTAAATAAAACTGAAAGGTACATATATACAGGCCCTTACAAAGGTCAGGGCCCATTTAGAAATTGTAGATCCTCTGTTCCCCCCCCCCAACTCTTGATATGAATCTAGATTCTGGAGCTTCAACAGAATTACTAAAGTAACCTATGTAGGTAAATTATTTTGAGGCCCTCCATGGGCGTCCATAGCGGGATGCAAGGGGGTGCAATTGTACCCCCTGGAAAAATTGTGGAGTTATGAAAAAAGTAAAATTACTTGTTTCTTTCGTCACAAAGCCTTGTTTTGCACCCCCTGGAAAATTGTTTTCATTTCTTTCGCCACAAGACCCTGTTTTGCACTCCCCTGGAAAAATTTCTGTGGACGCCCATGAGGCCCTCTTAACCCGCCTGAGTCCTGACCCCCTCTTCCCCCATCACCACCTCCTAATAGAACCCGGTACAGCGCAGAACGTGTGACGAAAACTACAGTGTAATAGACTACTTTGCCTTTCCAGCGAGAATATGGTGACATTTCCAGCGTGTGGAAACCAGCAATAGATAGGCATTGTCTATGTTAATAAAGCAACGGATCGGTTTTAAATGAGGAATTTAAAGCCATGATCTCCTAGATTCCTACAGCAAACAGATACTGCTGTAGAGTGGTACAGCAATGATACAACACCTGGAAAAACCCGAATCTGATACCTAACTAAAGCTACAGTAAAGCGCAGGTTTTGCGATAGTCAAAAGCATGGAGTTATCAGTCCCTATAGTGCTGAGTGCCTATTTCTATTCACGATAGGCGAAAGTGCGATCGAAATAGGCACATTTATAGTCGTTATAGTCGCACGTGGATGAGTCTGTGTTGCGTATATAGGCCTATTTGAATTCAACCACGCCGAAGAGGGCGGCGGAAAAATTCGGCGGCGGCTTGAAAATAAATTCGGCTTTGAATCCAGAGGCGTCATTTGGGGGGTTGGGGGCGGGGGGCGTGGCCCCCCAAGGAAATGAAAATATTAATGTATAATGTATTAGAGTGCAAAATATTGCAAAATTGCCAAAAAATTTCAAAAAAATTGCAAATTTTCCAACATTGGCCCCAAAATTTGCCAAAATTGCTCAAAATTTGCAAAAAATTGCAAAAATTTCCTAAAATTTGGCAAAATTTAGCAAAAAAATTGTCTCGCCCCCCCCAAGAAAAGTGTGAAATGACGCCACTGTTTGAATCTATGACATCATCCAGCGGACGAAAGTTTTCTAAATGCTACCTTTTAACACAATTAAATCACCGTAGATATGGCTTTCAAACAGCAACAGAAGAATCATAATATTGTTATAAATGAAGAAAAAGTTGTCTAAAATCAAGTGACATTCTAACAGTAAAATGTTTTTGGTGAAGACAAAGAATAAACTGCATCGGGTAGAATCAGTTCTCCTTTTGCGGTGACGATCAGGAATTTGATGATATTGGAGTTGTTCTTTTTGATGATGATGATGATGATGATGATGATGATGATGATGATGATGATGATGATGATGAGTAGGAATAGGATGATGATGATGATGATGACGACGACGACGACGGTGGTGAAGATGATGACGCTGGTGGCATAGATAATGGTGAGGAGTAGGAAAAGGATGATGATGGTGAAGATGATGATGATGACGATGATGGTGATGATGATGATGATCCATCTCCATTTCACTCATCCGATGATGCTGGTTGTGTTGTTCTCCGCATCCGGAGTCGTTGCTATGACGACGGATTCGGTCTGGTGATTGTCAGGTGATGATGATGACGTCACCGGCGGCTGCAGCAACTGTTGCTCCTGACGGAAACGGTCGTTGCATCGTTTCGTTGTTCTGTCGCTCCTCTTCTCCATCCACCTCTCCACCTGCCTCTCTATTTCGTTCACCTGAGAATTAAACAACGAAACGGTTAAAATTTGATCCAAAAATCAAGATATTCTGCATTTTCTGAATTTAAAAAAAAAACAAAAATATTCTCACGATTAAATGGCTTTTAGCATAAGGGAGATCTTAATAAACCATCTAAAACCAATTATTATTATTATTATTAGTAGTAGTAGTAGTAGTAGTAGTAGCAGTAGTAGTAGAAGTAGTAGTAGTAGTAGTAGTAGTAGTAGTAGTAGTAGTAGTAGTAGTAGTAGTAGTAGTAGTAGTAGTAGTTCAAATGCTTTGAAAATGCAGTTATTTATTAGAAAGGTGATTTCAAAATATCATTTCAGTTATTTTTAAGGTGATTTTTAATTTCCTGATTAAATTCAGGGTGCAATAATGGGACGTTGAACATGAGACGTGACGCTGACACGCTCCCCGCCCTCCTCCCCAGTCCCCTACACTCACTTCGTTGTCACTCTGAGTGACCTGGGCCACTGCCCTGGCGACGCTGTTCTCGAGGGACGCGAGGATTTCCGCCGGAGTGGCCTCGTCCACCTCCATCACCTTCGTCTCCAGCTCCCGGATGCAGTCCTCGAGCGAGAATATCTTCCCAGAAGTCAAATAAATCTAACAGCGGAGAAACAGCGGACCACACGAGCGTAAACTTGGATGAAAAAGTGGGGGCGAATTCCCCGTGCCTTCCCCTTCTCTATGGTAACCTATCAAAGAGTGGGAAGGGGATGGAGGGGGGCTCGAGCCCAGAGGCTTAACCCCTTAACTGGGGATCCTGGATATATCCGTCCATTTTACATTGAGTTACAATTAAATACACGGTTAAGGGGTTAATAGAAGTTTACGCCTTTGGCAAAGGATAAAAATCTCGTTAAATTTATCGATTCTTTCATGCATATTCATGAGCAGAAAATTCTGTTAAGTCGCTATGTTCGAGTCCCCTACTTTTTGAAGATTAAACGCTGGACATAGGGGGGGAGAAGGGACTGATAAGGGAGGGGTTTCCCCCACTTTTAAAATTAAAGTTTACGCCTATGAACCCTTCGTCGCAACAAATTAGTAAACTTTAAACTTTTTGTAGCGCACACCAGTGGCGGATCCAGGATTTCTTGGTGGGGGGGCGTGAAATGAATTCATAGAAAGTTGGTGGGGGGATGAAAATAGAAGGGGAAAAGTCGCACATATTCAGGAAAACTCATAAAAGCTTTCGAGAAAAATCCGAGTGGATATGAAGCATCTGAGAAAAGATCGACGTTGGGGGCGGGGGGTGGTAAAATCCCCCCCCACGCGGTGGGCATATGAAGGTTAAGCAAAGTTTATTCACCTGCTGTTCGGTTTCCTCCAGTACCTTTCCTTCCTTCTCGAGCGTCTCGTCAATTCCATCCGATTCCGCCGATCTTCGTTTTCCATCTCCGCTGGAAGAGCTGGAACACATGGAAACCACCAGCTCCGTCCTCTGCCTCTTGTCCGCCGTCGTCCTCCTCTTCCTCCTCCGCACCTTCGCTTCCGGTCCCGTTTCCAAGGAGTCGACGCTCGTCTCCATGGCGCTGTCCTCCTCAGACTGGTCGCCATGGGCAACGCCGGCGGCGGCGGCGGAGGAGGAGGAGCAGGTGGAGGCAGTGGCGGCAGCTGATTGGTTGCGGAGGTAGGCGCGGACGTCCTTGACGCTCTTCCGCTGGATCAGCCTCCGCTTCAGCTCCGACCTTGAAATCAGTCTGACCTCGTAGAGCTTCTCCAGTTCCTGGTAGGAGAGGTCAAGGTCGTCGGCATAGACGCATTCCTCCCCACCCTCCTCCTCTTCCTCCTCCGCCTCATCCTCTTCAACTTCTTCTTTTCCTCCTTCTCCTCCTTCTCCTCTTCCTCCTCCTCCTCCTCTTCCTCCTCCTCCTCCTCCTTCTCCTCCTGCGTCTTGTTCGAGTTCTTGTTTATTCCCGGAGTATTCGTTCTCGCTCAGCGTCTCCATGGCGATCTCCTTGGCGGAGCTTAGCAACTGAAGGGCGGCGCTCGTTACCATGCCAACCGCCTTGGCAGACGACTTCTACGAGATTGAACGCAACAAAATTTAATAAATATATATATCTATTATTAACCAGTTAATTAATTAACCGACATCCTATATACTAACTACAGTAGAACTTCGCTATAACGTATTTAACAGGTGTGTACATTTTTTGTACGTTATATCCCAAGTAGGTTATATCCAATACCAACCAAAACGGCTGCGTATCACACTGCGTATCGTACATTGCGGCATTTTATAACCGAATATGCGTTATAACCGAGTCCATTATAACGAAGTTCCACTGTACCCTTTATTTGCCTGCCAATATGACCAACATGGCAACAAAAACCGAGCAATTTTAACGGCATTTAGTAACTTCGGCCGACTTTTTACGCACGACAATAAACTGAAAATCAAAAAATGCGCTACATGATCGTTTTACCATATCGTCAATTTCGTTGGTGAGACGGCGCCAGCTGTTGCAACGCTTGTTGCTGTTGTTGTTGTTGAGAGAGTCTTCATCACTGCTGTCGTCGTCGTCATCATCACTTAACACGTCAAGGACTCCGACTTCAAGACCTTCAAGTGCTTTGTCCATGGCGTCAAGTTGACTCTGCATTGAGGACATCTGCAGAGAAAAAACGGTTTTCGAAAATATATGCTATATATAAAGAAATAATAATAATAATAATAATAATAATAATAATAATAATAATAATAATAATAATAAAGTGATTAGGGTGGCATATCATACGAGCACTGATACGACACCTACCGGTAACAATTGAAAATATAGTTTGTCATTCCTTTATTTTTTAAACAGTGCACTAGAGTCCTGATTGGTTGATTGATTGATTGATTGGGCGGGCAAATGAATGAGTGAGTGAGTGATTGAGTGAGCGAGTGAGTGATTGATTGAGTGATTGAGTGAGTGATTGAGTGATTGATTGAATGATTAGTGAGTGAGTTAGTGAGTGATTGATTGAGTGATTGAGTGATTGAGTGAGTGAGTGAGTTAGTGATTGAGTGAGTGAGTGAGTTAGTGAGTGAGTGAGTGAGTGAGTGAGTGAGTGAGTGAGTGAGTGAGTGAGTGATGTAGTGCCTGACCGTGTCTGCTGATCGTAGCATCCTGGTGGCGGTCGTTGTGAACCTGCCTTGAGTACGAGACAGGTCCTGGGCGATTCTCAGCAGATCCGCCTCGTTGTTATCCAGGCAAGTGTCTGGATCCTGTCCACTGGAATAAGCGGCAAGGGTCTGTTGGGATGCATCCGCACCACCCGCTGCCCCTCCGCTCTCAATGGCTACAAAGACGTTACACTAGATACGTTGCAACGAATACTTACTTTACCAGAGGCGTATCTGCTGGGGGGGGGCAAACACCGATACGGGTATGTAACCCCCCTCCGCAACCCACTCCTAAAATTTTGCTTGCTAGTTTCTCATCATTGCGAAAAATGGAAAAGTTTAAAAGACGCAAATAAACAAGCAAACGCCGCTATTTCTTTTCAATAAATTAATTATTAGCATTAACATGCGTTAATTTATGTGAAAGGGGCGGAACCAGGGATATTTTTACACCCCCTAACACCCCCAACACCCTCTAATCTGCGAGGCGGATGACCTTTTTTTTGCTTGTCAGACTTTGTCGGCAGGGCACACCCAGGAAAATACCGACACCCAATACCCCCAAATTGTTAATCCCAGAAATAACCCTGGGCGGAACAAGACTGCACTCCTGGATTCGCCCTTTGCTCTGAGGATTGGCAAGATAAAAGGCGACGTACAGGGTGGCGCAAAAAAAACCCGGTACCACCCAGTCTCAATGTAAATACTCTCGCAACCCCCTGGGTCAAGGCGCGCGAAAATTTTCTTAACTTTTGCAGTTTTACATCCTTAATGCAGCCATTCGAGAGTTTTTCTTTCGAATTCCAAAGTGCAGCGGCGCCACCTGGCGAATACTCACGATTCGGTTGGATGAGAAGCTGCACCGGAAGTCGCGACTCTCCCGCCGCGTTGCGGGCAACGGCCACATAGCATCCACTGTCGTCTGCTCTCACCGATTCGATAACGAGGCTGTATTGAAACGCCCCGAGAACGTGTCTCTCTGCACACGCAGGCACACACAAACACGCGCATATATATGTTATGTATATGTCGACAACTTCAAGCGCATCCTACTACTACTACTACTACTACTACTACTACTACTACTACTGCTACTACTACTACTACTACTACTACTACTACTACACTATTATTATTATTATTATTATTAGTATTATTATTATTATTATTATTATTATTATTATTATTATTAAATTTATTACTACTACTACTACTACTAAAGACAGTTTTTCAAAACAATATTTACTTAGCTTAATCTATAAAAATTTAATGATAATTATAAAGAAAAGTTAAATGTTAAGTAGTACAACTTCAATACGATAATATATAAAATTATAAATAAACATTAATAAATAGTAAAGTAAGAAAGTTACAGGTCTTCCCGAGCTCATAGGGCGGCGCTGATCTCCGTTTTCATGGTCCTCATCCAGGCTTGCCATACCACGGATACGGGGCTAGTGCATCGCAAAGTGTACCTGTTTGATTTATCGCAGCATATTACCACTGCTTCTCATTTTACCACCGCTCTCTAGCGAGTAAGGCCGAGTCGACCTTAGGGCTCCTGCGGGGCTCGAACCCGCGACCTTCTGCTCCATCGTCCAACGTCGTTACCAATCTGCTAACTTCCCGCCCCAATAAAATAAGCAAAACTTACACAAAATAACATATAAATGAAGAACAGTAAAACGACAATTAACCCCTTAACTGGGTGCCCCGAGTAACGCTCGTCCATTTCACATTGAGTTACAAATAGTTGCCCAGTTAAGGGGTTAATAAATAGTAATTAAGAGAAATCTTAAGCGAGATAGACAGAAAAAGGATGGAAATTGAGAGGGGACAGAAAGAAGTGGGGAAAAGAGGGGGAAAGAGGGAAGAGGGGAAATGGGGAAAGAGGGGGAAAAGAGGAAAGAGGGGAAAAGGGGAAAGGGATATCTTCACCTATTCTATGTCTTCCTCCTTGCATCACTGGTCTGTTATTCCTCATCCACGTGATCCTTGGTTCTGGATACGCCGAGACCGAGCAACGAAGGACGGCGTCACTGCCCTCCGGAACTATTTCGATGTTGTCCGTTTGGTTGTTGAAGATCGGCGGCAACTGCGCATGCGCGTTCTCTGGACAACCGACGACAACGCAACAACAGACAACACACGATGCAACACGTACAACAAATACGCTGCCCTGCCTTGCTACTAAATAATTAATAGAATAATTCAGTGATGTTAACAAGGACCGACCCCCCAAGGACGAGGATAAGGACAAGGACCGAACCCCCAAGGACGAGGATAAGGACGAGGATAAAGACGAGGACCGAACCCCCAAGGACGAGGACCGAACCCCCAAGGACGAGGACCGAACCCCCAAGGACGAGGATAAGGACGAGGACCGAACCCCCAAGGACGAGGACAAGGACAAGGACTTCAAATTGGTCCTTAAGGAGTCCTTCAGGACAAGAACCAGGACAAGGATTAACATCACTGGAATAATTAGTACCGGATTAGTACCACTAGTACCGATCTAGATTCTAGATACCATACAACGAGAGAGCTACTAAATAACTGATAAAATAATTAGAATTAGTACCAAATTAGTACCACTAGTACCGATCTAAATACAGTACCATACAACGGCCAAGTACTGTACTTGTTACAGCAAATGATGAAACAGAGTTCTGCAAAGGATGATTTATATAGCGCACTGTCTTACCGTCGACTGTCACCGTAAAGCCCTGTGCACACTGGCCGACGGCGTTGACGCCGATGCAGAGAAACTCTCGGGTGTCATCTTGACGCACGTCATAGAGCGTCATGACGAAGGTGTTGCCATGACGACGCATCTCGCATCGGTCGTCTTCGTCCAGCTGCTGCACTTGATTGCGATTGCTGAACCAGAGAACGTCTGCGCAAATCAATCAAACAATCAATCGATCCGCCAGTCAGTCAATCAATCATTCAATCAAATCTACCAACCAACCAGTCAACCAATCAATCAATCAATCGACCAATCAATCAAACAACCAAAGATTCTTTACACCCCTAACACCCCCCCTAATACCCCTCCTCCTCCCAATTTGAGACCGACACCCCAACACACCTCCGTCCCTAAATGTCAGCTATGGGATGACCTTTTTTGCTTGTCGGACTTTTTGGCAGGGGACCTCCAGAATTTACCGACACCCCCTCCCCCACAAAATAAAATCATAATCCTAGAAATAACCCTGCAAACAAGCGACCAATCAACGCTACCGCACGCGGTTTTAAAACAAATCGAGGAATGACAGACAAGAGACGAGGCGAGGAAGGGAAGAAGGGAAGGAGATAAAGAAAACGCACTCGCTGACCTAGCGGTTCGCTTCCGTTGACCTTGACCTCGACGTGCAGCGAGTCGCCCTCGAGGACCCGGACGTTGTGCGGTCTCGTGACGAACTCCGGATCCGTTTCCTGTCCCTCGGTCGACACCGTCGCCATTCCGTCGAAGCTGTGGAAGAACCGGGACGCCGGACCTCCGCCCCCCACCCCCGCCGTCATCGTCCCCACCTCCGTCACCCCCTCCCTCTCCGTCTGGATGCAGCGATCGGAGGCGCTTCTCGGTCTCTCCTCCTCCTCCTCCTCCTCCTCCTCCTCCTTCCTGTAAAAAGAACAATTCGGTTGAAGCCCAAGGACGTATCCGGTCCTTTAACACAAGCTTACTGAGCCTCCTTAAACAACTTTACATCACATTATTATTATTATTATTATTATTATTAGTAGTAGTAGTAGTAGTAGTAGTAGTAGTAGTAGTAGTAGTAGTAGTAGTGGAAGTGGCAGCAGTGGCAGCAGTGGTGGCAGTGGTGGCAGCAGCAGGTGGCAGTGGCAGCAGTGGTGGTGGTGGTGGCAGCAGTGGTGCAGCAGCAGCAGCAGCAGCAGCAGCAGCAGCAGCAGCAGCAGCAGCAGCAGCAGCAGCAGCAGCAGCAGCAGCAGCAGCAGCAGCAGCAGCAGCAGCAGCAGTAGCAGCAGCAGCAGTAGTAGTAGTAGCAGTAGTAGTAGTAGTAGTAGTAGTAGTAGTAGTAGTAGTAGTAGTAGTAGTAGCAGTAGTAGTAGTAGTACAGTGTAGTATATTCGTGCCTTTGTAACTTTTCGTATTTTACTCAGGTCATGATGGAACATTAAGAGACAAAATGTTTCTGGTGGTGGTGGTGGTGGTGATAGGGGATTGTACCCCCTCTGTGTTGAAATGGGTTCGCCTCTGGATGAAGCAATAATCTTACACGTAAGACGGTAGTAAATGAGTGACAATAGAGAGGTGATCGAGTGAAAAGCAGCGCCAGCCGCCAGCCGCCAGTTGAAGAGCAGCAGGTAGTGTTGCAAATCGTGCAGTTAGTTGTCCAACCTGCACTTTTGAAATCGTCCGTCTTCTCCTCCTCCTTCTCCTTCTTCATCCTCTCCTCCTCCGCTGGTCTTTCCGTCTCTTCTCCACTGTCCTTCCATCGCTGCTGCTGCTGCTGCCGTCTGGCCACCAGATGCACTGCATTCGCCATCATCGACACCCAACGACGCCTTCTTCAAGTCCGCTGCGTCACCTTCACAAAACACACACACACACACACACACACACGAATCAACAACGTCTACTTAAACTTACAGACAGAAAGCCAGACATATAGAACGCCAGACAGACAGAAAGCCAGACATATAGAAACTTAGAAAGCCTGACAGACAGAAAGCCAGACATATAGAAACTTAGAAAGCCTGACAGACAGAAAGCCAGACATATAGAAACTTAGAAAGCCAGACAGACAGAAAGCCAGACATATAGAAACTTAGAAAGCCAGACAGACAGAAAGCCAGACATATAGAAAGTCAGACAGACTGAGTGACTGACTGATTTGCCGACTTACTGGCTGACTTGCCGACTTACTGACCGACTTACTAACTTACTTACTGACTTACCGACCTACTGACTAGTCGACTGACTACATGACTGATTTAGGACCGACGGCCGATTAACTACTGACTAATTGAATGACTAAATGATTCACTGACTAAGTGAGATTACTGTATGAGTAAGTGATTGATTAACTGACCGACTGACTGACTAACGGGCTGACTAATCTAAGTCACACTAACTGTGACTTACAATCCAACTTACTTACCTAAATATTTACCTACATACTTACCTATTCACTTATTCTCATACTTACTTACTTACTTACTTGCTTACTTACTTACTTACTTACTGAATGGATGAATGGATGATTCAGAAAGTATCGTATGCTGACACGTATGTGATGATGTTGATCCATTTTCATTCAAGTTGTTCCAATTGTGAGTGACAAACTCAGAGTCACTTCGGCTGACCAGCATTCGAGTGTCGAGACTGACGTCATCATCTGAAACACGCGAATGACGTCAACTCTCATCACAAATTCCTACTCAATCCATTCACTAAACGAACGAGCGACAGACAGACAGACAGACTGACAAACAAACTGACAGACGAGCTTACAAACAGGGAGGAAGAACTGCTTATTTATTGCAAGAATTACTAAAACCAAAAATCAGTAAAAATTTAATTAAAGAAATAAAATTTTATTTTACTTAATTACTAATTAATTTTATCTCGGTGGTTAATGAAATAAAAAAATAAAATAGGGTCTATAATAATAATAATAATAATAATAATAATAATAATAATAATAATAATAACTAAGGTGTTAATATAATTGATGCCATAGGCCTATTATTGTATGGAAACCGAACCAGGCTGAACTGACCAGTTACTCGTCTCTTGTAGAGGGAACGAATGACCTTTGCACTTCCGCATCTTCTAAAGCGCCTCTTGACGCTCGAATAGAACCAATCGTTAGACTGCTTCTGCAATTCTCTGAAAGAAAAACCCCGGTTAACCCCTTCACTGCCGGAACCGAGTGTACTATGATACAATTGCACAAAGTTACGAAGTATGTGACGGTTAAAGGGTTAAAGTTTTGACTCGCCTATAGAATTAACTGAACAACTTAGAAATCAAAGCAATATGATTCAACCAGTGGCGGGCGGGAGGGGGATGAGAGGGGTCAGAACACCCCGGGATTTAACCAAGGGGGTGCCCAACAGCTGGTGAACACCCTCACATAACTGCTGCGATTTTAGAATCTACAAAAGTTGCATCAATTTGGTTGTTACCAGTGGCGTCGCCAGGAATTTTGGGTTGGGGAGGAAAGGGGGCTGGCGTGTCAGATTTCTTACCCCACCCCCTCCCCCACACAAATCTTTCTCACCAGAATTGCGCAAATCTGATAGGTGGTCTGGGGTCAGGTTGGGGGGAGGCAGTTGCCCCCATTCCCCCCTCACCCCTCCCCCACCCCGTGGCGACGCTAATGGTTGTTACTATTGTTAGCAGCAAACTCTGACTTCGAGTCAGTTAGGTCCTCAAATTATGAAGGGAGCCAAAGAGAGAGAGAGAGAGAGAGAGAGAGAGAGAGAGAGAGAGAGAGAGAGACTCTGAGAGAGAGAGACAGACAGACGGACAGACACAAAGACAGAGATTTTGGAGATCATGACTGATGTTCACAATTATTTTCCGAACTTTCAAACGCCAAAATCCGTGTTCTAAACGAGGCCGCCGAAAATGTTAACCCCTTAACCGTGTATTTAACTGTAACTCAGTGTAGAATGGACGGATATATCCGGGATCCCAGTTAAGGGGTTAATCAAAGCGGCAACCTAACGACGCCACTGCTAAAACATAGCAGCGCGGCAAGCGACTGCATGCCTTGACTCTAAAGCCACGGTCACAACATGCACTGCATGGCCCGCCGCCATGCAGTGACAGGCGATTCGGAATGTCTGACCTTTGCTTGAGACAGACTTTGCATCGTCTTTCGCTCGTCTCCCGGTCGAGCTGCGCACAGCTCTTGCAGACGCCGGAACGACAGGCGTCGCAAAGGACCCTGGGATTGATCAACGGAAGGAAGCGCGAATAACAGCAGAGACAGTAGCGCTCGTTGAAGGCACGTGACCTCGACAGGACGCTGTACTGGTTCTCGTCTGCTTCGACGTCTGCCTCGATTACTCTGACGTCATAATAATAATAATAATAATAATACTAATACTAATACTACTAATAATAATAATATATAATAATGATAATGATAATGATAATAATAATAATGATAATATATAATAATGAAAATGATAATGATGATGATAATAATAATAATAATAATAATAATAATAATAATAATAATAATAATAATAATAATAATAATAATAATAATAATAATAATAATAATATATAATAATGATAATGATAATGATAATAATAATAATGATAATATATAATAATGATAATGATAATGATGATGATAATAATAATAATGATAATATATAATAATGATAATGATAATGATGATGATAATAATGATAATATATAATAATGATAATGATAATGATGATAATAATAATAATAATAATAATAATAATAATAATAATAATAATAATAATAATAATAATAATAATAATAATATAAATAATAATAATAATAATAATAATAATAATAATAATAATAATAATAATAATAATAATAATAATAATAATAATAATAATAATAATAATAATAATAATAATAATAATAATAATAATAATAATAATAATAATAATAATAATAATAATAGGAAATCATGCAGGGGTCCCGTAAAGGACTAAGCCTTGAGTCTTTTCCATAAAACTTGTTCAGTCCTTCTCTATCGCAGGACAAACAACAGTCTCCAGCCGTTATCTCCTCTCGAACAACGCGCATGCGCAAACAAAGAGATATGCTATCTCAACAGGCAAAGAGATAAATAATTCAGAAACGTGTATATATATATATATATATATATATATATATATATATATATATATTGATTTCATTTTATTTATTATTACCCTTTGATTAATAGGTTTTAAAATAATGATGTTAATGACGATGACTATGATGACGACGACGACGACGACGACTACGATGGTGGTGGTGGTGGGGGTGGAGGTGGTAGCGGTAACTATGCTGCTGCAGACTATCCATGTTATTTGCTGGAAAATGTGTACCCAAAAAACTCTATCGAATTAATGTATGAGTAATATTATTCAACACATTTCGTGGCTGTTACAGAAGATTAGGAAGAGAGTCAAACAGGCAGAGAGAGAGACAGAAAGAGGGACACGCAGACAGACTGATTGACAGACAAACAGAGCAGGCAGGCCAACAGAGACTTATAGATAAGCAGCACTTTGGCTGGGAAACTGTCAGGTTCAGCAGCCAATGATAATGATTTGCGCCAAATAAAAAGTCTAGCGATAATTTAGTTTCTTTCCTAAAATAATTACAGAGACTATTAGGCATAATATATAATGCTGACGATACAATCAAGACGGATTATTTGCATATATATGCGCTATGCACGGCTTTATGCAAACAAACACATACAGAGAGAGAGAGAGAGAGAGAGAGAGAGAGAGAGAGAGAGAGAGAGACAGACAGACAGACAGACAGACAGACAGACAGACAGACAAAGAGAGAGATATTCAAGAGTGTGTGCGTGTGACCTTTCTGACCTTATCCGTTCCTTCTCTTGATAGCGAATGTTGAAGTCCTTGTTGACGACCTCTAGGATGTGCTGACATTCAGCCTCCGACAGGTGGCTGAGGTTCAACTTCCGTCCCATCGAAGAACCCGCAACAAGAGCACCGGAAGCAGAGAATGCGATTCCCTCCGAAGACGGGATTCTGCAAAAAAATTCAAACGATGTCCCTTACTACTACTACTACTACTACTACTACTACTACTACTACTACTACTACTACTACTACTACTACTACTACTACTACTACTACTACTACTACTACTACTACTACTACTACTACTACTACTACTACTACTACTACTATTACTAATATTATTATTTCCCTCTTGTCCTCTAGTTTAGGTTTGTTCCTGTATTCTCCTTCTTTGTCTTCTTGTCTATGTTTCTAGAAAAAAACTTTGCAGTATATACAATGTGACAAAAACTCACAAATTCTTCATTCATTTACTGTATAACCGTAAAACTGGTGTATCCGATGTGGAAGACTAGCGCTTTTAAAACGCTGGAGTAATCTTCCATGTACTGTACATGCAGTGGCTAACAGTTTCCACGACCTAACTTGATACAACGTTATCGCTTGTGTGTGTGTGTGTGTGCGTGCGTTGCGCGCCAACAGTATGAAAAAAAACAACTAGGCAACTAAGCCTCGAGGGTGACGCAAAGTCAAACGCCGAAATTTCGTTTACAACAACATCACATGCATCTGAATCAGTTGTTGTTGCTGTGTTTGCTGTTGCTGCTGCTGCTGCTGCTGCTGCTGCTGCTGCTGCTGTTATGCTGGATGCAGTTCTGTTGAAACTTCCACTGTGGCGCCAATAACTCAGATGAGACGAGTCTGAAGGAGAAGAATTAAATGACGCAAAGATATTTGCATAAACATCTAAGACAGCGGTTTCCAAGCCTATCTAGAATAGAGGCTCATAACTACATGTACTATACACTATGGTATACAGTATTTTCTGGACTTGATTATAGCGGGTCATAACGTCATAAATTCTAAAGTCTAGACTCTAGACAGTCTATAGACTATACTACAGTGCATGGTCGTCAAACATACGGCCCGCGGACCGCGTAAACGGCCCGCGGAAGCTTTTCATCCGGCCCGCGTGTATGTGGCTGAAAACACGAAAAAACTTAATGCTTAAGCAAAGTTACTTCATCTAAGACTTTTTCAAACAGTACATATAGGAAAATCGGAAATTGCATATATGTAACTGAATTTTTTTTACTTACGATAGAAATTAAATTTTTAAAAATTGAAACAATTTTTGAACACGTCTTTAGTCTTCTTCTTACTTATTAAACTGTTGATTTCATGCCTGATGACGTAAGATCGTGCTAATGACAACCACAAAGACTTTTATGTGGCCAGCTATATGAAATGAATTTGACACGCCTGGTATATGGACGATTATAGGAAATCTAAATGCTCATAAAATACTGGAATACTGTAGTTTAGTTATTATCAAAATTTCTATATTCGAACGTCAATACATTTTTGAAATTATTAAGAACAAAATCTTATCAAACAAATATCGACCGTCGCGGGCCACTTTCTGAGAGAACTGGCGGGCCAGAAGTTGCCCGCGGGTCGCGGTTTGGACAACCTCTGGTACCTCGTATCATCGAAAACAGTGGCGTCGCCATACCTGTGTTTAATCAATGTGTTTCCGCCATTATATTGGGCCTACCGTTTAGTCTTCTGCGATCGATACTAACCAATAAGCCGATCATGTGAACGTGGAATTATTATTGTTGTTCCCAGTCGCCACTGACAACCGCAGCAGCAACCGCCTGTTGCCTGATTATATTAGACAACCGTTGCTATCAGCAGCAACAGCAGCAGGCGTCTGCAGAGACAACAGCAACAGGAGCAAAGGGGCAGACGATAAGACAACGTAAATCTCTAGGAGAGGGGCAAGAGGAAGAGGCGGATGAGGAGGAGGAGGAGCAGGAGAGGGGAAAGGAGGAAGGGGACACGAGGAAGAAATGGAAGGAGGAGGAGGGTGGGGAGATGCTGGGGCGGAGGGGGGTATCAGAAAATTTCCTACGCGTTCAGATTAAATGGCGAATAGATTTGCGGGAAATCGTGCCCGATTCGAAGGCCGCCAATCGAGGTAAAAACAGACGACGACGACGACGACGACCGAGGCAGACGGCGCCCGGACATAGACAGACAGACAGATCGACCGCTGCCAATCAGAAAGTGTCACGTGATCGGCGGCAGCACAGCGTTGCCGTGGAAACCGGCAACGCTGTGCTGCTCTCTGTCGCCTCGCGTAAACGATCGATCGCCAAGACTAAAAAGAACAGTTTTGAGCGAAAGAAGAAGAGGAGGAAGAGGAGGAAGGAGGAGGAGGAGGTAAGGGGAGAAGGAGGAGGAGGAGGAGAGCAGGATGAAGCAGTGGAACTATTACGTCAGGCGATTTAATATCGGAAATTTCTTTCGTCCGTCTCTCTCTCTCTCTCTCTCTCTCTCTCTCTCTCCTATTCTCAATCGACGAATGGACGCATCCATTTTCCCATTTCCTGACGGCTTTCAAAGTGTCCGGAAAAACGCGACAACTGCGCAGAAAATAAAAGGGTCGCCGCCCTCTTCCACCCCTTCCACCCCTTCACTCCCTCCCTCCGGGGGCCCTCCACCCCCCACCCCCTCAACCTCCGATTCTCATTCCGGGCACGGCCACGCCTACGCTTCTGATATCGAAGCAATTCAGCAACCGACAAAAGTCAGACATTTTTCATCATTGCTTATTCTATTCTTTGCGGTTGTGTCCCTCTCTCTGCCTGTCTGTCTGTCTTACCGTCTGTCTGGCTGTCTGCCTGTCGGTTTGTCTGTCTGTCTGTCTGTCTGTCTGTCTGTCTGTCTGTCTGTCTGTCTGTCTGTCTGTTCATATGTGTCTGATCGTCTGTGTGTCTGACCGTCTGTCCGACCACCTGTTTGCCTCTCTGTCAATGCATTCATCCATCGTCTGGTCTCTTTCCTCCGTCAACTGACGTAAGAGAGAAACCCGATGATATCAGAGACAGAAAAACGTCGATTTAAAAAGTTGAAATTACAATGCACAGTCTGCCTCTTCGTTCGAGAGTTTTCTATGTTTTATTGCGTAGAAAAAGTCCGCCAATATAATTGCAAAGAGGAATCTACTGATACCAAATGGCTCGCCTACTCAAGCGCAAGGAGCCACAGTGGTACTGGTCTTAATCTGGGGTTGGGGGGGGGGGTTACCCACAAGAAGGGTTATTTCTAGGATTATCAATTTGAGGGGATGACTGTCAATTTTGGGGTCACCTGCCAAAGAGTCTGACAAGCAAAACGGTCATCCCATAGCGGAAATGATGATAGGGGGGTGTTGATGGGTGTCGGTCTTAAATTGGGGTGTTGGAGGTGTTAGGGGGAGGGGTGTAAAAATATCCCTGCCCACAGATGCTAAGTTCTTGGAAAAAAAAACAGTCGCTGGAGAATTTCCCATGATCATGATCGAACTTTGACCTCTTTTTGCTCAAATCCCACCAAAACAAATTCTAAACTGTTTTTCCATGACCAGGTCTGTGACTCAAAGTAATCGAGAATTAAACACAGCTCCTTGTCCTGGAGCATATAGGCCTACTAAGCAAGGCATTCACGTGGCCACGAGGGGGGTCAAGGGGTTCCAATTCCGGCACCCTGGTTACGCCACTGAAGCAAAGCACACGATGACTCTTCTATATCAGCGACCATTTTTCAAAGTACGGAAGCTTATACAGGCACAGCGAACGCGTACTTATGCAACAGACAGGCGAGAGAAAGCAAACAATCGATCAGTGTTTAATCTAGACTCCTGGACTCCGGGGGGAAACTGACAAGGCCGGGGGAAACTGACAAAGCCGGGGGAGAATTCTGCTAGGGGCTGCTGTTAGTTCATGTAGTATGCCAACATTTCCGGGGAATTTGAAATTTACGGGGGGAAGGGCAATTGCCCCCCCCCCGGAAACGACCTAGATTAAACACTGCAATCGATCATTCTTATATACAGAAAGCGGTCAGACAATGACCCTCTAATTACGTCACCTGACGAGGCTGACGTCACTCGATATTGACACGAATATACTTCGGAGGGCGGAAGAATATATATATATATATATATACATATATATATATATATATATATATACCGATTATTCCTCTATACCTGTATGCAGGTATTTACCCGGTGGAGCACAGGACAGGTTGACAGATTGTAAATAATCTCACCGGGTTTAGTAAGGTATGCGACCTACCTGCGCGCTGATTTCTGCCTGACAACGATTTTAAGAGTTCATGTTCCAGTCTTTGATCTCTCCTTTTCCTCTTTCCATTTCCAATCTCCTCCTTTCCATATTTCTTCCGAAACCACCCTCGCATCTCTCTTCTGTCTCTGTGTGTGTGTCTCTGTCTGCCTGTCTGCCTGTCTGCCTGCCTCTCTCTCTCTCTCTCTCTCTCTCTCTCTTCTTCCTCTCTTACCTTCCACGTATCACTCCATTCTTCAGACATTTCTTTATCCTTGACACTCCCCAAATTTCATACCCTTTAAAATCAGGGAATGGCAAGGAATCATCATCATCATCATCATCATCATCATCATCATCATCATCATCATCATCATCATCATCATCATCATCATCTCGGCTCTCTGCCAGCCAATCGTGTCAATAGCTAGATAGGAAATAGTCGCACCCATACTTTACTTTACGTTACGTAACGTTAAGCGAACTTTTCATATCATGCTTCGCCATTAGGTTGACCGGTGATTGGTACATTTGGTGTGCACTTTGGGGGGTCGAATTCGCTGACCAACTCACGACCAAATTACTGCGAAGTTTCGGGTCTTAGACCGCGAGCGACGAGGTTAACTTCTGGTCAGACCCTAGTCGGTCGAAGTTTCGGGTTTGGAAGGGTCGATGGATTTGACCATGACCTAAAAAGAAGGTCGAGGTCCATGCACGACCCAGAAAGCATGTCGTGCTTCGTTACAGCGTCGATATAATGTCTCGGGTATTACTATGAGGGGGAAATCCATATATTACTACAGTGAGTTATGATAACCAATTAACCATATTGGATTTGCGTTACGTCAATGTATCTCATGGCGCTATTTTTCCGTAGCAAAACGTAAACATATGTTGCATATGCAAATTATTTTCATTCATAAATAAACCACCAGGGATGTTAGTCAGGGGCGTAGCGACGGGGGTATATCGGTATATATATCTCCCAAAATCAGTCGACCTTAAAGTTTTTAGGTGATTTATATGTGGTTTATACTTTATAATTAAGATTTATAACCCCCCCCAATTTTTATATCCCCATCAAATTCCTGGCTACTCCCCTGATGTTAGTCCTTGGCTTTGGTCCTTGCCTTAAGGTCTCCCTATAAGGACAAGTCACAAGTCCTTGGTCCTGGTCCTGGCCTCGAGGGTCGAGTCCTTGTTATTTGTTAACATTCCCGTTAACCACTAACTTTAACACATACTTTTTGACCTATAAGCGGATGCAGGGGCTATATAAACGGCGCAGCAGATTGACTGCCGGATTTGCAGCTCGATTGGTTAAAAAACTCACCCTGTTGCTGATCTCTTTGCTGAACTGATGACGACAGAGCTCAACCGATTACGTCACTCACAGGCGTGACGTCATATGCCGTCGTCGTCGTCATCTTCGGTGCAAGGGACGATAACAACAACGACAACTGCCAGTCCTTAGACGACGATGGCAACAACAACAACAACTACTACTACTACTGACAGAAAATCGTGGAAAACAGATCAATATTATAAACACCGTCTTCTCTCCTTCTCCTTCTCCTCCCTCTCCTCTCTCTCCGCCCTCTTGTTTCCCGGTCTCGGTCGAATATAATTTCCTCTTCGCCGTCTCCTGCGTTTGGAACTAATTTAATTCTAACGGCGATGCTCTGACGGGCGCAGAGACGAGGGGAGGGCGGGCGGGTGGTCGGGGATGCCCTGCGCCCGGCGACTATCGACGGAGGCGGCGGAGGCGGCGGCGGCGGCGGCGGCGGGCACAGAGGCTGCTGGCTGCTGCTGCTGCTGCGGCCCGTCGCCGCTACGCCGTGCTGTCTCTGGCCACCCGGCGATGGAGCCGACCGGGCAGTGGGCCAACACACCGTGGCATCGGGCGGGGGGGAGGGGGACGATAAGGAGGAAGCACTGGGGGGGCACATTCAGGCACCGGCCCCGCGTCCTTTGGTTCCGCGGAAGGGAGAAGACGGAGGAGAAGGAGGAGGAGGAGGGGGCGGAGCAGGGTCGGGAGGGGGAAGGAGGGGAGGAAGTAGGTGGAGCTTTCAGGTTCTCGACGTTCCACTCGCAAATAATAATTATATATCAGATAAAAATGTTTTATTATTATTTTGCTATCGCCCGAAAGCAGAATGGAGGTGCGACGCGAAGGAATGGGGTGGGGATGGGGTGGGAATGGGGGTGGGGAATGGGGATGATGAGGGTGGGGAGCGGAGAGGCTGCGATGATGAATGTAACGATATTTGGAAGAGCAGAGGGGCGATGATCGGCAAAAACGCAAACTAAAGAGTGCGTCTGTTTGGATGCGTGTGGATGCATGTGTGTGCGTGACCTGAGAGGCAATTAGATGTTACCGCTATTTCAGTGCTACAAGGAGGCGGAGGAAGCAGAAGAGGAGGAGGAGGAGGAGGTTCAAAGGTCGCCATACTCGGATGATTTCATTGACAGAAACTGGTGATTGGGAACACAGAATGCTGGACGTCCCTTGCCCCTAAGACCAAAATCTTCGTTTCATTCGACGAGGCAAAAAGAATTTTAGTTTTTATTCTTGTTGCGTCGATTATAATTATAATAGTTCTGGTGTCCGTTATATCAATTTCCGGTGCTTACTTACTTACTTAGTTGCTGCCTTTGAAATTATTGACGAAGGCCTTGTTAGCGAGTCACGTGCAACATTTGCAAAATCAACAGCGGCAGCAGCGGCCGTTTCAAAGCAATCGTTATAACGTTATGGTATTTGCCTTGTGAATGTATCGGTTTCGATTTCAAAGAGATACTCATGTTTGATGTTCGTGTTGAAATCCAAGAACGAGAGAGAAAGAGCGAGAGAGAGAGAGAGAGAGAGACACAATGGCGCAGCCAGGGTGTTCCGGAATGGGGGAGGGGTGCACATCATCATTTTTGGTGAAAACTGTGTCCGACGAAGCAAAAATAAAAGTGGTTTAGTAGGATTTCTCTTGTGCAGTAGCGTGCAGAAAGGGGGGCCGGTAGGGCGGTGACCCCGGGCGGCAACCAAAGAGGGGGCGCAAAATTGACTTAGCGACATTTTTTCCTCGTCAACTTTCAGATCAGACAGATGAGGGCGTCCAAAAGTTTTGGCCTCGGGGGACCCACCACTGCTCTTGTGTTGAAACCGCTGTCGCTCAAACAGCCCCCTTTACAACTTCTGTTTATCTAGGGCCTACTACAACTGTTAATAATATCTGTGATTGGCTAAACAGCTAATAATGATAATTTCTGTTTCGTTAACCTAAGCGACCAGTTAACGAAAATCAATGCATTATTAATATAGATGTACAAGCTATCGTGCGGTTGAATTCAAGTAAGCGACTGCCTTTCGATTGGCATGTCTTCAAATGATTTGTAGCACTATTGATTAGAAATAGGCCTAGATTATAAAATCTTAGGCCTAAAAAAGATTATTAGGCCTCGAAGTATGCTTGAGCCTAATGGAAGCGGTGGCTCCACATGGGGGGGGCGGGGGACCCGTGCCACCTGTTGAATGCCTGCCCACCAGTAACCAGCCCCTTGGCTACGCCACTGCCCGAGATAGGGGGGGGGCGGCGGGTGGCGGAAAAAAGGTCATCATCGCTTTTTGGTGCTTGGTTTTCTGATTTTGTCTTCAAAACTTCTGACAAAAGCAAAAACGGTCGCCACTAGTTTTCCCCCAAACTTCTTAAAACGGCACTTTTCCATAAAACCTGTTGTAGGTTACTATGAACAAGAACCAGCTATCTATTTCTTCCCTCGATCCAACATATGTCCTTTTAGACTTTTCAGAAAGACAGACAAGAAGACAGACAGACAGACACAAAACACGGCGGAAGAGTAGATGCTCAAACTTCAGACCTATGGAAGAATATAAATCTATACAAAGTACATGATACAATGTACATCAGTCAGACATTCAGAAAAAGAGACAGATAGACAGAGACAGACAGATAGATAAATAGAGACAGTCAGACAGACAGACAGACAGACAGAGAAAGAGACAGACAGACAGAAACAGACAGCCAGACAGAGAAAGAGCCAGACAGAGAGAGAGAGAGACAGGCAGTCAGCCAGACAGAGAAAGAGACATACAGAGTGGCATAGACGTGGTGATATTAGCGACGGACGTCATTGGCAAATGGCGAGTAGCCTGTGCAGCTCTTAGACGTATACGAAGTTCGTCAGGGACTGTAAAAGTGTCACTTGTGGCGGTCGTTAAGTTGGCCGGCGATGGGCTCCGAAGGGGTTCGGTCGGCCGCCGACCGGTCTTTTCACGGCAGTAAAACAGCCATTGAGGAAACGATTTTACGCCGCTCGGAGTCGGGGCGTCCTACACCTACACTCTTCGCCCGTTCCACTCCAGTTCAACCGGGTTGGAAGAGAGGAAAAGGTTGGAGGAAGACCGAACTTCTCGGTTTCTCTCCCGTTTCACTGCACTGTTTCTCACGTCGAATTCTCTGCACTTGTTTCGCCGACGGTTGTTCGATCCGATGAAGTAGCTTGTGATCGATCGATCGATTGATCGCTCGCTCATCGATTATGTGATCCTGATCATGAGTTGCGTTCGATCAGCGCCTGCGTCGACGATCGGATTTAAACCCGGGGCGGCGGCCATCGCTCTGCTCGCATTCTTCCATCTCAACTGCGCTCACATGAGGTCAGTCCATTAGGCACAGGGTCAATGCATGCGACTAGAAAACACAGACAAACAGACAGACAGACAGACAGGCAGACAAACAGAACGACAGGGAAAGCTAGTCCTAACAAAATATAAAAAATTTCATCGCTTCGCGTCGTCTTTGTAGTCATCATTTTCGTCATTATCATCGTCTTCCCGCCATCGCAACCACCTCCACCCAAAATTTAAAACGCTGCAATTAATTGAATTAAGAAAATAGGAGGAAGAGATAAATGAAGAAAAAAAGTGCAAACGAACGCTTAACTGAGACAATTTCTCGAGCGGTGACCCCTTGACCCCTTCGGGAGGGGGGGTCAGAGGGAGCTTCTCCGAGGGTCACGCGTGAAGGTCTCGTAGAAAGCCGTGACCTGTGTTTCCTCTGTTGCTAATATTTTAGAATGGGGATATCCAGGGAGAGACTGCAGATTTACCCAGTTTCTTGTGCTCCACTATCAGTGTTTATTCTAGGCCTTCTCTGGGTGGGGGAATCCCCCCAAAGTTTTAAGATTCCCCCTCCCAATTTTTTATATGTTTGCTGGGGGGTGGAAATGTCCCCTCCAAAAGTGTGGAGACTCAGACCTTGCCCCCCCTCAACATTTCAAAAGTTTCCCCCCAATGTCAAGGTGGCTAGAATAAACACTGCTCCACTATTATAAAGCGCGGAGCAGTCAGCAGGCACGTGCCAAGCCAAACGGGGGTTGCTGAGAAGTCGATGGAGAAAATCGCTATCAACGCCACCAGCAAGTTAAAAAATCATTTTGCTGAAGAAGGATCGGCACGTTTCCTAGAATTCCACAGAAGACAGAAGCAGGGAGACAGACAGAGAGGCAGCCAGAGAAGACAGACAGACAGAGACAGAAAGAGACAGAGACACAGAGACACAGAGAGAGAGAGAGAGAGAGAGAGAGAGAGAGAGAGAGAGAGAGAGAGAGAGAGAGAGAGAGAGAGACAGACAGACAGACAGACAGAGACATAGAGACAGAGAGAGATAGAGAAAGAGACAGAGACAGAGAGAGACAGAGAGAGAGAGACAGAGTGAGACAGAGACAGAGAGAGAGGAGGGAGGAGAAAGACAGACAGGCGGAGAGGAGGGATTAAAAGGCTATACAAGGGAATACTGTACATTTGGAGTAGCAGTTATCAACCTGATAGCGACTCTGCTGTGCGTGCATCATTTTAATACCTGCTCTCCTCTCTATGTTAGGCAAAGGTGACTGAAGTGTTTGGAGTGAATGGGACGTAAAACCAAACGACTCACGGAGTGGACCAACCATAACTCCCAACTTTATGCAGTCCATAAAGTGTGCTTTTTCTAAACAGCCTCCCCCTCATCTCTCCCCTCCCCCACCCCTAGCTTTTCTCGGGAGGGTGGCAGTTACTCCGAGAAGTTGCCTATAAACAGAAGATGAGAGTGTACAACCGAAGTTCCTTCCATCTGCGGTGAATACTCTTCCATGTTTCCAGTAGACTACACGTCTTCCATAAACATAATATAAACCCATAGGATTATGCACTGAATGACCCCACTTCGATTTTAAGAAAAATTACTAGAACTGCCCAAATTACAGCAGGCTAAGTAGGCCTATGCGAGACAAACTTCTACTACTACACTGTACTACTACTACTACTACTACTACTACTACTACTACTACTACTACTACTACTACTACTACTACTACTACTACTACTACTACTACTACTACTACTACTACTACTACTACTACTACTACTAGCGCATAGGAATAAGGAGCTACTTCGGTGCATCTTTTGGAAGCGCTTTAGAAATTTACGAGATTTTACTTACTTACTTACTACTAATACTAATAATAATAATAATAATAATAATAATAACTGGATTTTAATTGGTTTAGTGTAGGACTTCTCCTGTGTTGGAAACCATTGTCACTCATACAATCCTCTATTTCAACTTCACTCGTGTTTGTTCGCTACATCTATTATCTTTGTTTCTACAGAAAAAACAAACACAATAATTCGCATTATAGGCCTACAAAGCCAGAAACCGCACGCACGGACGGACACACATTAAATATCAGGTCTTATTTTTTAACCATAAACGCACCTGACGGACTATAAATCAAACTAACATCGGGCCCATAGATTTATTGATTACGGACTACTACTACTACTATTAGACTACTGCACTTCAAAATTGCTGTCGTCGCCAATGATAAATATATCTTAAGAAAATTGATTTGCATAGAGTGAAGAGCTAAGGTTTATGAGCCTCATAATACGCTGCGCTATAATATAGGATCATATTTATTCGTGTTGCTATAAAATTAATAGGCTCTTAGCGTAATGTTGTTACGGTAATATCTAATCGAGGAATCATTATTTCAGAAGAAAATGCAGGCAATATAGAATGCAAATCTGCCTAGATTAGAAACTCGAAAAGTGCCCAAGCACTAGATCACCCGAAACCATCGACGTGCCATCAGCATTGGGGGTGGGGGTGGGGGCAAATTTTTGTTGAACTCTAGTGATGACCTTTTTTACTTATCAGACTTTTTAGAACTTTACAAATCAAAGAAGCGCAAACATGGATGATAAATGATACTATATACCCCACTAATTATTGGATGGGACAGTCTCCCGCAGTTCCCCCTCGTGATCTACGCCCCTGCCCCTGGGCATACCTATGGTATTTGGCGTCCATGACAGAGGGTCAGAACATTAAATTAGCTGGTCGACAGATCTTCAGTTAAGAAATCATGACATTTCATTGACACAAGATTAAAACTACAAGATGCACTTTTCTTGCTTTTACTGATGCGAACTGTCCTATGATGTGAGCTCAAGGTCGGTTTTCTCAGCTTTTTCTCTTTCAATGCTGAGTAGAGAGCAAGATTAAGTTGTAGAAATTAATTATAGAATACCGTAACCAATAATTTAGAGAAGAGATGCTATCTGGTCAGTGGCGTCGCCTGGAATTTTGGGTTAGGGAAGGCAAAAGGGGATGGCATGTCAGATTCCTTACCCAACCCACATACACCCTCCACAAAAAAACTTCCTCATCGGATTTGCGCGGATCTGGTAGGTGGTCTGGGGGCAGATTGGGGGAGGGGGCAGTTGCCCCATTTGCCCCCCCCCACGTGGCGACGCTAATGTATAATCTAGTTCTGAGAATTTTTATACGCAACAACATGAAGTAACGACTGCCTGATAAACTATTTCTCATTCCATCTGTCCATCTTTTCAGACCGACAGGTTTTTAAGCAATTAACGACCACTGTCTATATACGTGTGTTGCATTCCAGCATCTCTTGAGTGCAACTATAGGATACGGATGACTCAGTCAGGTAATTGATTTTACGGTCCAATGAGCATACGGAGTAGGTCGCCAACTGCTAACCGAGGAGCTATATTGGTCCGAGAGGACCCCAGAAATGGCTTCCATCAACGTTCCGAAATGGGGGGCACTCACCTGGCGCTTATCACCCAATATTCACGCCACTTTCTGCAAACAAGCCGTTGTTGTTTCGTAGCAAACATCGTTGAACGCATGATATGGATGAATGAAAGTTTTCCATGTATATATAGTACCGTGGTTATATGGTTTTCTCGCAATTTTATTCTTTTGAGGGGAGGGGCAGGCTTTGGGCCCCTGATCCTAGGTCTAGGGTTATTTCTAGGATTATCGGTTTGAGGGAGGGTCGGTAAATTCTGGAGGTCCTCTGCCAAAAAGTCTGACAAGCAAAAAAGGCCATCTCTTAGCTGAAATGGGGGGCGGGGGTGTTTGGGGGTTGTCGGTCTCAAATAAATGGGAGGATGTTGAGGGGTGTTAGGGGGTAGTGTAAAAATATCCCTGCCCAGGTCTCAGGCTTTATGCGCTTATGGCACTGTCGTCACTTGCGAAAGTAAAATTTGTCGTTAGTTTGGAGACCACTAAAATATTTTTGTTGGATGAGAAATTATGTCGATTAGGAGATGTGGTGACAGCCTGAATGACCTCTCTCTCTCTCTCTCTCTCT
>CM030863.1:10554745-10587245 GCA_018105865.1 Metaphire vulgaris
CTTGTTAGGCTAGTGTGATGGTGCTGTCTTTTGAAACTATCATATATTAATGAGGCAAATTATGTATAAAGGCTGCAGAATTTTCTTGACTGGGGGTTGCGGCTACCTTTCGCCCTGTGGTCCACATCTATAAAACTCTAGACAGTGGCGTACCCAGGATTCTGGAATAGGTAGGGCACATGAATCATTATTTTATAGTTAAAAACGTTGTCATGTCAAGCAGTTTTTCAGACTTTTCTAACATTCTTGTCTTCTCTTTGAACATACTGCCTTCCCACCCAAATTTCTCAACGGTTTTGCACAAATCCGAGCTCGAATAGGGGTCCGACCCCCGCCCGTGGCTATGCCAAAGTCTCTATACAATGAAACAATCACTTGGGAGACCACACTGTTGTAAATGCTCCACGTAATGTGTGTAACACAGCCAAAAATTCACAGGAATACTAGTATTGCGTAAAAAGAACAACAGTAAATTACAAATATCGCATGTGCAGCGACACAGAAAAATATCTAAACAGAAGCTAAACGATCTTGTAATCGTTTACTTCTGCCACTAAGTTGCAAAATTCTGGCTTCCAAGTACTACGGCTGAAAAATACGCGTAAAAAGTTACAACCAAGCACAGTGATATGAAAAAAAACAAGAAAGCTTTCACAATACGAGAAAAATATACATATAACATATATATATCACTTACTGAATAACCTTTTAAATGAAATAAATCATTATCATAAGATAATTTTCCTGTCTTCTTTCACATTATGCTATAAGAACTGCAATAAGTGCAGAAAATTAACGCAGAGATATAATTTCATCAACAATTATTATGCGACTATAAAAACTTTATCCCTTTGTCATTGCTAAATGGACTTAAATAATAATTTCCATTTGAAAATAACAACATATTTTTCTAATAAATTCTGACAATAAAAGCAGTATAGTAGTGCTCATGTAATATATTACCGTATAATATCAAAACCCAACTTTAAACATAGAACAGACAAAACACACAGAACACATTAACGCAAAATAATACGAATGCTTATACGGTGTACAAGTATATTACATTACAGTATGCTTCATTTCTCAGTCACTCAGGCAGTAAGTAAGTAAGTCAAGTACACACTGGTCTAACAGAGTTGTCAAAAGGTACAGATTAATCTGAAATAAGTTCGAATATAATCGTCACTTAACTAAATATTACGAGATTCAAATTACACAACAATGCAATTTCTAAGCAAAATTCGATTGCATTCACTAAAGCATTAAAGTGTCACTAAACACCTGCTCACAATGGATGCTACAACTTTAAATTCACTACTAAAACCAGAGGCCATAATAAACTGCTCTATACTTCAGCATAATAAACCAAATAAGGTAATACACAACGATTCTTTTAAAACACACACACACACCTCTATCAATAATAATAGACTAAAAATAGAAATCAATTCCAGGAGGTCATATGATCTTCATCTCTATTTCTACGTTTCCAGTCAGTTCATAATTCTATGATTCACCATTCAACTTTTGCCTTGAATCCCTTGATACAGCAGACCACGCGAGCATTTTGGCCGATTTCGTTCGGAATGTCCGCCGCGCCGATTTAGTTCGGAACAGCCTCGCATCGCTGACGGTCGACGCCACAGGAGATAACGAACCTGCTGGAATATATCCCTCTCCCCTCCTGTTCTGTAATGGCTGCCGACAATCTTGAAATGGTGTGCGTGTCCACGCACAGTAGCATGACATTTTAAAGCTTTTTGTGAAGGCGAAAGACTTGCAGTCAGCTTGCTCGTGCGACGGCGCGAACTCTACGACTTCTGCGAGAAAAAAGCACCGAGCGTAATAACCCCAATCGCACAACCGCACAGGGTGGAGAACGACGGCCAAGGCGAGTCGTCGTCCGCCGGGTCGGGTCGACCGCCTTCGTAGAACTCGACCAAACCATCCTAAGAACAGAACAGAGAACACAGTCAGACTGTTGGCGTACATTGCACTAGCTTCTTCTACAGCACTAATTTTGAAGAATGCGCTGAATTTGGATATATCGGAAACAGCACTTGAGAAGTGCCGAGTTAGAAACCAGAAAGTGCTACACTGGGCACTGCATGCCAAATATAAAGGAGGCGCTATACAAATGTCACATTACATTACATTACATAAGTGCAATGCACTAAACCTTAACCACGGCCCGCGGGCAACTCGTGGCCCGCAAGGCCTCAAATTTTTATACAATGTATTTTAATAATTTCAAAAATGCATTGACGTTCAAATAAATTAATAATAACTAAAAGAAAGTTGCAACAATATGCGATCTACAGTAAAGTCTAGATTTTATAATTTCATACATATTTAGATTCCCTATGTATTGAATCGAATTTTCATATAAGAACCTGGGTAAGAATAACCTATGTTGGTCTGCTTATGTAGTACCAGAGGCATAGCCAGGAATTTAATTTGGGAGGGTATAAATGTTGGGGGGTATAAACCTTAACAATAAACCATAAAAACTACATATAACCACATATAAATCACATAAAAAACTTTAAGGTAGACTGGTTTCGGGGTGGTATATATACCGATATACCCCCCCCCCGTCGCTACGCCCCTGTTATGTACTGAAAATAGTCGGCTACTGTAGATGTGCCCTCTAGTTGAAAAGCTTGGAAACCACTGCACTTAACACATCCCATATCCATAATCCCTTGCGGTGACAACATACACCCTACAGATTATTCACAGAAGTGGGGGCGGGGGGACGGGGGGACGGGGGAGAGAAACACCAAGGAAGAATTGATGAGACAAATCGCACCGAGTGAGGCACTAAAACCACGCCAAAAATCGAGGGTCGGTGAGTAGAATGAAAGGCGGGAAGTTATTGACCAAGTGAGAGAGCGGGATAAATCATTGAAGATTTTCTGGACGTTTCCCATCGGGAAGAAAGGGGCCCCGGGCACAGATGGGGCATGTCTTTCTCAGGGATGGCACAAAAGCGCACAAGAGAGACTGGGAAACGTGTGAGAAGACTTAAGCCCATCGCAAAGTATCGATCTCCAGTGAGTCCGGCCCGATTAGCTTCAATCAGACGGTCTTGCGCGGGCGCACAGTCTGCGATCGGCTTAGGAGGAAGACATTAATTCGTCTGGTGAATAGCAAGGAACTTCCTTTTCAAGCCGCCGCTAAGACCATCAAACCCAAACTCACCTGCTAGTCAACAAAACGACTCCAGTCACGCACGAGGAGAGAGACACGGACAGAGAGAAAGACGGAGACACACATACCGAGAGGCAGAGAGAGAGAGAGAGAGCGAGCGAGAGAGAGAGACAGAGACAGACAGGCAGAGAGAGAGAGAGAGAGAGAGAGAGAGAGAGAGAGAGAGAGATGGGCAGATGACAGCCAGAGCCCAAAACAAAGTAACAAAGACGGGAACGAAATGAAAGGTGATCAACTATAGAGGGCAGCAACTCCAGAGCAATTCATTTTACTTCTCGCCCGACAATAGACCTCTCGCACTGGGACCTCCGCATAGGTAAATGACTAATGAGGAATTTTCCAGGTAATTAAAAAAAGGTCCAGACACCGGGAAAACTTGGAAAAGGCGAAAAACAGGAAGCAAACACCATAAAAAGCGACCTTAAATCAAAGTTTCATGATCACTGTCACTGAGCTATCCATCCATTACCAGAACAGGTGTATTTTGGCAATTTGCTGTCGACCATAGGCAACTGTCATTAAGTGCAGTAACAGACAAAGACCCAAAACCATAGAAGAATTTAAATTTTTGTTCACAGCAGTAAAAAATTAATATATATATATTAATATCAAAACAGATATATATTGCAATGTTTTAACAAGCCTTAAGCTTCGTTTTGCTTTGAAATCCACGTGTGTTGACAATTTTGTGACCAGTACTGTATATATATATATATATATATATATATATATATATATATATATATATATATATATAGAGAGAGAGAGAGAGAGAAGTTTTCTCTACATAAAATTTTCAAAGTTTAACACAGTCTAATCAAACAGTACATCCAGACATCCAGACAAACCCCAGGGCCCATGGGCCTAAGTAGGCACAAGACAAACTCAGCATTAGTAGTGAATTACTAAACACAATTTGTCAATAAATTACCAAGATTATAACAAAACTACTCATAGATGTCCAGTCTAGCCAAAGAGGGTGCTAACTCTATGCAGCATCATGATACCTCTGAAACTTCTAGGTTGAAACATTAAAGCAAACAGAACAATAGATGTGAATACAACTGCCGGTAACTCTTTAATGACTAATTGTTAGAAGAACTTTCAAAGAGTGTGGGAACAAGGTGACAAATCTAAAAGATTATCATAATGGATTAAAAGATTATCATAATGTTATCATAATGGGAGATTTAAAATTATGTCCTTCAGTATTGGCTGTAAAAATTATCCCAATGTGTGAGTGTGTGTGTGTGTGTGTGTTAAAACAAATGTGTCCTCCAAGAGTGGGAGTGAAGCATCTTTGGCACTGACAGGCAATATGAGAGGGTGTCAGAAAAATGAGATGGCGTCAGACAGTGTCAACTAGTGCAACCTGCCACGCCAGTAATCAAGGCAATCCACGATAAGCAATTTCCGAAAGAGGCAATCCACGATATGCAATTTTCGAAATTAATGCCGAAATTATTTCGATATCAAATGTGTCAAGATGTGTCGGTTGATTTGAAACTATGAAACAAGTCAGCTGCAGATGAAAAATAAGACCAGCTATCTGCTAAGAGATCTAGGTTTTAAAAAAATCCAGACCAGACGGACATAATGGATTCTAACCGAAAGTCTTTCTGAAACACGGAAACCGATACAAATCGCAATCTACTTCACAAAAGTGGAATGCACTGACAAACTACGACCAGGGAGTCGATAAACAGGGAACCACGATACCAGAAAACCAATGCATATTATTAGACCGGTACCACGAATGGCAAGCCTCCTGTCGGAGTGGGAGATAATTTTCAAGGAACCACATACAGTGGATCCCACTTAATCGCATACCGCTTAACTGCATAACCCGCATAATCACATAACAACTTAAAAATCCGAACCAGTGTTTTATGCGTACAATTCATTATCAGACGTCCCGGCTATTCGCATAGCCCAGTTAATCGCATAAGCAAGGCTTGCACGGCACCTATGCAATTAAGCGGGTTTCACTGTACCCCAAGAGAATCTGAAAATGATGAAAGACAATGAGAAAAAGGAAGCTGAAAGCAGCCAAGAAAGGATATAAACAAGAGAGGAGATCAAAAAGATGCAAATCGCAGACAATTGCGTTCCTTCCATCGAAACGAAATGATTCGGAAACCAAAAACTACGCAATTTGGCGCTCTAAACGCCAAAGCATTCTCACTCCGAATGCACTACATGTACGATCGGGATGAAAGGGTTAACCTGCCGGGGAAAAACAACCAAACTGGCCGGTCTCGCAACGACGAGGGATGACGATAATGTCTGATTAAGCAACTGCGCAATTTCCTTTTCGCATCACTTCCTTACTCATCAAAACCATCCATCACGAGCAAAGCCGAAAACTGCAGTGCAATAGAAGAACCATAGCAGAGAGCTATACCGGTAGTTAGTGGCGTAGCCAGGATTTCTGGAAGGGGGGTTTGGCTAAAAAAAACCTTGTCACCTATGGTTCTCGCTTAAAAAATTTTGGTCTGCAGCGCCAAAGGGGGGTTTTCACCCTCAAAACCGTGTCCGAAAATAAAAAATTCATGGAAACACGTCTAAAAAATTTGTTTTCTGCGCTCAAGAGGAGTTTTAAGCCCCAAAACCCCCTGGCTATCAATCAATCAATCAATCAATCAATCAATCAATCAATCAATCAATCAACTTCTATGGCGCCACTATCATAAATTCATAATGCCCAGGGCATCAGCCGATGGCGCACCAAATCCAAATTGAATTAGAGCCAGGTCAAGCCGGAAAGATCAGTCAGAAACGGCCGGGGAGTAACCTAACCACCCAGAACATTACAATTACCCGGTAGAATCAAACCCATCTAGAAACATGTCAGCAACTCATTTGGCAAAATCAATCCTCAAAAACTAGAGACTAGAAACCATAGACAAAAAAAACAGCACACAGCAGCCATCAGCTTACACTGAGTCAGTCGACAGATCCCATCAACACATTCATATTTTCTCAAGTGTTATATTACATTACATTAGCATTTCATTAAACCATGACAGTCTCCAAGTCCATAAGCAAAGCATGTAGGTCACAGAGACCTACAGTAGAACCTCACTATAACTAACCTAGTGGTTCTGTCAAATTTAGTACGTTATATCGAGGTACGTTATATCAACTACCTTTCAATACGGTAGTGCATTACACGGGACCGTACATTGCGGTTTGTTATAGCCAAGTATATGTTATAACTGAGTACGGTGGATCCCACTTAATCGCATACCGCTTAACTGCATAACCCGCTTAATCGCATAACAACATAAAAACCCAAACCAGTGTTTTGTGCGTACAATTAATTATCAGACGTCCTGGCTATTCGCATAGCCCAGTTAATCGCATAAGCAAGGCTTGCACGACACCTATGCAATTAAGTGGTTTTCACTGTACATGTTATAACCGAGTGCGTTATAATGAAGTCCTACTGTATGCTAAGTAAACGTTAGTAGTTTCAACTTCCAGTCATCAACAAGGACCTGATGCAATTTGATACAAGCTTCGAAAATCTGTCTGTTCGCCAGGCAAGATACCATTGCGTGCATGCTCCCAAGTACAGTGAAACCCGCTTAATTGCATAGGTGCCGTGCAAGCCTTGCTTATGCGATTAACTGAGCTATGCGAATAGCCGGGACGTCTGATAATTAATTGTACGCACAAAACGCTGGTTCGGGTTTTTATGTTGTTATGCGATTATGCGGGTTATGCAATTAAGCGGTATGCGATTAAGTGGGATCCACTGTATCACTCGCAATCACCTGGTGATATATGCGTGCTGTTAATTCATAGAATTAAGTTCAGGCACAGATGATGCTAAATCTCAAATCTCAGCTGGAATGGCAGACATATGATATCCTATAGCTTTCAGTCAACGAACAGTTTTATGTATGGCGATATTTATCATAGGGCAATGTGAGCAACACCTTGGCACATGTGTAACAAATTCTCACCAGGTGTGCAAATTTCAAATGCTTCTCTCCTGTGAAGACTCATTCGCAGTCCAATCTTTTGCAAAGGAAAGAAGTAAGCAAGTAAGTAAAATCTTGTAAATTTATATAGCGCCTTGGAAAATAGTACAGTAGTAGTTGCTTATTCTTATGCACAGTTCAAGTTGTATGAACATAGAATAAAAATTGTTCTTTAACAAAACTCAGAATAAAATTAAAAATATGAATTTCCAGCAGATTACTTGTCATAGGAGTAGAAACTGCATTCAGTTACATTACATCACAGAATGATTACATCACTTACATTACATGGTCAAAGAATGGTACAAATGACTCACAGTGGCATCTAAGTAAAGGGTCAAAGGTTAATGGTCTGATGACATAACAGTTCAGCAGTAGGCAAAAGCTATTACAGTGGATCCCACTTAATCACATACCGCTTAATTGCATAACCCGCATAATCGCATAACAACATAAAAACCCGAACCAGTGTTTTGTGCGTACAATCAGACGTCCCGGCTATTCGCATAGCCCAGTTAATCGCATAAGCAAGGCTTGCACGGCACCTATGCAATTAAGCGGGTTTCATTGTATTACAAGAATTCATTGCTGATAGAAACTGCAACAAACACTTCTGTTGTAAAAGCGAATAAAGTTCATATTGAATGATTTTTCTATTTAAAAAAGCATGGAAACTTCACAATTAAAATGCAATTTTAACATAGAATTAAATTTTTAGCGATCAATCAAGAATAAATTTCTAATCTATACAAAACTAATCTAAATTCTAATCTATACAATTTTAAAATAAGTCAATTTCAACCAAATCCTGGATCAATGCATGAACTTTGCATTCAGTTTTTCACAGTGTACAAAGATAAAATAGGCTATCAGGACAAGCAATCAATCAATAAAAACGATTTAAATAAAATAAAATAAAATAAATTCTGAGACTTACCCAGTTACCGTTCTGTTCAATCCACGGTTGCAGATGAGCGTCGATGTAGTCGACCGTCCACTGTTCGATCCCGTCCACGAGAAACGGCGTCCCGTTCTGGACGCACTCGACGGCCATCGACCCGGAGAAGGCAAACAGGGCGACAACCCGGCCCCACTTAACCCCATCCCTGAACAGCTCGCTGGCCGTCGTTTCGAAAGTCTGTCGCGCGTTGTCCTGCGTAATGTCCAGCTGTTTGCACATCTCGGCGAAAGCCTGCGTGTACCGTTCCTGGAATTCGTCGCCCAGGGCCCGCATGGTCCGTTCGACCCGACCGGGGTCGGGGTCGGGACGGTTGGCCCCGCCGGCGTCGAGCCCCTTGCACCGAAGCCGGTAGTGTAGGTAGTCGGAGACCAGGGCCCGAGTCCCGGTCGCGGTCGTCGCAGCCGCTTCGTCGGTCATTCCCGCCGACGGAGAAGGTGAAAATCGACCCGAGGATCGTCAGATTTTTAATTATTTTATCCTATTTAATTATTTAAAATGAGAAAGTAGACGGAGAAACAAGCAGCTGCTATACGCCGCCGACGACGACCGATCATCGCCGGAGAACTCAACCAAACTTTAAATCTAGAAATCAAAGACGAACGATCGTACGTAATAAATCGCAAAAATCCCAGATTTCCGCACTAAATTATGATGATAACAACGACGGCTACGGCGACAACGACTGTGGTTATCACATTCACTCTGATAGAACCTACGACCACGACGATGAGTTCATTCATTAAAAAGGCTCTGACTCTCTGCTTCAATCCCTAGCGGATGGTTCGTTAACTACTGTTGCTCTCGGAGGCTGACTGTTCCCACTTCCCAGCTTTCACCTTTCACCTTTTCTTATGCAGATGCTTTTCATCTATTCTGATATTTTTCATCTGTATCCACGGTCTGGATGCATGTTTATTAGCATGAAATCAAAATCCATGCTATTTTACTTACTTACTTGCTTCCCTATCCTGGCAGGTTGTGGTTCTCACACAGGACAGACCCTACTGAACCACTTTAAACCTTGTTATATTATATTATTATATTAGGCTGGCAGCCTGGCACTGACCATCCCAAAAACATATTCTTTCGGCTTTTTATTTTCTTGTACATAAACTACTGTGACAATTTTTAACATAAATTCATTAGATTGGTTTATTTCCTAAACCGAGGTCCTCAGAAATTTTTGACGGTGAGTGGGATAGCTGAATGAATGATTTGTCCGCAAGTATGGAGTGAAAATTAAAAAGATCAGTGTAATGTGTCAAGTTTCGCTGTGCGATGATATGTCACTCATCGACATCAATGGGCAGTGCAGAGGCACATTGGCCATATGTTGGCATTGAACATTTCCAGGATACTTTGGAGTAAATAAACATTAACAAAATATCTATTATTGTTTGAGTAATTTGTCATTGAATATTAGTTTGTCTAGTGAAACAGGTAAAATAACGACTACAGTTTAATAATCATTAATAAACAATTTTCAGACATAAGGGAATGTTGATTAGGCTCTACAAACCACATATGCTGCTTTGCTGAAATTCAAAGAATGAAACTTTAAAGAGAATTTTGGAGTTTTCCATATTTTCTGTAAGGAATTCAAAATGTTTTCTTAATACATATTAATTCTGGCTTACACGCTGAAGCACAAATATGCAGTTTGTTAAGAACTGACAGAATGTCATAATAATGAGCATAGAAAATAATGTACGATTTACTGCCTATAAAATTGAAAATAACTAAAAGTATTTAGGCCTATATCAATTTATCTTATAAGCACAGAATGCTAAAATAACTGACTCCATGATTTTCTTAATATAGTTCTAATAAAAATACAGGCAAAAGAATTTGATTTGGTAAAAAAAAACTGCTACATCAAGAATTCTTTACATGCTTAGTCTCATCTGTAGAAGAGAGTCAGGCCAACACAATGTCAGTATTAACAGTGTCGTCTAACAGACAGAAAGAGTGTTGTTGTCAGGTAGAGATGTGCTGTGACTGGTTGACTTTTCTTTCAATTTGTGTCAGATATTTCTCGTTTATTCCAGCGTCCCTGAAAATTCAAAACAAGCAATCGATTATTACATTTTAAAAATGGAGAATCCAAAACAAGTGATTGATTTATAATACATTTTAAAAATAACTTTCCTAGTCTTTGATTATAATTATGTCACATGAAATAAGTAATAAGAAATTTATTTCATCATCTTCTCTTTCTTTCTTCCTTCCTTCATGTGCCGAAGTTGAGGCGACAGCTTGAATTTCCTATACCCAGCAATGTAAGTAAGTAAGTAAGTAAGTAAGTAAGTAAGCAAGTAAGTAAGTAAGTAAAATCTCGTGGATTTCTATAGCGCCTTGGAAAGCAGCACAGCAGTAGCTGCTTTTTTTTCTTAGGCACTCAGCGTCTCTTAAAGTAGCTATGGGGAAGGAAGGTATATGATCAGCCAGGCAATAGTCAACATCTGAAGGGCAGTGAGGCTAGGTTCTGACTGCTGCTGACAGTCCTACAGGCGTGGTCCTATATTATTTTTAAGTTTAACGTCTTATATTATAGTTTATTTATTTTTTGTACAAGCAATGGTTGAGTCTTTATCTATCGACGTACGGACAACGTTTCACCTGAGTTCAGCGTCCTAGATAGTGTTCGTCTATTGGATGGGAGGCGGAGCTTGTCTAAGAATGCCATCACGTGACATCTTCTCTTCTGGCTTTTTTAAAGCTAAAGTCTTCCTAGATTCTAAAAAGTCCACAGAAAACTGCAAGCCTACAATGTCAGTGCTTTCTATATTTAAAGTTCGCTTAGTTTTCTATTGCAAAGTCTCTATAGGGCTTTGTGGCTATTCAGCTTCTAGTCAGTTCTAAAGGGTCTGCTTAGATAATTAGTCTTTAGACTTTAGCTTTAAAAAGTAAGAAGAGAAGATGTCACGTGATGGCATTCTAAGTAGACAAGCTCCGCCTCCCATCCAATAGACAACACTATCTAGGATTGAACTGTAGTATACAAAGCCAGACACTCGTTGTCCGTACGTCGATAGATAAAGACTCAACCATTGCTTGACAATGCTAGAATACATATCTACTTATATAATATATTCAGACAATGTTGTCTTAGTATTAATATAATATAAGGCACCACGCCACATGGTGTCAGAAGTTAGTTAAGTAGATTAGATAGATTAATTAAGAATTTCGATCGTAACAGCTTCGAACACTGTACGGCGTCGAAATGTCTTTTGCGTCGAACATTCAAATTCCAGAGGCACTGAACCTGGATGCGACCGATCTAGCGAGCGAATGGAAGAATTTCCCAGAAATCCAAGTATTCGAAAGCAGCAGGAATCGACCGTGAAGACGAGGCTCGACAGGCCGCGATTCTGCTGTGTTTCCTGGGAACAGACGCTTTCTGTTTCTACATGGAGATGAACTTGACAGATGCCCAGCGTCAGAGCCCGAGCGCTCTGTTAGAAGCTTTCGAACGTCACTGCGTTGATGACGCCAGCGAAAAGATGGAGGAGCTGCCCCATGAATTCCCGCCGAGAACGCGCACGGAAAGCAGCCGAGATGATGACCACTGTCACGACGACAGCGAGCCGAAGCAGCGCCGGAATCATCTGGAAGAGATGGAGGCGCCACGAGAATTTCCGCCACGAAGGCGAGCGCGAAGTGACCGATACTGTCTGCAGAACGACGACAGCGAAGACAGCGACCTGAATGCGCGTTTGAACCATTCAGCGAAGAATTTCCGACTACGAAGTATGTCGACGTCACGCGAATCATATTATAATGTTGTTTGCCATGAGAAAGCATCAACCGAGCATCGAGAAATTAAATTCTGAAGCAGACGATTCAATTCAAGAAATTATTCATGCAAAAGAAGTAGATAATTCTGCAGATTTTTGCAATTTATTCTGTGGAAATAAGAGATTATTTGAAGATGCAAATGCAGACGATGGTGACGAGGTAGATGAGATTTTCATAGCAGTTGTGGAATTATTCAAAGATAACACAGAATTTGAGAGTGAAGATTGCTTGAGATTGATGCTCAACAAGGAATCAACGACGAATGTCGGAAGCGAATCTATGTTTGATGAAACAGACGAGGAAACAGACGATTCTGAAACAAGCAGTTCTGAGAAATGTTGCAATTCATTCTGTGGAAATGAGAGAGCACTATTCGATAAAAAATGAAGCTATTGACGATATTGCTAACGATTTTGAAGCTACAGACGATTTGGCGAATGATTTTGAAGATGAAATTGTGAATAATTTTGACGATGAAGATGAGGATGACGACGAAGATGAATTTGAAATATTCATTGCGATCCCTATACAGCGTAGAGAAAGCCGCTGGACTAGTGATTCTGAAGCAGACTTGCATTCCTGCTCACTGATGGATCCAATTACAATCATCTCACCGACCAACGACCAGGGCCGTTGACCCTGAGGTCGTGAGAAAGAAAGACACGGAAGGGACGATGCGAATTCCGCCCTCCCGCTCCAGCCGACAGGTGATCGGAGCCTAGCCAAAGCCGTTGGTGGATTCACCCCCCACCCCGAACTGATTGAAGCAAGAGAAGGAGAAGAAGCAGCGGACGATAAAGAAATAAATGAGAACACAGGCGATTTTGCGAACACTGAAATGCGAGCTGCAATGCCCTCTACCGTGAAAAGATCGAGTCACAGATGGACTCTATTCAGATGACCGCCTTTGCATTCCGAACGATCGACCACCCTCCGCACTACAGCCGTTGACACTGGCAGTCGGGAACTATAATTATTTACGCGTGAAGGATTCACTGGATTCTAAGAACGAACTGATAGTGGACACCGACTCTCCACGCACTTTCCGTCTTCGATCGAGATGGTCCCACTCGAAAGAATTCAACCCCGAACGACATCTGCCGAGGTCGATCTGAGTGAAATTACCTCCCTCTCCCACCGTTGCCAGCACTGAAAGACGTGTCCGACATTATCTTTAATGTCGACCCCTCCGCCGAGTGGAAGTTCATTTTCAAAGGCGTTTACTCGGACAAGCAGACGCCGGCTCGAAACGATTTCAAGAGAAGAGGAGGAAGACGCGACTCACCCCTCCGCACCACCAAGCAGACAGAGAGACCGACATTCAAGCGGATTAAATTCAAGCAGAAGCATACGCGATGGAAAAGAAAAAGACAGAGACTGAGACAGTCAAACTAAGAGAGACACAGAGACTGAGACAGATCGAGTCAGCCGTCGAGTCATCAACTGTCCAGTTTGAACTGTTGGAAGCCGACGATCGCCATCGACACCCACCGCCCGAAGGCACTAATTAACTGAGCAGACCCATTTAGATCTGACTAGAAGCAGAATAGCCATAAAGGCCTATAGAGACTTTTGCGATAGAAAACTCCAAGCGAACTTTAAATATAGAAAGCACTGACATTGTAGGCTTGCAGTTTTCTGTGGACTTTTTAGAATCTAGGTTTTCACTCTGTTAGACTTTAGCTTTAACTCTTTGGCGGCTATGTTGTTTTCACAGAATTTACCCCTCAACAGTTTCCAGAAATATTTTAAATCAAATATCACAGCAATATTGACAATGTATATCTCAATGGAAAGGGTTTTTGATTATCTACAAGAATATGAAAAGAAACATGTAAAATTTACAATTACATTCTTCATATTTCATGGGAATAAATAAAAAATGTAAAAAATTAAAAATTAAAATTGGACTTTTAAGTTCATCAAAAATTTGCCAGCAACAACACAGTGTAAGTCAGCTATCAGAAACATGTACACATATGTTATAAACATTTTAAAAATTATATATAGATGTATAAGTGTCATATTTTTATTTTACAGAGGATTTTGTGTGAATGTTCTCAAAGCAATTATAACACATGTATTTTGGGACTTTTTTTCAAAAAGCTGCTAAAAAGTTTTTAGCAACAAGACATTAGTGGCAAACTATCTGAAACGTGTAGACGTATGTAATAGACATTAGAAATTATGTAAAATGTGATATTTTAGTTTAGAAAGGATCTTGTGTGAAAGATGTTGAAGCAATTATGACATATATATATATTTGACACATGTCACATAGGTTCAAAGACTTGGTTTTTTAATATTTTCCAGCAGAATTTGTTCGTTTTCGTTGTCATCGCACCTGGAAATACCCATGTCATCAAACTTACCATTTTCAATCGCTTCCAAAACTTCTTTAGTTGAATAAAACTTCTGCCCCTGTGTATAGAAGGGTATTTAAAATTTAAATGCCAGAAGGACCGCAAATCTTGACTGCAAATCGACATATTTTTGCAGTCAAAATCATGAAATAAACGGTTTTTTGCAAGTTTTCGAAAGCATGTTGGCTTTCGTTAGAATAGCCCTAAATCCTAAATATAGCGGTTTATATTTAGAAATGGGTGCGCATTTCATATACGGTCTTTATCGACCGCATTCGCCGCTGAAGAGTTAAAAAGTAAGAAGAGAAGATGTCACGTGATGGCATTCTAAGTAGACAAGCTCCGCCTCCCATCCAATAGACGAACACTATCTAGGACGCTGAACTGTAGTATAGCTTAAGCCAGACACTCGTTGTCCGTACGTCGATAGATAAAGACTCAACCATTGCTTGTACATTGCTAGAATACATATCTACTTATATAATATATTCAGACGTGTTGTCTTAGTATTAATATAATATAAGGCACCACGCCACAGTCCTGTCCAATTTTTGTTTAACTTTATATTTATTTATTTATTTTTGTACTTATATTTGTGAGTTTTAACATGTCGTTCAACGTTTCACCTGAGTTCCTTCAGTTTTCTCTTCTTGACTTCTTCAAGTCTTAGTCTTCTCTGTCTGGCTTCTTCGTCCAGCTTTATTCCTTCTTCAAAGAATTTACTTCGCTCGGCAATGCGTGCCTGCTCCTTTTCTCTTATCTGCAGTCGAATGTCTTTTCTGAAATCGGTTCTTTTCCTCTGCAATTGTTCCTCTTCTCTCTTCTGCTTCTCAATCAGATCCTGTTGAGCCCTGCAGCCGAATCAACACACGATTATCGACAACCAGAATGATAAGAGGACGACAATATGACAATCAATCAAGCAATCAAGCAATCAATCAATCAAATTCTATAGCACCACTATCATAATGCCTAGGGCATCAGTCGATAATGCACCAAATCCAATTCGAATTAGGGCCAGGTCAATCCGGAAGGATCAATCAGGCATAAGACCCATCCAAGTATTAACCGCGCTCGATGCTGCTTAACTTCGGTGTTCCCATGTCGCACAATGCCAAGTAGGCTATAACAGTCGGAGTGCGTCCAAAAGTACGACTGTCCCAGCCAGCGGCGCAGATAGGCCTAACGAAGCCCCTGAGGGAGGGGGAGGGGTGGGAGGGGGTAGAGGGTAGGGATGGGGGCTCGGTAGGAGAAGGTGTATTACCTGAGCACGCGCTCAAAGTCAGCTCGCTCCTGTTGAGCTTGAACTGCAAGAAAGTGTTCCTTGTGTTTCATCTGCAGCATCCGTGCTTCGTTCAGCATCTCTTCCATCTCCGCCTTACGTTTGGCGTCTTCCGCTTCTTTCCGTCGCCATTCGCGCTCGTTCTGCTCCTGGGCGCGTTTTGCTCGCAGGGCGTCTCGCTCCGCCTGCTCGTCGCGGGCTCTTTCTTGGAGAGACCGAAGACGCGCCACTTCTCTTTCCTTTTCCTGTCGTATCCGCACCTGCTCTTTCTCGAAAGCAGCCTCGCGCTCCTGAGAAAACAGAGATAGATGAATCCACAGATACTTATCCTAAAGATTTCATCTAGGGACCATCCATATAGTACGTATGCACTGAGGGGAAGGCAGTTGGACCTGGGAGATTTTGCGTACCGGTAAGTATGGTGTGCAAACGGGAGAATGATGGGGGTTTGAAAATATGCCTTTTTGCATACGTACTAAATGGATAAGCCCCTATGTAGTGGCTATTCATTTTATCATTGTCACCCTTTAAGCACTTTTCATGCAAAATCATGCAAATTTGAATAATTTCGCAAAATTCAAAATACCAAAATGGTTTTAACTAATAGAAAGCATTATTCGATTAATATTCAAAATCGTTATAATATAGTAATAACTAATACAGTGGATCCCACTTAATCGCATACCGCTTAATTGCATAACCCACACAATCGCATAACAACATAAAAACCCGAACCAGTGTTTTGTGCATACAATTAATTATCAGACGTCCCGGCTATTCGCATAGCCCAGTTAATCGCATAAGCAAGGCTTGCATGGCACCTATGCAATTAAGCAGGTTTCACTGTACTCAGTTCAATTGAAAAACAAGACAATTTGTTTAACGCCTACCGCTTTCTCCTTCTGGAACTCGATGACCTTTGCTTCGAGCAGACGCTCCTGTTCTTTTGACAGTTCTTTACGGCGGGCAAGGTCAGAATTACATTTGTTGAGTTCATCTCGCAGTCGGGCCTGTTGCTCGTGATGTAGTCTAAGCTTCTCCGCTTCCTCCTCACACAGCTGGTCGAGATATTTCTTCATCATTCGATTCTCCTGATCCTTTCGCTCGAGATCCAGAAGGCGTTCCTTTAGATTAGAAAGCCAATTTAAACGCATCAAGATCATCTGAAATTCTCACACACTGCCATGATTCCATTGTCATGCTCAGTGGTCCAGTGGCATGGCCAGGGTTCTAGAACGGGGACACATCAACATTTTCTAGTAAAATAGTATCCAACGAGCAAAAAACTCGTCAAGGGCAGGGTTTAATCTAGGCCGTTTCGCGGGGGGGATTGCCCTTTCCCCCTCCGGAAATTTCAAATCCCCCCTGGAAATTTTTGCATACTACATCAACTAACAGCAGCCCCAAGCAGAATTGCCCTCCGGCTTTGTCAGTCCCCCCGGCTTTGCCAATCTTCCCCCCCCCCAAGTCCAGAAGTCTAAATTAAACACCGGTCAAGGAGTTCTTCGCACAGGGACCGTTTTAAGAAAAAATTATCGCTGCACTAAACTCAGAAAATTTGTGGACATGCGCACAAAAAACAAGCAAAAAAAGGTCGCACGGAAAATTCATCACTGCACAAAGAACAGAAAATTGCCGTTTACCACTGCACATTTTCATTTTATTACTGCACATTTTGTGTATCACTGCACATTAAAACAGGCCCTGTGTCTTCACACATTCACATATTCTCTTCGATCATACTACCCTCCAAATTTTTCAATGGTTTTGCACAAATCCCGCGACCCGTCCCAGCCAAAATGGTGGGTCCGGCCCCCCCAGTGCCCTCCATGACTACGCCATTGTATTGGTCAGGTGCTGGATAGATACAACCAATCAGCAGGGGCGTAGTGACGGGGGTATATCGGTATATATACCCCCCACCCCCAAATCAGTCTACCTTAAAGTTTTTTAAGTGATTTACATGTGGTTATATGTGGTTATATGTGGTTTATAGTTAAGATTTATACCCACCCAAAATATTTATACCCTCCCAAATCAAATTCCTGGCTACGCCCCTGTCCCAGTCAGCATTCCAGATGTAGGCTATTGTTAGAAAATCAGATCAGAAGTGAGATGATTAGGATCGAACCTGTTCGTTCTCTTCGATCTGTTCCATGATCTTCATCGCTCCGATCATTCTCTCCTCCCTTCTTCGCTTCTCGATTTCCTCGTCGATCTGAATTGCGTTGACGCGTTCGACCTCCATCATCTCGTCCATCCTTCGCTCCTCGTCTGCCATCTCCCTCTGTATCAGCTCCTTCTCCAGTATCTGGGCATCTCGTATCACGTGACACTTTGTGCTGAGGATGAGCTGAGTAGGTAAGTAAGTAAAATCTTGTACAGTAAAACAATACAAGATTGCTTTATTATCTAATCTAATCTTAAACTACTTAATCTACTACTACCACTGAACTACTTAATCTACTACTACCACTACTACTACTACTACTACTACTACTACTACTACTACTACTACTAATACTACTACTACTACTACTACTACTGCTGCAACTACTACTGCTACTACTACTACTACTACTACTACTACTACTACTACTACTACTAATACTACCACACCACCACCACCACCACACCACCACTGCTACTACTACTACTACTACTACTACTACTACTACTACTACTACTACTACTACTACTTAAACTTCTATAGCGCCACTTCATAATGCACAGGAACATCAACTGATGGCACACCAAATCCAAATAATTAAAGATCCCGGTCAAATCCAGGGTATCCGGCCAGGCAAACGGGTGACAGTCTATGTGGTGGATAGGCCAGGTTAAGAAGATGGGTTTTTAATCTTTTTCTAAAAATCTGTAATGAATTTGCAATGCAACAACAACAACAAATTTCACTTCAACATTTTAGTTGTGATGGAGTGTTGCAACATATTTGTTAGTTTTCACCTCGTTCAGTTTCTTTATTTCGTCCTCCTGTTCCTGCAGTTGCTCGATAGCTTTCTGTCGAAGGGCTTCGCCTTTGACCTTTCCTCATCTTCAAGATCATTCAGTTTCTCGTTCTTTCTTCGACTCAGGTCGAGAGTCTTCATGTAGGTCTTTCTTTCTTGAGCCTCGTTCTGAAATTTCGTCGCGGACAGATTAAACAAGTCGAGGAATCCAAGAGCCAAGATTATGCAGTGAGAAAAATATGTAAAATCTATGATTTGAAATAAACTTCTTCTTTTTAGCACAGAAACAATAATTGTTTAATTATTTTAATTAATTGATTAATTAATTAATAATAATATATAGTATAATATATATAATATAGTGTAATATAATATGTAATAATGTAATATATAATAATAAATTAGTTATTGATTTTTAATTTTTTTTTATTATTAAAAGTAAAGTCTTTTGGACATACTAGGGCTTGGTCTTTCATATCCTTTATGCGCAGCATTGCTGCTTGTCTCTCTTTGTCCGTTGGAACGCGAGCCGCGCTTTTGATTCTCTCAAAGTCAAAGCCGTGAAGAATCAGAGAGTTCCCGGAAGGATCTTCATCAGGAATGCTAGAAATAAATCAGTGCAAGTAGTGCAGGGTCAATTATGCAATAAACGCATGCACTTTGGCACTTAATTTTGCTTCCTTGGATGTTTCAACTGAAGAAAATGGCCTGTTCTGTGTGACAAGTTCTCTGCGTTGTCTTAACTCTTTTCAATCCTATCATGATGTTATTTTGCTCAAAGCCTGCAGCATATAGGTCTACATGCCGTTGCTATATGATACCAGGCATCAGTTCATCGGACCTGGAACCTGGTCTGAAACGGAACCTATCCGTTGGGTCATGATCTAAAAGAATTCTAAGAGGAAAATCTGATGGATTCATAACACTTCCAGGACACTGAACCTATCCGTCAGGTCATGATCAGAAGTAAAAGCTACAACACTTGATAATTATATGTACTGATTTGCTTGAGAATATAAATATAAAGCCTTCATATAATAATAATCATAATAATAATAATAATAATAATAATAATAATAATAATTTCCACTACACATCCCCACTGCTACATTTCCCAACAACTACATTCAAGCTCAACATATTCCCCACTGATCCATAATATTAATAATAATAATAATAATAATAATAATAATAATAATAATAATAATAATAATAATAATAATAATAATAATAATAATAATAATAATAATAATAACACCAACAACAACAACAAGGTTTAAAGTGGTTCAGTAGGGTCTGCCCTGTGTGAGAACCACTGCTGTACCCTTCCAATCTAGTATCCTATAGTGTTGAGGTTTATTTTGAATTCATTCACACTCATAGCCATTACTATCTTCTCTTCTCGTCCAATTCATTCCATCTGTCCACCACTCTTGCACTCAGAAAGTGCTGTTTGTATCTCCAAACCCGTTTCTTAAACAGTTTCATGTTGTGTCCTCTAGTTCTACCATACTGCTTCATTGTAAAAAAACTTTCTCTTGTATCAACTATAGTTTATCTACTTATTCCATGCTACTTGATTGTGTAAATTATGTTATTTCTTATTGTATCATATCCTCTAATTATGAGACAGAGAAAATGCAGTCCATCCATATAGTATGTACGCACTGAGGGGGAGGTGGTGTTGGATTTTGGAGATTTTTCCTCTGTATGCTATGTTCTCAATGGGGGGGGTGAAAATATGACTTTTTTGCGTATGTACTATATGGACGAACCCTTTTGAAATGTACTTTTTACTGAAATTACAAAAACAAACTGGATTCAGAGTGTATAGTTGAAGTCCTCACATGAGATTCCGAATGAGATCCTTCGTTATGACCTGGATGGTCTCCTTTCTTCCGTCGCTCTTTCCACTCGTCCGTCTCTTGCTTCTCTCTTCCGCCTCTCGCTCCAGGTTCGTTTCTCCCAATCCTCCGTTTCTCCGTTCCACCGGAGCGTCCTTCGCGCCGAACAGGCTCTCGTCTATCTGCGACGACGGTGCCACCCGGTAGTAGTGCCGTGTCTGTCCGCGGCGCGATGCGCTCGACGCAGAGCCAATGATGGCACTTCCAGGCTTTTGGTAAAAAAATAACACACAAATTGACTATTACTTTACTTTGAAACCTTAATTTACTACAGTAGAACCTCGTTATATCGAAGTTCAAGGGACCGTGATAAATACTTCGATACATCCGAGGTTCGATATATCCGATTCCTGTATCATTAACACTGTTTTGGCGGGACCGGCGCTCAAATTTCGATATAAACGTGATTTCGATATAAGCGAGTTCGATATGATGAGGTTCTGCTGTACTATCAATTTCCCTATCGAATTTCAGATCTAGACTCAAAACCCATCTTCATGCCCCAACATATCATCATCACCACCACCGTCGTCATCATCAAACTACTATAGCGCCATTTTAGTAATTTCTTGACATCAGCTGATAGTCATTCCTTGATTTGAATAGCAATCCGGTACTAATCTCCCTATTGTCATATCCGATAAGCCAGTATGATTTTCTGGTTCCGGTTGTGTCGGATATTCATCCAGGACTCAGTGGCAGACTGGGAGATAAAGGATGGCCAGTGGCCACCCAGGGTCATCACACACACACACACACACACACACACACACACACACACACACACACACACACACACACACACACACACACACACACACATTGGCAATCGTTGATGTACCTTGTTCATTCACATTTACCGGTAACTTTCACACAGCCTGGGAGCCCATAATATTTACTGTCTAGGGTGCCCACATGCTATCGGGCAAGTTAACCAACCACCCACTCCACTCCACCAGTGCTAAGAATCACCTGGCATGATATTCTGGACAGTGGCGGCTCCACCGGGGGACCAGAGGGGGCCCGTGCCCCCCTATTGAGTGCCTGGCCCCCCAGTTGGGACCCTATACTTAATGCTATATGCATTAAACAACAAATGGTTGGCCCCCATGATTAGAAGTTGCCACCCCAACGGCCCCCCACTTGCCAAATCCTAATCCCAAAGCCGCCACTGCTTCTGGATCTGCCTATTTTGCTCATTAGACTGGTATTTGGTACGCCATCCGCTGATGCCCTTATACATCACGAAGTGGCGCTATAGAAGTCGATGGTTGAAAATATTGGATTGGAATTATTTTCCATATTTCATAACTCTCAGACAGACAGACACTAAATCAATACTCATAACCAGTGGCGGTTCAAGAATTTCATGGTTGGGGGGGGGAGGAATAAATAAGAAAGAATTAATAGAAGGTTGGCGAGGGCATGATCATATCCACCGATCACGACCATGTTCCAAATTATTATTCCACTACGAACGCCTCGAATATGAACGCATACCTAGACAACGAAATAGATACAATTCTATTGTCTACACTTTACACTCTAGTGACTCTACGTAGCGCTGGTGGAAGATCAACATTCTACAGCATTCAAAAGCTATTCTCGTCTACATTAAAATAGTACTTCTGTGTGTATATTTCAAAGGCTGCAGCTCACCATAATCGATATTTGACCGTCGACTAAGTTGATCGCAGATTATTTTTAGTTCTTTCCTCTGGTTTTTCACCTGATCGTGTGAAACAATCGCTTCAACCTGTTTGCAAACGACGTCTCCATGGCAACGCGCACCTGCTTCCGCTCGTTGTTTTATGTCCGCCATCTAGCGAATATCTTCGGCGAACTTTATCGATTATTAGCATTCGTTCGCGTTCGCTGCATGGCGCGCTCCGTTATTAAAACAAGACTGGCTTATCAGGGGCCGTCCATAAAGTACGTCTTGCTCGGGGGAGAGGTCTAGGAAGGCCGTAGTGTGACAGAGGGAGGTGTTGGAGGCTCGGAGCGCGGTGTGGTATAAAACGAGAGGTATAAGACGAGAGGTATAAGACAAGAGGATTAGGTTGATTAAATTATGTTATTCTCGCTTTAGCTCTAACGTCCGACAAAACCAAACAGGAAGAGAACGAGTCCAAACAAAGACTCTAAATCTAACATATAAAGTAAGTAAGATAGGCCTATCGCCTCTCACAACAAAGGTTAAAGGTCATTGTGACGTCACACTTTCTGTACACATAAAACCTGGGCTATAGGTGACAGAGGCGTATTTAGAATGAAACATAAATAAAGATCAACATCAAATTTCCAATATTGTATACCATCAATATATCATTGTAACACAAATATTATATGTACCAGAAACATGGATCTTAAAACTGCTTTATTTCTTTAATAGACGTCGATTTTGTGACCACTGTCTACAACTTTACACAAGTAGTAGGCCTCAGTGGCGGCTCTAGGATTTGGCAAGTGGGGGCGTTGGGGTGGCAACTTCTAGTCATGGGGGGGGCAACCATTTGTTGTTTAATGTATGTAGCATTAATTATAGGGTCCCAACTGGGGGGCCCTGGGGGACAGGCACTCAATAGGGGCACGGGCCCCCACTGATCCCCCGGTGGAGCCGCCACTGAATAGGCCTATAGGCCTATTCAGTGGTTAAATTACTTTTTCAGAGGTGCCGGATCTCCTTATTATTCCTCCGGCCACAAAATTTCTTCACGACTTTTTAGTTCGTCTTAAACGAACATTTAGAGTACAGTTCACGTTTTCTTTTCTTTCCCGTGCATGAAAAGCGCTAAAGTAAACAAGAAAAGATCACAACGAATAAAAATGTACGTTCCCGATCTCATGCCAGCCGTGCCGGATGGATCTCTTGCCAGACGTCCCGGATCGAAGATCCGGCAAGATCCGGCTCAATTTTACCTCTGAGTATATTAAATTTTGTAAAGATGTCCCAGAGGTAAAGAAACCAAGGAGGCGTCGTGAAACCACCTCGGGGGCCCATCAGAAAGGACACCATTTTAAAGGCTTTAATGATCCCCCACCCATATTCGTCGTCCTTTCGTCCCTCAAGGCACTCGGCAACACCTTGACACCGGTGTCAAGCAGTGGCGGCTCTAGGATTTGTCAAGTGGGGGGCCGCTGGGGTGGCAGCTTCTAATCATGAGGGGGCCAATCATTTGTTGTTTAATGTATGCAGCATTAAGTGTAGGGTCCCAACAGGGGCCACTGGGGGGCAGGCACTCAATAGGGGCACGGGCCCCCTGGCCTCCCCGGTGGAGCCGCCACTGGTGTCAAGTTCTTTTTTGCCAAATAAATAATCAGGTTCAGAGTTAATATTCACGAACTTAATTATGCTTTTTTGACTGTAATGAAAAAAGGCGCAGTAATGTAACGACGTCCACACCCAGACGATCTCGATTACCATTACGCTGACGTCATCGGATCAGTCCGCTGTGTTAATTAGTGACGTAATCGCGGAACGACCTCGTATTGGCCAGATCGTGTAACGTCACCGACCCGCGTCGGCTGCGATTGGTCCACGGCGTCGACCCGCAGCCAATGAGAACGACGCGCCACGCCCCTCGCAGTTCGCGCATGCGCAGTCCGTAGATGACCGGGTCGGACATGTACTTCAGATAGGGCAGCATGTTCATGTAGTAGATGACGAAGGGATGGTTGAGAAACCGGTCGTCGAAGAAGTTGAGCGACAGAAGGTGCAGAACCAGGTAGGGCACGACGAACATCGTCATGGTGGTCAACAGGAAGATGATCGTGAAGAACGCCCGCTCCTCCCGCCGCAGGTGATCGGCGCGCAGGTGGCTCGTCGACCGCTGCCCGGCGCGGATGCTGACGTAAATCCGGGCGCTGACGGTGACGACCGTGACGTAGATGACGCCCGTCACGATCGTGCTGGCGTTCGTGACGCCGTCGGAGACGCCGATCATGGCCCGGATGTGGTCGTGGACGCACGGCCTCTGGCGGACGTACGGGAACCCGACCGAGTAGGGCACCAGGCCGACGACGGCGGACGTAGCCCAGCAGGCGGCCACGAAAGCGTACGTGTTCCGGCGGCTCGGGCCGCGCAGCTGCTGGGCGAGCGGTCGACAGACGGCCAGGTACTGGAGGACGGCGAACGCCAGGAGGGTGACGACGTTGACGAGGCTGAAGGAGGCGGACAGGAAGACGGCGGCGAGGATGTGGACGTAGAAGAGACACGGGTTGGCGCTGAAGAGCGAGCCCAGGTGGCGGGCGAGGAAGAAGAGGATGTTGTTGGAGACGAGGAAGAGGAGGGACGACAGGGCGTTGGCCACCGACAGGTTGACGAAGAGGATGTTGTACAGCGAGATCCTCTTATTCTTCTTCTTCCGTCGTCTCGGATCGCAGCCGCAGCAGCAGCAGCAGCCGAGGCCGAGAATCAAGGAGACGGCGATGATGTTCAAGATGGCGGACGTGCAGGCGAGAACGGTTTCTACGGTGAATCTCGCCTGGGAATAATATGTGTCGAAGAAATTGGTAGAAGTTGACGAATTAGGAGATAAGGAAGAATCAGAAAACAACGAAGAAGAAAGGAGGAGGAGGAGAACGAGGAGGAGGAGGAGGAGGAAGAGGAGGAAAAGGCAAAGGGATATCCAAAGTCGGAGTGAAGTAAATTATTCCCAGGCGGGGGGTGGTAGGTGGTGGTACGATCCGGTAACAGTGTGGCGTCCGTTACCGACATGCTGGAAATGTTTACCGTCGTCGCTTGGATTGGCGGTAGGAGAAGGGCAGACATCGCTGACAATGTCAGTAAGTTCTTGAATCAGCCAGTCAGTGCATCACTGCCATCTACACAAATCGACAGGACGTTTAATATACACACACACACATACGAGACAGTCACCGCAAGGCAAACATACATGCATGCATAGATGTAATAAACGTTTTTTACGTTTTTTATTTTTCCTGCGTATTTTACGTTTTCAAACGTTTTTTAAAATTTTTGCCAACGTTTTTTTACATCTATGCATGCATGTAAATCGTTGGCGCGTTTTGCGCAAATTCCACGGGGGGAGGGCGCCCCGTATGCCCTCGTGGCTGCGCCATTGAAGCATATCACTAAAACAGTATTCGAGTTCTATTCGAAAAAGGAGCGAGGCGCATGGGCGTCCGCATACATTTTTACGGGGGTGGGGTGCAGAACAGGGTCTTGTAACGAGAGAAATGAAAAATATTTCCAGGGAGTGCAATTCCATCAAATTCTTATATACATTCATATTGTAACTTAGTACCATAGGTTACTTTTTAGTAATTTTACTTTTTTCACAACTGAAAAAATTTGTCCAGGTCATGCAATTGCACCCCCTTGCATCCCCTCCGTAGACGCCCATGGTGAGGCGCGAGGTGTGAAGCTGGACTACGCCCATATCCTCCCCTCAACAACTGAGGTGATTAAACCACAAAACCCCAAGAAAATCGAACACTTGTTGCCTCACCTGCTGAGTTGTTATCTGCAATTTCTGGCAGCAACCGATTCTGTATTTCAGAGTAGAGAAGTTCCTGGAATAATAATAATAATAATAACAATAATAATAATAATAATAATAATAATAATAATAATAATAATAATAATAATAATAATAATAATAATAATAATAATGAATCTTAATAAAACTCTCTGTCTGTCTGCCTCTCTCCTCTGTCTGTCTGTCTCTGTCTGTCTGTCTGTCTGTCTGTCTCTCTGTCTCTCTCTCTCTCTCTCTCTCTCTCTCTCTCCAAATTTAGACTAAAACCTGAGCAAGTGTGCAACGAGAAAATAAAAATTGTCTGACTTCTGATACCACTTCCGCTGTTCTGACGGCCTGTAACAACCCTTTAACGCTGCAGTCTTACGGTAACTCAAGCGATCGTTCGCCAGCGAAAACGAGACTCGGACGATGAAATCCCCATTTCCAGCGACACCACACACAAAATAAACGACATTTCGAGGAAAATTAAAAAAATTTTAAAATAAGATTTATAAGCCCCAGTGCCGCACAGTAAACTAGAAGTGTTACGATACGACACATAGACTACAGCGACTGCAGATTAACAACGAAACAGTCCGTATTTTACTATAATTATTAGATTATTCCCTTTGATCTTTGTCTTACTACGGTAAGTTTCGCCTAACTACGAGGATCGAGTTGTCTATATATCTCCGAGGCATTGTAAACCTAATCGCTAAAAGGTGTATGTTCTTGTTTCGTCTTCTAGTCTTTGTCTTATACCGACCCATCCCACCTCTTCTGGATCGGTCCACTCCTGATGACGTCATAGATGAAATCAGCTTCTGTGTATTAATTTTCCGCGCGTCGTAACAAGCATGGAGGTATTATCCCAGGAGACGGCATACGTCATTTTTAGCCCAGGCTGCGTAAAGCCAGTAGCGCGTAGGCTAAAAATAGTACTGCCATGGTTAGCGGCCATTGTGGTTGACTCGGACTAATACAGGAGTAGTGTTAAGTCTGAGTTAATTAATTAATTAAATGTTTTACTGTTTAATTTGATGTTTAATCCTATTCACCATGGCTCAGCCGATGATGTTTTGGGTCAACAAGTGTGGCTGCCGTCTGGGAATTTCCCAACTAGTCGGCTTTAGCCAAATGATGTAATGCCGTCTCCCGGGGATAATACCTCCGTGGTAACGAGTTTCGTGTGATGGCGCTCGGATCGGACGATTCGTTGGTGTGAGGGGTGACAGGTTAGTCGTCGGGTCTTTCGCTCGAGACGTAACTTCCCGAAGAAACACTTCACGGAATTAGCGACATTGTGACATATAGGCGTTGCCACGGGGGTTGGGCACGGGGGTTCGACCCCCATTTGTGCTGTAACCGAATTTGGACAAAACCATTGAGAAATGGGAGGGGACCTTTTTTTCTTGCTCGTCAATCAGTGTTATATACAGGCCTGTTAGGGGCGGGGGAGAGACCCCAAAAGCCTCAACACCCCCCCCCCAAAAAAAAATCCCAGCACTTACACAAAATTTTGCATTGAACTGCGTGTCTTCTCATGCAGTCAAATCAATCCCTCCCAAAGACTTTAACCCCCCCCCAAAAAAAGGCATGGAGTCTGGATAAAACACTGCTCGTCAAAACTTTTTCGTTTGAAAATGCCGATTATGTGTCCCGCCCCCCTATTCCGAAATCCTGGCTGCGCCACTGTTAGTGCATTTTCGCGACTTCAGAAGGCAGGAACCGGATCGATGGATGCCAGAATACGAAAGATATTATTAATTAATAAAGAACGCCAAGAAGACCGTTCCCTCCGTGAACTCTGACCTCTGATGACGGCCAAACGAGAATACACTTCCTCCTCCTCCTCCGAGGTCAGGGGTCATGGGTAAAAAGTAAATGAGGCAGAAGCCGTGACGAGGTTGGAGAATCCTCTAAGCCTATTTCGCTGATTAGCGTTGAGCAGAGGGCGCCACTCTGCACTGCAATCGACTGCAGATAACGTTTCATAGGCACACAGCAACTGCACGCATTTATCTTGGCGATGTGTGGCTTCTATAGCGCCCCAAGAAAAGCAGTCGTCGCGTGGAGATTCAAAGATTAACGCGCAGCGTAAATTAATAATCACAAAGCGCAGTGGTTTTCAAGCAGGCTTACTTAGCCTCCTAAACCACTTAAAATCACATTATTATTATTATTATTATTATTATTATTATTATTATTATTATTATTATTATTATTATTATTATTATTATTATTATTATTATTATTATTATTATTATTATTATTATTATTATTATTATTATTATTATTATTATTATTATTATAAGTTGCAATTTAAATTAATCAAATGAGAACAACTACACGCACGCACATATATACATACACACACACAGACAGACAGACAGACAGACACACACATATCGACTTGGTTCCTAGCGCCCACCACTCTCTGCACACCATTGCTTCAGAGGGACAGTGACCCCCCCACACTAAACAACCAACAATTTATCGTGACCAGTCGAATGCTACCATGGCAACAGCCCCGATATAGAACGACGAGAGAGAGAGAGAGAGAGAGAGAGAGAGAGAGAGAGAGAGAGAGAGAACGTCTTTGAAATCATTTCCGGAGAATTTCATCTCGACAGGTATACAATGTAAGCCTACAGGGTGGCGCAAAAAACCGTCCTTGTCATATTTAGGTTTGCATTTAGTATAGCTCGGGTTTTTGCGTCACCCTGTGTATATATATACATATATTTGATCGAAAGTCTATTAATTGTCAGCACCGTTTTCACGTCCAGGTAAACAGGTAACTCAGGTAAAAGGCGTATTTCCGGTTCTGTCTCGCGGTCGGAAGTCTATAATTAATATCGTCGAGTGCAGAAATCATCGAGTGCAGAACTGGATTCGATGGAAGAAAAGAAGAAAAGTAAAAGATAAAGACAGGGTAAGATACGACATCGATTGCGAGAAGACCTTCGACAACGTTAAACATGAGGACCTATTTGAAAACCTGAACAAAGCAGGAATTGACGGCAAAGACAGAAGGTTAATAGCAGATTTATACTGGAAGCAGGAGGCGACAGCTACGAGTATAAGGCTAAATTGTGATGTAGGCAAATGGATAAAGATCCTAAAGGGACTAAGACAAGGGTGTGGTTTATCTCTGACTGACTGACTGACTAACTGACTTCCAGACAAACAGACAGACAGACAGACAGACAGACGGACATACAGACCAGCGACAAGACCGACTCGTCGACAGAGAAGTCTGTCGGAGGTAATTACCTCCTAAAAGCATCGCGGTATTTCAGCTGCTTAGCTTTTTAGCTTGATTTGAGTCCTGTGGCCTAATTGCTTTCATTTCTTCTGCAGACCATAAACCATTTAGACGACAAATGAAGTTCCAACACAGGGCTTAGCACTAAAGGTAAAGGTAAAGGTAAAGGTTCGCCCATAGTCGATTTCGAGCTTCGGGCCCGGCGCTGATCTCCGGTGTCAGGCAAGCAGCGAGCGACGCAGGTGGCCTAAAGCCATTAATCTAGAGTAGTTTGCCATTGCTTTCTCTAGACCCGCGTTTTACCTTCGCAGCCACAGCTGCTACTCAGTTATCACCGCCCTCTAGCGAATGAAGGCTGAGTCGACCTTAGGGCTCCTGCGGGGATCGAACCCGCGACCTTCTGCTCCATCGTCCAACGCTGTTACCACTCTGCTAACTTCCCGCCCACTGGATAGCGCTAGCTTAGCACTACGGTCCCACAAAACACCACCACAACTTGGCTATACGATGCAACTATGCTTGGCTGCGGTCACAGTCAGGGTTATTTCTATAGGATTATCAATTTGGGGGAGGGGGTGTCGGTAAATGTTGAGGGTCCCCTGCCAAAAAGTCTGACAAGCAAAAAAGGCAATCCCATAGCTGAGATTGGGGTGACGGTCTCAAATGGGGGGGAGGAAGGCATTGTGAGGGGGTGGTTGTTAGGGGTGTAAAAATATCCCTGGTTACAGCATAATGCCCGAAGTGCCGTAAAGCCCTTACATCAATTTTATTATTATTATTATTATTATTATTATTATTATTATTATTATTATTATTATTATTATTATTATTATTATTATTACTACTACTACTACTACTACTACTACTACTACTACTACTACTACTACTACTACTACTACTACTACTACTACTACTACTACTACTACTACTACTACTACTACTACTACTACTACTACTACTACTACTACTACTACTACTACTATTTATTATTGTGAACTTTCACATCTCCAGTTCTAATACTCTAAGGTACCTCCCTCTATCAATGGACGGCACGCCAAATGGGAACCGCAAAAGCCAGGCCAATTCCAGGGACCAGCCGACCAGCCGGAGTGCAGAAACAGCAGGACAGACTACGGATAGAGACGTCGTTTAACTCTAAATCGATAACACAATAATAATTATTATTAAAACAGCATAAGATCTTTGCTATTCAAACACGGCAACACGAACACATATTGATGTTTTCTTTTTAGCAAAGACTTTTGGGGGAATTTAATTTTAAAAATCGCTTAAAACCGGTTTGTGTTTCAAAATAGCTGATGTGTTCTCAAGGGGCCCCAAACTTAGTAGGCCTATTAATCGATGAAGTAAAATGGCAAGTGATTTATAATAATAATAATAATAATAATAATAATAATAATAATAATAATAATAATAATAATAATAATAATAATAATAATAATAATAATAATAATAATAATAATAATAATAATAATAATGACAAGGTTTAAAGTGGTTTAGGAGGGTTTGCCCTGTGTGAGAACCACTGTTGCAGCCTTCAATCTAGTATCCTATAGGCTTGTACTAAGGTTTTAAAAATGAATTCTTGTTTTGTTTTATGAAAATTTCCTCTTGCCATGAAAGCAAGAGGAAAAGTCGACTTCACTCGCCTGATGACCGGTTGCCCTTCCCTCTGCCTCTCTGTCTCTCCGCTTCTCTGTCCGTCTCCGCACCTCTGTGCCTACCTGTCCGCGTATCGGTTCTCTGAAGCAGCAGTAGCAGATAAGATAAGAAGAAGAAGCGCTCCCTAGCGGTCGACTGTCAAACAACCGATAGCGAAACAGAGGCAATAATAAGCAACGGAGGCCGAAACCTCGCGACCGAAGACACAGCAAACGCACGGCAAAATAAACGCTTTCCGTTTAGCCCCACGGGCTCAATGCAGGGCTATACCCTTCTTCTCCTCCTACTACTCTTTTCCCTCTCTCCCTCCTTCTCTACTGTTCCCCTCCTCCCTTCCTCCCCTCCTCCTCCTCCTCCTCCTCCTCAGTGGCGGCTCCACCGGAGGGCCAGGGGGCTCGTGCCCCCCTATTGAGAGCCTGGCCCCCCAATGGCCCCCCAGTTGGGACCCTATACTTAATGCTACGTACATTAAACAACAAATGGTTTGCCCCCATGATTAGAAGTTGCCACCCCAACGGCCCCCCACTTGCCAAATCCTAGAGCCGCCACTGCTCCTCCTCCATTTCCCACTCCGCTTCTCCTTCTCCTCCTCGTTTCCATACTCCAGACTTAAAACACATCTCTTTCAATTACTGTAGCTTTTCTATCTACCCCCCCCCCACCCAACCCGACTGCCCTGCCTTGTAGCCATATGGCTTCTGCTATGCCTCTAGACTAGAGCCTTCCACTTTTTGAGGGGCTGTCCAGGGCCTGTTTCAACGTGCAGTGATACACAAAAATTAATGTGCAGTGATAAAATGAAAATGTGCAGTGGTAAAATGCAATTTTCTGTGCTTTGTGCAGTGATAAATTTTCAGAACGACCTTTTTTGCTTGTTTTTGCGCGAATATCCACAAATTTTCTGGGGTTTAGTGCAGCGATAAATTTCTCTTTAAACAGGCTCTTGGGCTGCCACAGGGAAAGGGAAGGCATAGGGGTCGTGTCCCCCCACTTTTCCATTCAAGCTTACGCCAACGATGCTTGTATAGTGATATGCTTCTGAGTGTCTCGACTGCACGATGACGCTCTCTAAGCTTCACGGCGCAGGTTCAAATCCCGGCTCCTAATTGAATGGGACTGCACCAATTACTCCGTATAGTCAGCGGCCGTTGGACGGCAAAAGGGAAGTTGATTGAGTGAGCTTTTCCACCACGTCTCACCCTCACCGGTGTTTAATCTAGACTCTGGACTCCGGGGGGTGGCGGGGGACTGACAAGGCCGGGTGGAGGGGAAGTGGTTCTCACACAGGGCAGTCCCTACTGAACCACTTTAAACCTTGTTATATTATATTATTATTATAAGTCAGCTAGGGAGCTGCTGTTAGTTGATGTAGTATGCCAAAATTTCCGGGGGGATTTGAAATTTTCGGGGGGAAAGGGCAATTTTCCCCCGGAAACGGCCTAGACTAAACCCTGTTTGGAAGAGACGCCGGAGAAAGGTCAAGAGGAACAGATGACTAGACAGCACAAGAGAAATTAAGACTACACTGAAATCGGACTGACGTAATTAACGGCAACCACAGGACTTACGCAGGAGATCGCA
>CM030863.1:10589745-10672245 GCA_018105865.1 Metaphire vulgaris
TTACTTTTCGCAGTCAAATTAAAACTCAATCAATCTTTGACTTCCTTATTCCTTTCGCGGAAAAATCTTTCCCTTCGACGATTCTAATTTCTGGACGACCAGGAAATGGTCGGATGGAGGAGGGAGAAGGTGGAGGATAGGTGACCGCGGTCGGAAAGATGGCGCCGGTGTGGCTGTGGTGGTGGTGGTAGTAGTAGTAGTAGTAGTAGTAGCAGCAACAGTGCTAATTGTAGAAAGCAATCCATTTGAGGCAGGAAATCATTTGCATCTGATCATGAAAAGAGAACGGATGTCACAAACCCCTGGGTAGGCTATTGCCTGAAATTGGCGCGGCCATGGGGTGGGGGCTCGTCCAAGTGCCCCCTATTCCCGAATCCTCGATACGCCACTGTTACCTGATGATCCTGGTGATGACGATGTTGCTGCTGCTGCTGCTACTATTCTACTACTACTACTACTACTACTACTACTACTACTACTACTACTACTACTACTACTACTACTACTACTACTACTACTACTACTACCAGTGGCGGCTCCACCGGGGGGGCCAGGGAGGAGCCCGTGCCCCCCTATTGAGAGCCTGGCCCCCCAGTGCCCCCAGTTGGGACCTTATACTTAATGCTACATACATTAAACAACAAATGGTTGGCCCCCATGATTAGAAGTTGCACCCCCAACGGCCCCCACTTGCCAAATCCTAGAGTTGCCACTGACTACTACTACTACTACTACTACTACTACTACTACTACTACTGCTACTACTATGCTACTGCTACTGCTGCTGCTACTACTGCTATACTACTGCTACTACTACTACTACTACTACTACTAACTACTACTACTACTACTACTACTACTACTACTACTACTACTACTACTACTACTACTATAAACATTATATATCACCATTATTCTAGTGCCTTTACATTAAATATGGGATAAAGCAATGGCGACTACCAGACGATAATATAAAAACGAAAATGAGAAAAGTATTATCGATATAATATTATATAACTAATGTTGTTGTAAATCGAGACACGTGTTGCCTTCGTCAAATCACTTCGTTCCAATCCCCCGTGTTCCTATTCTGAAGTACACCAAGTATATATTTTTCTGACTCTACAGTACTTCTCAGTATGACAATCAGAGGCGTAGCGACAGGGGGTATATCGGTACATATACCCCCCCCCCCAATCAGACTACCTCAAAAGTTTTAATGTGTTTTCAAGATGTTCAAAGTTTTTAAAAGATTTATAAGCCCGCCAGTCAATCACATTATACCCCCCCCCCCAATCAAATTCCTGGCTACGCTTCTGATTGTAATAATAACTTCCATCTAAAACATTAGGATAGGAAATGTTTCTTAACGTCGCCGGAGACTGAAAACGACTATTTTTTCTCGGATGATTGAGGGCTTTCTTCTGTGAATTGAAAACTATAGCGGATGGTTTTAAGCAGTAGCCTACAGTAGCTCTCCTTGGAATTGTCTTTTTCGATAGCGGGAAATTGCTACAAGTTTTGTCATCAGAAGAGGAATTTTCTGCGCGAATGTAATTAGTTTTGGGTTTTTGGAATGTCGTCAAGAAAATAGTTTTGATGAAGGGATAGTCAGCTGTGTCGTGGAAATATCATAACATCGACCGGGGATGATATGATAGGTGCGAAAAAGCTGAGAATCCCGTCGGAAAAACATATAAATATTTATAAGGCGTCGTCGCGTTCCTTCAGATAATATTCTTCACCTTCGATCCTCTATCGGTGACTTGGTCGCGTATTCGAAGTGTCACTGCGATGTCAGGCATCTATACATACTGTATCACAGTTTCATTTGTAGTTAGATCGCAACACCGAATAGCAAAGGACATGGCGTCAAAGTCGATATTAATTAAACAACGATATTATAATACACGTAATTGTGCATTTAAAAATAAAAATAATAATAGTAGGCCTAATAATAATAATAATAATAATAATAATAATAATAATAATAATAATAATAATAATAAGAAGAAGAAGAAGAAGAAGAAGATGATGATGATGATGATGATGATGATGATGATGATGATGATGATGATGATGATGATCATGATGATCATGATGATCATGATGATCATGATGATGATGATGATTATGATCATGATGATCATGATGATCATGATGATGAAAGAGAAAAAGAAGAAGAAGAGGAGGATTAGGAGAAGAAGGAAGAAGAAGAAAGCGTCAATTAATTATTACAACAGGGTTTTCTTGCCTTAGGCACGTTGGCTTAATTTCGCGATTAGACAAAAAGCTTAGGCAATTCTTTCGATATAGCAGTGTCTCAATAGCTGCTTATTCTTATGCGCTTTCCCCTTAATGGGTGCCCTGAGTAAGCTGTCCATTTAATTAACAAATAGTTGCCCAGTTAAGGGGTTAATCTCAGCTGTAAATATAACCGTTAAAGTCTATTGAACTGCTTACTGATATACCTTACCGACGGTTGCTACCGTAATTACGCACAGAGGATCGGCCGTCCATCATGACCGCCGTTGCTAGGCTTCTCCTTTTCGTTGCCATGACAATCGGAGGTTTGTTCGCTGCCCGCCCGCCGTGCCAATGTCAAAGTTCACCGGAAGTGAATCGTCATTTGTTGGTACGACGACGACGACGACGACGACGACGACGACGACGACGACGACGACAGGAGGATGTCCATCGTGGATCACGTGTCCTGGTCGCTTAGAGACGCGTCGAGACGTAAGTCACGTGACTTTTGAAGGGTCGATCTGAAAAAAAACTAAGAAAGCTTCAATGCAAAACTATTTTTTTCTTTCCTTTTGCAATTATTTTAAAACTTATTGATTGACAACTTCATTGTAAATTTCTGCTGCAGTAGTAGTAGTAGTAGTAGTAGTAGTAGTAGTAGTAGTAGTAGTAGTAGACTATAGTAGTAGTAGTAGTAGTAGTAGTAGTAGTAGTAGTAGTAGTAGTAGTAGTAGTAGTAGTAGTAGTAGACTATAGTAGTAGTAGTAGACTAGTAGTAGTAGTAGTAGTAGTATAGTAGTAGTAGTAGTAGTAGTAGTAGTAGTAGTAGTAGTAGTAGTAGTAGTAGTAGTAGTAGTAGTAGTAGTAGTAGTAGTAGTAGTAGTAGTAGTAGTAGTAGTAGTAGTAGTAGTAGTAGTAGTAGTAGTAGTGAGGATAACTATAAAAATAACGGCTGGATTTCTTTTGGTTTCATTTGCTTGACAAATCAAATCGTATGCAATTTACTTATGTTAATTCAACCAACTCTGCTCGATTAAATATTAAATTTGGTGTCCCCCCAGGGATCTATTCTTGGACCACTTCTATTCATCTTATTCATTAATGATCTACCACATGTATCCTCCGTCTTTAAATATTTGCGGATTATACTAATGTAATAGCTAGTCACACTAACTTAAATGAACTTGTTCTACTAATTAACAATGAATTAGATAAAACCAATGAATGGATTCAATATAATAAGTTATTTCTAAATATAGATAAATCTAATTTTATTATATTCCACCAAAAACGTAAGTTTTTGCCTAATGATATTCCTAAAATTAAAATAAACGGCATTGAAATTGCTCAAAAAACGTCAACGAAATTTCTTCGAGTAACAATTGACCAAAACCTAAACTGGATTGAGCATTATAAGCTTATTACTCAGAAAGTGGCAAAAATTTTCTACAAATGTTATTATGTAACTTTCAATGATTTTCTTATTCTTTGGAAATAATAATAATAATAATAATAAGATAATAAGATGATGATGATGATGATGATGATGATGATGATGATGATGATGATGATGATGATGATGATGATGATGATGATGGTTTAGTAGGATTTTATCTTGTATTGAAAACCACTGTCACTCAAACAGTCTTTTATAGACATGGACCTTTAATTGTGAGTCAATACTGCGTTTCTGAGCTATTATTATTTTATGTCACTAAGTTACAATATTTATTACATTTGTTACAGCCTTACAGGAATATTTGAATACATGGATTTTGTATCTATAATCCGCAACTAAACTCCTTTGGGGTTCGCGACTTTATCTATCATAAAAATTTGACGCCAATCATTGTCGCCCACATTTTGGGGACAGAGGGCACTTGCCCCCTAGAAAATGCAAATATATTTTTAAAACTAACTATATTTGGTTTTTGACCAATATTTTCACACTAGAACACTACTTAATTAAGGTGTAACAGTGCTTGATTTTGTCTGCATTTTACTCGAAATTCTGGCATTCGTTTAAAATCGTCAAGCTTTACATTTGAAACCCTTGCTAAAATATTAACCGCGAGTCCGTGACCATTGTGTTTTGCCCATGGTAAAAATTTCTTTGGGCGCCCAAAACGCCAATACATGGAACGGCGTAGAGCGTGTAAATTGAAAGTCTTACGACGAAACATGTATTTGTTTCCTTTGACAGGGTTCCATCTTTTGCCTCGCCGCCAAAACAGTCTTGTTTTCCGTCCGACAGTTAGTTTAAGGGGATTTGTCGACAGTACTTCCTCCTCTTGGCTTGGAAATGAGACTAAGTGATAACTAAATCAGCAAAAACGTCCAACACTTTGCCAGACATTTAGACAGAATTTTCGACAATACTGTCACATTTATTATTCACTTTCACTTCGGCTCCCCGCCACTGGACCGCCATTTTCTTTGATTTATTCTGTCCGTAAATGTAGGCCTATGCAGCAAATGCCTGAGCAGCGTGACCAGGGCCGGATTAAGGTCCGAGGGTGGGCTGGGGGGGCTGAGAAAAAAGGCCGTCGCCTATACTGAAATCTCCAAGCAAAAATAAAAGGTTTATCACCCTTTCAAATCGTGCTGACGAGAGCCAAAAAAGGTTATCTCGCTTGTAATACGTACTCACAAGCAGTGTTTATTCTAGGCCTTCTTAGGGGGGAATCCCCCAGTTTGAAAATCCCCCCCAATTTCTTTAGATGTTGGCTGGGGCTGGGAATGGAAACCCCCAACGTGTGGAAACTCAAACCTTGTCCCCCCAAACATTTCAAAATCCCCCCAATGTCAAGGGGGCTAGAATAAACACTGACTCACAAGCAAAGAAAAACAGATAGAAAATAAGTGGGCCTATTTTTCATGGTGGGCCGGGGGGGCTACAGCCCCCTCAGTCCCCGCCTTAATATGGTCCTGAGCGTGACATATACGTCCGTCTGTATTCAGGAGAGCGAAGACTTTCCGGCGGACGTAAAGATAAGTCCGCAGACATTTGCACAAATTGCCACAGATCCCAAAAATTCTGGCAATGGATATAACCAGTCTTTGCCGTTCTCTGTGCACATATTTTCAACACAGGTAATGTTCAAAATATCTCTTTACGGATATCTGGCGGAGGAGCCAGTGATGGACTTGTGGTAGCTTAGGGTACACTAGTGGCTACTCCAGGATTTGGCAAGTGGGAGGGGGCAGCTGTTGGGGAGACAATTTCTAAGCGTGGGGGTCGACTATTTTAATAAAACTGAACTATTCTATTAAGTCTAATTGTTTAGAATGAGTGTACTAAAGTATTGGGGGCCACTGGGGACAGGCATTCAATAGGGGTTCACGGGCCCCCGGTCCCCCTTTGGAGCAACCTCTGGGGTCCACGTCAAAATTCTTGACCGCTTCCCCGCTTTCATAGAAGGGACCATAGAAGGGCGTTCAAAAATGATTTCCTGCTTATAGATTTTTACCAGACGCTAGAGGTTTGCTGGACTTGTTATGCTTTCAGTTGTCAAATTTTCTGCAGCTCCTTTTTCTTCGTCTGGGGTTGGGTCTCTGCTTCTGAAGAATCTTCGTTTTCGTGATCTGTCGAGTTTGCCGCAACCGAAACGGGATTCAAATCGAAATCGCATCGGGTACTGTAACACGATGACCGGTAAGGAGACGATGACCAGCAGCAGTTGACCAACGCTACGAAATGACCAGAATAAACTTCAACTGGCTTATCAACACTCTATGAACACACACACACACACACACACACACACACAAACACACACAACACACACGTATATATATATATATATATATATATATATATATATATATATATATATATATATATATATTGTCTGCATATATTACACCTATGTAACCTATCGAGGCTAGGATCAGCTGTGGGATCAGTGTTTAATCTAGACTCCTGGACTCCGGGGGGGGGACTGACAAAGCCGGGGGAACTGATAAAGCCGGGGGAAATTCTGCTAGGGGCTGCTGTTGGTTGATGATGTAGTATGCCAAAATTTCCGGGGTGAATTTTAAATATCTGGGGAAGGGCAATTTCCTCCCCGGAAACGGCCTAGATTAAACCCTGCGTGGGATTTGTGCATAACAGTTAAGAAATTAAACAGTTAAGAAAATTAATGTGTCAAGAACTCTTTGATGATGTTGGTTTTTGCATGTAGACTTTTTAAAATCGAAACTGTCTATGTGACCCTCCCATTTTGGGACCCTGGCTGCGCCACTGCATGTTAACCAAACCGATAGCAGATTGAATAGCGCTTTTAGAATATGTAGAAATAGAACAGAAATAGAATGTGTACCACCTCCGTCTCTTATACAATGGCCGTAGCTCAATGGCGTAGCCAGGATTTCCGGAAGGGGGGTTTGGTTTTTGGTTTAGACCGTGACCAACTTTAGAAATTCTTGACAAGCAAAAATAAGTTTACACCTCTACTAGTTTTCTTGACAAGCCAAAAAAGAAAGAAAAAGGTCATCGACTCTTAAAGCGTTACATTTTTAGCTAATGGGGAGGGGTGACCCCAAAGTCGCGTCAAAAAATTAAAAATGCATAGAAACTCATTATAAATATTTTGTTTTCGGCAGCCAAGGGAGGTTTTAACCCCAAACCCCCTCTTGACTACGCCACTGCCGTAGCTTAGCTTATACTGCAGACTCATAGACGAAAACTTCTTTAGAAATCTAGGCTTAGAACCCCACACTTTTCGAAAGGCTGCCATTTGGAAGGAGGAAGGTATAGGGGCTTCCCCCAGTCTTTCATCCAAGTTTGCGCCAAATATAGGTCTACACTGTATAGGCCATGAACTTCAAATACTGGAATATTTAAAATCGAATTATAAAAATGTGCATCTGTTTCTTTATTTCAGACTAGAGGCAGCAGTCAACGCAACGCAGTCTACAGACAAGTTATTGGAATACGGCGGATAAGTTGAACTTTCGGACTGGAGTCTGGACCTATTAGACTAATGGATTCCAGTTAATTAACGCCATAGCCTTGGCCATGACGTTGTCTATGCTGATCATCTGTAGCTTAGAGCAGTGTTCCGCAAACTGTGGGTCGCGACCCAAAAGTGGTTCGCAGGGCTCATTCGAATTGAATCAGAATTTTTGTCTTGACATTTATTCAAAACTCAGAAGATCATTTTCATCCAACGTTCGCCAGATGGCCTAATGCAGTTTTTTTTAAAATTAAGAAATAAATATAACACGCCATTATTAGGGTCGCGACACGTTACAAAACCGCGTCTGTGAAACCCTGGTTTAGATTTTAAACAGGCTTTCGAAGTGTATTCGGTGAGACTATAACACAGTGTTTAATCTAGGCCGTTTCCGGGGGCAATTGCCCTTCCCCCCGGAAATTTCAAATTCCCCCCGGAAATTTTTGAATACTACATAGACTAACATCGGCCCCTAGCAGAATTCCCTCCGACTTTGTCAGTTTTCTCCCCCCCCCGGATTTTTCAGTTTTTCCCCCGGAGTCCAGCAGTCTAGATTAAACACTGCTATAACATAGATATGCCTCAAAGATTACGACCATCACAACACTTTGTCATTTGTGGCGGCGGGGGTGGGTGTGCAGGACGTATTCCTGCCATCAGAATTTGGCCGGGGGAGGGGGTAGAATTGTTTTAAATAGTACACTCAACGCTTCAGCTCTGACGGTCCGACACGTAAGTCCACCACGTCACTCCGATGGGTCGGAGTGACGCCACCTCTGTCACTTATTCTCCAAACTATACGCCTCGTCTCTGGAAAGTGGAATTCACAAACGATTCCACAGTCGGTTAATCATTAATCTGATTCATTATAAAGCCAGTCGGTCACATGACCAGTCAACCTTCATGATGATCTCACCGTCTTTACGCCTCGATGCCTGCCTCACTCAGTAGGACGGAATGGTCCATCTTCCCGGGCAGTGGCGTAGCCAGGATTCCAGAATGGATGGGGGGGGGGGCACTTCGACAGTTTCGTCCAAAAAGTCTTAATAAGAAAAAAGATCGCCATCTCGAATGCTTAAATTTATTAAAGTCTGCCATCTTGTGCCTTTTCCTCGCTATAATACTACCCTACCCCAATCCAACCCCTTCTACTACTCACCGGTTTTGGACGAATATCACGACCGATAAGGGAGACGGGTCCCTGCGACCCCCCCATGGTTAGCCAATGGTCCTGGGTTCAATACCTGCGGGGGTTGACAGTACGGCGTTGGAACGAATTTTCGTCAGGGGTGCAGATTTTCTCCAGGTCAAAGTTAAGTTTTCTCTTTGAAATCCTTGACAAAAAATGACAAGCAAAAAATAAGGTCATCTGCACACTTTTTAAGGCTACAGGGGTGCAGATGCATCTTCTTTGACAAACATTTTTACAGGGGTGCAGCTGCACCTCTGCATCGGGCCTGGGGTTGAAGATTTTATTTCTTGGTCACCCACATGGTCTCTACATCATGACCAACTGTACGGAGTGAAAGTTAAAGTTGTAAATTATAAAATCGTATAAAGGCAGCATTTTAACTCTAGTGAAGCCGATGTGCAGCTGTGTACCAAGTAGAGTGGCAATACGCAATTAGATGCCTGACAAAGCATCCGCACACAATTATAAAATAATATAAAGCAGCAACTCGATCACAGGCAATAGAGGACCGGACAAAAAGAACTTGGGTAAATAAGTAAGTAAAATCTCGTTAATTGCTGTAGCACTTTCAAAAGACTATTGATATGCTACTTTGTTAAAAATATATAAATTTCCAGTCTGTATCTACTCTTAATAACATCAATATAGTCCATTACATTGTTATCACGATCTTTGGTTTTCTATGTTGTTTTGAACAGAAAATATGTTTTCTCAAAAATTTGAATGGTAACACTGATAACCAAGGAGTTTAAAGAGCAAAATAATAAATAAATAATAAAAATAAAATTAATGAATTTAAATCAAACCGCCCTTCGTTAATTTTTCAATTAGTTATTGCGCATGTAAGGTCAAGTAAACAAGCGCAATACTAAAATATTAACTTCTGAAGTCTAGAGGAGACTGCCCGCCGTAGGACCTTTTGACAGCGTGTCCAGTCCATGTGTGCCGAGGCTGAGAAAATTGAAGTCGGCCGTTATTGGATTCCTCTTATTTCGCAATGTTGGACAGCGAAGACGTGGAGGATATCTTTGAGCCAAGTCTCTTCGTCAACACAAGGCAGAAAATTTAATTGAAATCTATTTTTCTCAATTTTAAGTATAAATCGGCGGTTATCTGTTTCTATGGAAAGCATTCAGTGATCTTAACCTTCAATTTATATAGCGTCTTGGCAAGACCGTTGATCCATCTGGTTCAGGTTCTTCCGCTATCTTCAACGTTGTCTTCAATCATTGACGAGCGGACAAGTTAAATGCCTCTTGCATCTGGTATAACTGTTCCATGTTTTCTGTACAATTTGATTTTACTTTTTTATTATTAATCTTTTTATCATTTTCAGTTATGAGTTGGAGGAGATTTCAATCGGGGAAGTCGTCGTGAAGTTATATGCTCTTCACAAATCAGCAACAAGTAAGTAGATTGCGTTTTAACCCTTTGGCTACAGCGATTTCTATAACTGATAGGTTATGAAACCAGACTACTGGATTTACATATCCATAGGGTTAATGCTTTGAAACAACAATGCAATAATTACTGTATTGTTATTTGTTTGCATTGGAAAACAAAGCCGTAAGTTTCAACATTTTTTTATTTTTTCCAAAGTCGTGTATGCATGTCTTGTATGTAAGTAGTGTATACAAACCCATTGCATTGATTGATTATTATTCTATTATTGACTCCTTATACTTTGTACTTTGTATTTTCTTCGCAAATATAAACTTCTATTAGGCATTATGATAGTAGCACCATAAAAGTTGAATGATTGATTGGTTTGTTTCTGTTTTCTTTGTTTTTCTTTCAGCTGATCATGATCTCACCGGGCAGATTCTTTGGCCTGCTGCAAAGGTATTTAACCCCTTAACTGGCGATCACGGATATATCCGTCCATTTTACATTGAGTTACAGTTAAATACACGGTTAAGGGGTTAAGTCTCGGACACTGTAGCACAGAATTCTGTTTGGTGTTTTTGATATCTGATCTTTTGGTCACTGTAGCCTGTCCTGGTTTTCAATTGTTTATTTTATTATATTATATTCTTTATCACACTTAATTTAAAAACCAATAGAAATGTGCACAAGCTTATAGAATAGGCCAATAGGCTAAGGGTCCATCCATATAGTACGTACTCACTGAGGGTAGGGGAGTTGGATTTGGGAGATTTTGCATATGTATGGTGTGTGCACCAGGAGGGTTGAAAATATGCTTTTTTTGCGTACGTACTGTATGGATGAGCCCTCAGTGAGCGCATTAGATCGCTTTGGTTCTGAGCGAATCTGTGATTTGTTGTCGCTAGATTTTGTCTCTTTACCTGACGCAGTGCGGCATTTGTCGCAGTGCGTCGGTCTTGGAGTTGGGCGCGGGGTCCGGCCTCGCGGGTCTTGTGGCCGCAAATTTGTTGGACGACCCATCGAAGGTCATGCTTACGGACAACAATGAACTAGTCCTCGACCTTCTTCGGCGGAACATAGACGCCAACTTTTGCCATCGGACAGGTGACCCTTTCTTCTTGATCCAAGATTGTTTTGATTTAGATTTTGTCTCCCATCGACCATTAACCCCTTAATTGGGGATCCCGGATATATCCGTCCATTTTACATTGAGTTACAGTTAAATACCCAGTTAAGGGGTTAAGAAACACATTTCATAAGAGTCATGGAGAAATTTCAGTATTTCTTTTTCTATAAGATGAGGAAAGACAGAGGAAAGACAGAGGAAACCAATCAATTTCCTCTTTCTTGTCTTATTTCCTTCTATTTGGAGTTGTTCTTGAATCTTGACAGAGACACCTCGTTGCGAGCATCTGAGTTGGGGCGTCGAAGAAGTCGACGCATTCATCGGTCGCCATGGTACCTATGACGTCATCTTGGGAGCAGACGTTGTGTTTTGGCCGTCAGCAGTTCCACTTCTTATCCAAACAGTGCACAGGCTATTAACAAAACAGGTGGGTGTAGTAATGTATATCCTCTGGTTCTAATTCTTCGTATTGGATTTGATGTGCCATCGGCTGATGCCCATGGCATTATGATCGTGGCGCCATAGAAGTTTATTGATTGATTGGTTTCCTCTGTAATCGTAAATGGTATTGGACAGCTTCATATAGTACATACACAAAGAAGGTATATTTTCAACCCCGTCTCCCGTTTGCACACCCATACATATGCAAAATCTTCTAGATCCAACCTCGTCCCCTCAGTGCGTAGGTACTATATGGATGGCCCCTTACATGTAATTACCGGCGACTAATTTTTATATCTGTTTCAATTTTGTTGTTGCAGCCAACTGCAAAATTTTTCCTGAGCTACATAAATCGGAGCCGGTACACGACCAAGCTGTTGCAGACGGTTGCCGACAAAAGTGGGTTGCAGCTCGAAAGAATTGAATTAGAAGACGAAGCGTTTCGGGAGATCCTTCGCGCAAATAAACTAGACAAAGACCAAATAAGTTTATTCCTTTGTACTTTGAGGTAGAAAAATTAGTCGAGTTAAACGGAGCTGTACACCATGCAGCTTCAATGCCACCAGTCAATGGCGTAGCGTGGGTTGGAAGCACCAGGGACAGAAAACGGATTTGCAAAATCAACACCCAAGAAAGGTCCACTTTTTTTCATATTGTAATTCCACATTCCAATAATGGATTCACAAGAAATTCAGACGTGGTATTTACAATTCTTTGTTTGCGAGCGACAAATGTCAACCTATTTTAGGATTTATTTTGACTTTTATTTTTTCACTTAAAATTTTGCACCCAGGGCGCCACCCCCGCCACCTCCCAAAATACCAGGACAGTGAGGTAACCAATGGAAACTATTGAAATATTCTCTTCTGAATTGTGTTTGACGATTTATATAAGTGACTCTGTAGTTTTTCTAATCAATATAAGTTATATAACATTTCTTAGCTTTTTTATTATAAATCATATTAACAAAAGCAGCATTATGTAACTCTTCAAACTCTGTAGTAACTTAATTTTAATTCAATTTAAGTTATAGTTTCAGTTTTATGAGAAAACAAATCTTTATAAAACTGTCTTGAAAATACGTCTGTTTATTCGAGAGTTTTAACATATTACATCTTATAAATAAATAATGACAAAGCTCACAACAAAATCGACAATAAAATTGACTGTAACATAATAATTAACGACATAAAAAATTATCAAACAATTTTCTAGCACCTTAAAATTGGTTGTCTGCCATTTCCTGGAAATCTTAATGAGAATACATTATAAATTATACATGAATGTGCTAAGGGGCCATCCATATAGTACGTATGCACTGAGAGGAGGGGTCGGATTTAGGAGATTTTGCGTATGTACGGTGTGCAGAGGGGATTGAAAACATGCCTTTTTTGTGTATGTACTATATGGATGATCCCTAGTCAGGCAGATTATGACCACATTTTGCCGATTGCACACGTGCAATGAATGAAAAAATACTGCCACATTTGGTTATTGTGCTAATACGAAACAGTTAATTAAGCTGTTATTAGACGCCGAATTTTATCCGTTTCCATGTAACAAAACTTGAGCCATTTCCATTTGGATTTCACCGTGTTAAATTAAACTGGCGGTTTTGACGGTTGTAAAAATTCTACAAGTTTGTCGATAATATGTCCTTTGGATGGGTGAACATGACGCGATCGATTGGATCGGACGAAGTCGTCTTGCGCAACTCGAGTCGGATGCATTTGGGACACGCAACCTCGCGCGACGATTTGCATTTTCTGTGATACGTATTTTTACAGCAGTCGCACTAAAGGAAAGGCATACAAAGTATCAGCAAATTTAGGGTTACAACTCAAGAGAATAGGATCAGTGTTTTTAATCTAGGTCGTTTCGGCAGGGGGGGATTGCCCTTTCCCCCAGGAAAGTTCAAAATCCCCAGAAATTTTGGCATACTATATGGACTAATAGCAGCCCCCTAGCAGAATTCCCTCCGGTTTTGTCAGTTACACCCCCAGTCCCCCCCAGAGTCCAGGAGTCTAGATTAAACACCAAATAGGATAGATATTTATATTTATAATTATAATATAATGAGGGCACGGTGGCATAGCAAGGGCTGGTGGCACTCGGGGACAAAGTAAACATATTGCACCCCTAACTCACAAAAAGTCTGATGAGCAAAAAATGGTTCTCCCCAGTTTTAGTGAGATTAAAAAAAACGCATCTTTTTGGTGTCCCTCATCGCCTGGGGCATTTGCCCCTTGATCCCCCTCGCTACGCCACTGTGAGGACATCAATGCATAATTTTACCGGTACCTAATATGTTGAGACACCTCACTGTTTTGCTTGCTATCAAACAGACTAAAACTTGTTCAGCTTCAAAGTTTATATCTAAAAAGGAAATGAGATAGTTGCACTTTCCATTTCAAACGTGCACCCCTCACGACAATTAATCTCAGTCCCCAACGCTAAACAGACAAACCATCATGTCCAAAATACAAAACCCATTTGTTGACACTAGGCAAGCACACAGAGAAAAAATTTTGTTCAACACAAACAGTGCACAAACAGTACATGGGAAGAAAGTGAAAGCATACTCGTACAACACCTACCACGGTTGTAGTTTTGGTCTGAAATGGAAAGATTATGTCCGCACTCTGACAGATCTCACAGTAGAAGCCTTTCGCGCGACAGAATTCGCACTCGTAGACGTGTTCAATAGTCGAGTCGTTAATTTTTTTCAACACTTTACGGAATGATCCGGAATCTACATTGACAAGATCCTAACAACACAAACCAAAGTGATTTCAGCAAAACAACACAAGGAAACTAGAACTGATTAATATGGCAGTAGATGTTATTATTTAATTATTATTTATTAATTAATAGATTAATTAATTATTAATTAATTGCTATTAATTAGATGTTATTAATTAAATTAGATGTTATTAGATGTTATTAATTTTCATACCAAATGTAAGTATAACTGGCTTGTCAGAGGTTTTTGGAGACTTTTAAAGGTTTTTGGGTTGCTTTTTTGGGAGTTGGGGTTTTTTTTGCTTGTCCGCCTTTTTCGGGCAGAGACTTAAAAACTCCGACACCCCCAGAATTTCCCCGACATCCCCAAATTCAAAATCCTAGAAATAAGACTGTCCCTGTCAATTGCTGTTACGGTGATTTCATCGTTACGTTACATCATTTACCTGCAGAGAGTAGTTGTCTGTGTGGGAAAAATAGTACAGCCTTGCATTCATGACGCACCAGTATTTTGCTGCATACGTTGAAGTACAGTGAAACATATAACCGGCCAGGTGGTACGACTGCTGGCGTAATTCCTAAAAGTACACCACCTCCAGGTATTAATTTTCCGACATTTATCAGCAGATGAGAAGAATCTTGTAACAATAACTGGTACCTTGTTGCAAATCTAAACCAGAAATTTGATACGGTTAGTCAATTGTGGTTTTTGAAATGTTTTCAGTCATTTGACCAGATAATAAACGGTCTCGCTGAAAAGGTCTGAATGTAGACAAAGGTTCTTACTCGAATGAGACTAAGCTCGACCGAAGAGTTGTAGAGTTCGGGGTTCAATTCTTGAATATTAACGAGCGGCCAATCGTAGATCTTTTTCAGGAATTGAAAGCTTTCCACTGCAACTTTAAAATCACAAATAATCAATTAGCTAACTGCAACGGAAAATATTGTGTTGACATTTCTATAACTGCATCATTATAGGTCTCTAATATTCCTTCATAATTCAAAGTTTCAGCTGCAATGAAAAGATCTTACTCGCTGCAATTTCTAAAGATTTTGATAAAATATTTCACGAAATAAGTTGAACAAAAAAGTAATAATAATATTATAAATTTTAATATTAATGTTCAAACGATACTTTTCATTTATACCATCCATGGCACAACCTACACAAAATTTTGCAAAACTCTTTATAGAAACTAAGTTATTGGTCCAACCTTTGTGCTTCTGAAAGTCCCAGTTGAAAATGATCTGCGACGGAACGAGAAACAAATCGTTGCGGTGACACTGAGTACAGTAGGAGTGGCCGTCAAAGCTACATACTCGACTTTTTCCCTCAACTAACAAAAATAAATATCAATTCTTTCTCAAATAAAACATTCTCAAATAATGGCAGGAAGTTAGCCAGGTGGAAACAATGTTGGACGATGGAGCAGAAGGTCATGGGGTTCAGCCTTCTTTCGCCAGATGGCAGTGGCAACCGAGCAGCGGATAAACCTGCGGAGTAAACAGGCGCGTTGCACGAGAACGCTGGCCCCGTATCACGTAACTTGCACCAGTCGCCCAGCTGAGGGCCTTGGAAACGGAGATCAGCGCCGCCCTATCAGCCTTGAGAGCTCGGAAAGGACTTAACTTACTTTTATTTTTTTCAAATAAAATAAATAAAATTGGTCCTTTGTTCTTGTGCTACAGGAACTCAAAGTGGTAACAGAGTGGTTCAAAAATAAAGTGATAGTTTGTTCATCGACAGTTTTGCTAGTCTCTTACTTTCTTTTGAGCAGCCGTGACATTTCTGATTTTGATCGTCAGTTGTCCTTTTGACAAACCTTTGCGTAACGTACGATAGAAGATGTTTGCAGCTCTGTAGAAAAAGATGGAAAAATTAAAAAGGAAATGGTCAAATTTAAATGGAACCAATGCCAAAATAATGATATATCCGAGAACACAATTTCAATAACAAATTCAATGAAATAGTATAAAAAGAAACTATTTTATTGAAACTTTAGTATCAGTGATTTATCAAATTCTCAAACTTACCGAGTCAACATGGTATGGTTCTGAGATAAATGGACAATCGTCTTCGATGACAACCCATTCTTCATCAATTACAGACAACTTTTGATTCTCCGAAACCTACAGAATAACAAGCATTACGTCGCTACGTGTTGTAACGTACTCTGATTACCAGAATTGGTCTAAAATGTAATAACCTTATTTCAACAGAATAATGTAATAGAAAAACTGATCAGCTAAAATTTTCTCTGGGAATTTATATAAAAATAAATTATATATCCGGAACGGACCATATCGTTAATTAATAAACAAGTACGGTACTTTTTTATAATGCTGCTGAATTGACCGCTTATAACCAACTGTTACCCTCTTAGGTGAATCTTTTAAACTCTTGTTCATGTTCTTTGTACTTGTGCCACCTGTGGAATCATTGATGTGTCTAACAGCGCCCTCTTGGGTTACCATCTTGAACTGCTGTGGATTAGCCTTTTGGTAATCTGACAGGATGGTACCATAAGATGCTAAAAAACCATAAAAAAGACTTTTTAGAAAAAATGTATCTTTGCAAAATTAAATATCGGTTTGGGTTAATTAAGAATAGATCAGAATAGATCACCCCGATGCACTCAAAAGTCAAAACCAGAGTGGTTTATTATTATTATTATTATTATTATTATTATTATTAAACTGACAATTTCTTGTGCACCATATTACCAAATGAAAGGAGCAAGGGCACGTTACAGAATCCAGATAAATAAATAAAATTGAATAAAAGTATTCATATAAAGAGAGAAAACAATATGTAGGGGAAGAGGAAATTTGGGTCACTTCTTACTGACTTACTTACTGACCCCAACTGATCCACTCTTTAAGTAACAAGAGGCAAAGCTTTATGCCGGCATTAACTTATTCAACTAACTTATTTACCATAATAAAACTACCGGTACTAACCCCTTAACTGGGTATTTAACTGTAACTCAATGTAAAATGGACGGATATATCCGGGGTCCCCAGTTAAGGGGTTAATGCTAAAAAACACCAAGAGACCCGTTCAAAATACCTTCCAGTTCGTTGCTGATGCGGTCGTTGGCTTCGGCAGAAAAGCCACAGGTCGGTCCGTCGCTAGCCGAGGGCAGGGGTCCGACCCACGAGTCACGTGGAAGAGAATTCCCCTGAACGGGGGACGGCGTGCCTGCCGAACCGGCCTCCGTACCGATCCAGCCGTCGTCGTCGTTTAGGGTTTTCCAGAATTCGTCCGGTTCACCGCCGGAAATTTCGCTGCTGGAAAATTCCACGGCGGACGGGATCGGCGGAGTCTTCGGGTGTTTTTGCGCCGTCTCCGTCGCGCATCTCCGGTCGTGGCTCTGCGTCCTGGCCTCGGCCGCCTCCGTCAGTTTCTGCTGATAGTCTCGGTCGTAGTCCAGCGGGTATCTCTCGAGGTTTTCTCGAACGATTCGGTCAAATCGACAGTCCCTCATTTCGTCCGTCATTCGAATTTTCGGTGGCGTCGCGGCGCGAGACTTCGCAGTTCGATGGTCGTCTCCACCGACGGCCTGTACGCCTGTCTCTGCGTTCTGCGACAGCTTTGCATCTACAATGTCCTCTTTATTCAAAGACGCAGTTTCTTTTGACTCCTGGAAATTCTGAGATTCTGATTTTGTTTCACGAGACTCGTTAATAACTGTTTCGCTACGGTGATCACTGCTTGAATTCTGAACGTTTTCGAATCGAAACATGAGACGGACTTCTTCGCGATCGTCGGGAGAAAGTTCGTAATCGTCAAACGAACTGGTGGCTAAAGTTTAAACAGAATATAAAATAAAAGTCAAGAAATTTAAATGAATAAATAAAAGGGTCCATCCATACAGTACATATGCACTGAGGAGAGAGGGTTTTGGATTTAGGAGATTTTGCATATGTATGTTGTGCGAAAGCATGGGGTTGAAAATATGCCTTTTTTGCATATGTACTATATGGATGAGCCCTAAGCAACACCATAGCAGAGCATATTTTGGAGTGCCTCTGAGTAGAAATATAAAAGGTGCCATATGAGTCCCATATTGCATTACATTATTATGTTACATTGCATTATTACATTATATATTTATGTTCAATGGACAGAATTTCCACTCAAATAAATTGTAAGAATAACAGTAGTGCTGAATTTTCAGCATTGGCATATGAAATTAATAACTAATAAATTAATAAATGCTTTAATTAATAATGTAAATGCAAAACATAAACATTTGGAATTTCAATGTGTTTCCTAAACAAAACAATGAACAAATGCACTTTTCCTATATGATAAGTGCTTGAAAACTACCTCACTCTACTGAATTTATCATTTCCAAGCCATTCTGAAAATCCAATTACAGAATTACTAACCGCTTAAATCCAACTCTGGATTGGAAGTACCCGGTTCTGTCACCAGGCTGCCACCCACTAACGACAACGATGTGCTGCTCCATTCATTTAGAACCGTTGAGTTGTGACCAAGATGAAAGTTAACACACTCCAAACCTGAAAATTATTTAAAAATCAAAGCTCAGTAACTTGAATACTAAACAGAAATTATTATAAAAATAACTAAAATTAATTTCTCAGTAACTAAGATGACCCTTTAACCATTTGACCCAGTATGACCAATATTTTGGTGTCTTAATACAGGGAGGTGCAAAAAAAAACCGGACTAGTCACATTAGGTTTGCATTTAATATAGTCCATTTTTTTTTATGCTACCCTGTATATTGATTATACAGATTGCTGTGTTCACAGGGTTAAGAGATTCTCTGATTGGCAGAAAAGTAAAGTAACAAACCTTGTAAAGTAACAAACCTTGTATACTGGATAAAAGCAGATCGGTGCATTCGTGATCACGGATAAATGCCCAAGACTCGTAAAATTGTCTAAAAGAAATTTTCAAATTGATGAACGCCAAAACGAATACTTCTAAATGGATTTAAAATCCCATTTAAACTTTTCAGTTAGCATTCAAATATGTAAATACTAACATTTGTAGCTATTAGGTGACCTATCAGGCAGAATTTAAATACGTTGTTCTAAATTTTACACTCAATGAATGACCTGATCTGACCTGTTCTAATTTTACACTCAACGAATGACCTGACCTGACCTGTTCTAAATTTACACTCAATGGATGCCTTTCTTAAAGTAGAAGAAATTCAATAAAAATGCAGTTATGTTATATAGCCATAAATAAAAAGTTTTCTCCAAATTTAGAACTAGACTACTACAACATCTAATAAGACATTTTTGTAGCAATGATTTGAAGACAAACAAATAATAATTATTATATATAATACTGAGGGCCTTAGAAATGGAGATCAGTGCCATCTTATTGGCCCAGTCTTTGGATAGGAGCTTGGGAAGGACTTTAACTCTAGAATAATAATAATAACAATAACAATAATAATAATAATGATGATGATGATGATGATAATGATATTAACAAAGTTAATAAAATTTTATTACCGGTAATTCTATTAAAATTTACTTACCTCAAAGTATCGTTGTTGGCCAATATCAGTCGTAGATAGCTGTCGAACTCACAGCCGTTCAGAGCAAGACGAATCCAAACCTTAAAACAACCAGACATAGAGAGAATCTTGAGCATCTCCATTGGCAAAAACTCAAAATTAAAATATTCGATGATCAAAACAATACAAGCAACGTTAAGCCAAGATGCTAAGAGTACATTCACAAATTATAATTTATAAGATTGTTATTAAAACTTCTATTAATTATTAAAGCTCAAATAAAACTTATGTAACAAGCAGAGACTTTAAAGCAATCAGAGTCCAAGAATAGAAAACGTACAAACCCTGCAACGTCCAATATCTGTTTTGATTTGACTCAAAGAATCGATGTCCATAAGAGAACTCTTGTGAATATATTTAGAAAGAATTGACCAAAAGCTCTGAAAAATATTCACATAATCCATTATCAATCAATAAGCTTCTATAGCGCCACTATCATAATAGGTCAGTCAGATCTGCATGGGAGCAATCTAAGGTGGATATCCCAAGCCAAACAGATACATCTTAAGACATAAAGGTAAAGGTAAACCCATACCTAAACAAGCGTAGGGTCTGTCATTGATCTCCAGGTACTAGACAAGTAGTGACGCAGGTGGCTTATGCCATTAATCTAGAGTAGGCTGCCACTACTTTCTCTAGACCCGTGTTTAACCTTCGCAACTTAACGCTGCTACCAATCTATCGACGCCTTAGCGATGAACAGATTGGTTGGCCAGCGGCAACACGACTGGATACCAGGATGGTCACCCATCCAAGTACTAACCGCGCTCGACGTTGCTTAACTTCAGTGCTCTGATGAGAACTGGTCGTACAACGCCAAATAGGATCTTAGGATATAGACCAAGCCAAACAAACAGATACATCTTAATCTAGATCTAAAAGATAATAATGTGCTGATTATATGAAGTGATGCTAGAAATGCACACTGAGAAACAACCAATGAGAGAGATTGAGGAACAACAAATGAAAATCCTGCCGAGTATCTAGCGGATGACTAGTAGGCTGAGGGTTAAGCTTATTATAATAATTATAGCCAATAAAAACCAATTTATCATCTTTAAACCATTATTATGCCTTTCCCTGAAAGACCTGTTGGATGTTCGTGCAACAATCATGGCATTTAAATTCTTAAAGATATCGATACGATACGAAAAGAAATGAAGAAAATTAAATTCACTGACAGATTGCTGATAAAGAATTGTGCATACAGTAGATGCCATCTTGTCTGGCAGACTGCCAACAAGTCCGTGAAGAAATACAGCTTCAAGCCCATAACACAAAGAATTTGTCAACTCAGAACTAAAAAACATAGAATTTATTTCATTCAACAACAACAACAACAACAACAATAATAATAATAATAACTGATTTACATTAGAAAAGTAACAATTCCCTAGCTTTAGTGGCAAAAATACTAGCACTGAACAAAGTACAGTAGTACCACTAATATTCTTTGCTCTATGGCTAGGGCCACTACCAAAACCCTCAAGCACAATCATGTTAAATGCATTCATAAAAATTTACACCGGCTACTTGTTAAACAAAGAATTGCCTTCAAAACTGGCTTATTGGCATATAGAACAATTGAGAATGGCCAAACCAAGTACCTAAATTCCAAGTTAAATCACCAACAAAACATTACCATTCAGCAAGATTTTGCTAACTCACCGTTTAAACATATCCAGAACTGGAACTTAAACTGACAAAAACACTTTTTCTGTCACAGATACAAAGTTTTGGAACACCCTTCCTCTGTCTGTCAAATCATTTTAAGATCTGATGCATCATCAACAGAGATCTTTGAGAATTGTGAAGCCATCGAAGCTAGCATTAAACTGGTTTGGGCAAACAGGCAGCCAGACTTTCATTCAAAACGGCGGATTTTTAAAGTGTTCTGCAGAATTTATGATAGTTATAAAACTCCTCTTTTTCATAACCAAAATCTTACCTTGGAATGACATCTCTGTTGGCGACATACTCCTTCTGGAGTTCACGAACTGCCTTGCGCACATAATGAATGATGGTCTGCTTGACAGTTTCCGCTGATTTTCCAGCAGTCATCGTTGGTAGGATTCATAAATTAGCAAACTGACAAATGACGCGAAAGTGCAGACAAATGCATAGTCATCCGATGAAGTTCGTCAACCATGAAAGCCGGTCGAAAACAATACTCCAATCATGAAGAATCCAAACACCCAAACTAAAAATATCGCCGATTACATAAATAGTTAATCTCAATACATCTCAACCAGAGCTATCAATCAGAAAGAAAATAGCACAAAAACATATTTTCCTAATGCTCAAACATTTTATTCCTGCAAGTATAATGCAGCAAACTCTGAAACAATGACAATTCTCCCAGCGCCTAAGCCCCAACAGTCACCACATTAACCCACACACCGCAGCAGTCAGATAAACCAAGCAAAATGTCACACAGTATAATGCATCAACCCTTGATGAACTATGAAGGTTAATGGTCTCATATAAGATCGAAATATTGAAGATGAAACGAGTACACAAACAGAGGGGCAAAGAGACAGGTCTCTCCCCCCCCCATCTATCTAGACTATCTCAAAGCTTCGTTGTGTGACCTCGATCACTTCAATGGTTGCTTGCGAGGTCGAAATCTCTAGTGGGTCAATTGTCGAGGGTCGGTGGGGGGTGGGGGTGAACGTACCTCGAGGCGAAATTTCTTGAAGGCCAAACGTTCTATTCAATATCAACTACAAAGTTTAATATAAACTACAATTAGTTTGCAAACGCCAATAACAAATACTCAGGTGACTAGAGCGGATCTTCAAACCGTCGAGAACCTCTTGCGAATCATCAGAGATAACATAGGAGAAAGAGAAACAGCCTAAAAATGCATGCAACAGTAACTAATTGCTTTTATAATTCGCGGTGGTTAGAGTTACGTGTGCCGTCAGCCTAGAGTCCTTGGCTATTGTTACGGCGTTTATAATTACCATTAATAGGCTTTTTAGCAGCCCACGAGGTTATTAACAACAGCAGCGGCAATTCGGCTGAATTAGCTGAAATTGCAATTTGCTGTTTCTCGATTTCAAACGAAAAATAAATTTAAATTACATCTTAAATTATTTAGATGAAATGTGAACTAAAATTAATCAAAATATTGCATTCAAATACATTGTTCTTAAATAAACAAAGCCAAATACACAAAGCACAATTTCACTCAATGTTTACATCATAAGCGCCTAAACTGCACGGGATGCAGTAAGCCTAATTTGAGAGCTGAAAATGCACGGTAAAATATATTCTACTGATAATGAGTAGATTACTTGGTAAATATTGCGTGTAGATAATATTTAAAGTAGCGCTATCTTAGTTATTACATATCAAATAATTAAATATAATTTTTGACTTAATGCATTATATTTTAATGATAATAATTATTATGCTTTTATGAGGCGCAATTACTCAAGCTGTTACTGCTATGTTAACAATAATTTTTATTACCGGTATAAATCATCCTATCTCAAGACTGCCAGTCCTAGGCTCCTAGCAGAAAATTTCAACATTCAAATACATTCAAATAAAGTTGCATGGTGCGTAAGAAAATCAATGCAAGAAATAAGATATACGCTTACTCAATCGTCTGACTGAACAGGTTATGCCTTCTCCACTAGGACTAGAACATTTACTAAAAGTGTAATCTGCATATCACGCAGAAACTGAGTGCAGGGTTCTATTTTCCTGGATGACTCACCATTTGGTCACGTGTCGGTCTATGCCGACAACTGTCGCACTGCTCTTAAAAATTGAGGCCAGATACAGTAAACAGCTGCGTGTGTAACTGCGCTCTCGCAATACGTTCGATTCACTTGTGTACACGACATGCATATGACCGATATTCTGTAATTGTACGTTATTCACTGTGCGTGACCTCAGCACTAAGTTCGGACAATAACAGGTCATTTGGAAGGACATGCACTCGAGAGACATTGAGGGACACAGTAAGTAAGTAATTAAAATCTCGTCTGTTTTAACAGCGCAGCGGGATACAGCACAAGTAGCTGCTTATTCTTATGCGCTTAGTCTTTCTTGAAATAGCTATAAGGGTGGTTTGTCGGCCGGGCAAATGTCAGTGTATCTATGAGGCGGCTGGTCAGGTTGTTGTTGCTATGGGGGAAATGACTTTTCGAATAGGAAGGTTTTAAGTTTAGACCTAAAGGTTTGAGGAGACAGTGAAGGAATTAAAGGAAATGAGGATTCGGAGCTTATTGTTTGACCATGTCGTAGGCTGCAGTACCCATCGTAATTACCAGAGTCTGTTTTAACGTGCAGCGATACACAAAATGTGCAGTGATAAAAAGAAAAAGTGCAGCGGTAAATTGCAAAATTGATAAATTTTGCGGACGACCTTTTTTTGTTTTTGCGCGGAAACAAATTTTTTTTGAGACCAGTGATAAATTTTTCTTAAAACAGTCCCGTGTAATATATGAATAACTTGAATAAGCTCGAGGCTCCTCGAGCTTTTCGTAAAATATAGCGCTATAAAAATTCCGTTTTCCTTTCTTACTGGTATCAACGAATCTTTTATTTACATTGACGTCTATTAATAGATGTCAATGTTTATTTACTATTGTGACATTTAATGTAATTAACACGAGAACGCAGATTTTCGCTTTAATATCGCTCAGAATCAGAATGCGTCGAGTTTAATCGGATTACAATAATTTAGAGTCTTATCTGAAAGATAAATATCTCGATTGTTATTCTTCTATGGGTTAAAAATAGTTAAGATTCAACATTTGAAGTAAATATGTCAGAATTCGAGAATCCTTTTGCCTACTCTGAAACTCAGAATCTGTATCCAGTACGTTTGTTGTTGTTGTCGTTGTTGTCGTTATTGCTGTTATTATTAATGTTATTATTATTATTTTTATTATCATCATCAGGGTGCGATTTGTGACCTGGAGCAGTGTGTGTGTGGGGGATATGTCGAGCTTGGTGGGATGTAGTTTTTGGGGAAGTGTAGCAGTGGGGGGATGTAGTGGTGGGGATGTAGCAGTAGGGGATGCAGTTGGGCAGTGGGGTGAGGGAACTTCCCACCTACAAATCGCACCCTGATTATTATTATTATTATTATTATTATTATTATTATTATTATTATTATTATTGGGATTAGGATTAGGATTAAAATTTCGTAAATACACGTAGCCTATTGTGGACAAAAGTGAGAATATGTGGCTCAGAGTAAACTTGACAATTTATTTTGAGCTAGTATTGACTGAGGTAAAATCTAACGCTGCTCTATAAGTGTATAAATGCTTATGTTGTGATAGACTGATAGAGCTTTGATTTTGTGTATTTGCTTGATGAAAGGATTCGTCAGCCCAGCAGTCAGTTCGATCTCAGGCAGTGCATCAAGTCCTGAATGATTACCATCCATTTGCAGACCAATCGTCAAGCTATGGTTCTCAGGTCTGTCCCACAAGATACACTGGTTGTCATTATTTCTAATTCAACAATCTGCTCTTTTCAGACTGGTTGGTTAATGCAGCATTGTGTAGGCAACTTTTTGCCTGACTCATTGGAGAAGATCTTGATTACAAGCTTTACTATATGTCCTACGTCATGCCCTTCAGGTTAATATATGATATGTTTGTGTGATATAGTGAAAAGTTTCTCAAACTGAGGATGCACATATTTGCCAGGTAAATAAAAAAATAATACTTAGCAAGAGAAATGTTATTATCGCAACTTGTCATTTCAACGTCGTTTTATAAAACTTGATCTTATGTCACAGAAGGGTGCTCAAGGGCCAGCAGCTGCGACTGCAACGACACCTCGGCCGGCCGTGCTCGAGGCACCAGCTGCGATCGTGCCAAAGCCATCGTGGGAGGAGGAGGAGCTGCTGAGAAAGGTTGCAGATCTGAACCGAAGGGACGAAGAGTTGCGAATACGAGAGGAACTGTTGTTTCAACGAAATGTTGGGTTTGAAGGCAAGGTTTTGAGTCATGGATCATGATCATTTTTGAGTTAGGGCTCATCCATATAGTACGTACGCAAAGAAAGGCATGTTTTCAACTTCCTTTCCCTCCTCCCTATCTGCATGCCATACATACACAAAATTTCCTCAGTCTAACCCCCTCAGTGTGTACGTACTATATGAATGGACCCTTCTGGGTCATAATCAGTTTCATCCCTTTGGCCCGAGCGATTTGTATAGCCACTAGGTTATGAAGCCAGAATACCAGTTTTACGGGTGCATAGGGTTCAACTACTGGTATATGGATATTATGGTATTATGGGTCATATGGTATTATGGGTCATATGGTATTATGGGTCATATGGTATTATGGGTCATATGGTATTATGGGTCATGATCAGCCTTGAGTTATGGATAGTAATCGAACAACAGGGACCACTATATTCTTGGAGGTTTTGGCAAATGCTTCAGTGCTTTTACCATGCAAAATGATTCTTCAAATACGTTTGTGAAACTCGCCTTAATACGTAACGGCTAAACGACTAAAGGTACTACAGTAATGAAAGTGTTTACTTCTGTCTTTTATTCTCTCTCTACTTAAATTACTGAGTACTTTTAAATTTGCTTGATTTGGGTCTAAGCAGATGTTGATTGCAAATTTTGCATTACAGCAGCATTACTCCTAATATATGCTGTCTTCGGACACTAAAATTGATCAAGCAGCATGTTTTTATTTAAGAGAAAAGTTTCTTTTGCTATTTTCTATTCATTTTTCGTTTGCTTTTAGTAAGAATCAACAATTTTCCGCCATTTCCTGCTAACTGTCCTATTCAACCGTGTTTCTACCAGGATTTTATCGTGGACATTCCAGCGGAATTCCAGAAAATCATAAAAATGGTCTACTACTTGTGGATCGGTAGATTATGAGAAGATCCATATTTGTATTGGAATATATTTGTTTAATTCTTGATGATTTCAATATTTTCTAATCTTAATCTGAATTCAAATGAAGAAATGCAAGTAGTGTCTGGGTAAATGTATTGAAATGCATATATTAAATGGCAAAGACATTGGGAGCATTTAAGCGAGAACTTAAAACTGCTATCTTTGTTTGTAGTTATCCAGAACAATTGATAGTTGTAGGATATACTGATCATTTTTAGACCTTGTTGAAGGTGTCTAGTAGTACTTTTAAAATATGATTTTTTTATAATCAATCAGTTCATTATTATTATTATTATTATTTTATTATTATTTTATTATTATTATTATTATTATTATTTTTGACATATGATCATTTTCAGACCTTGTTGATTAAAGCCTGTTTTCTTACATTTTAAAATCTGATTTTTTTATGTTCAGCTGTTCAGAAGGCTTCACTTATTGACTGAATCTGAATTATTTATGAAAATTTCTAATGAAGGAAATATACAATGCATCCATCCAGAGCAAGAGATGTCCTAACCCCAATGATCAACATTATCAGGATATGACACTAATTGTATTCTACTGTAGGCCTATTGTGGAGAAATGTCGTAAGCTTTGATGGTTTGACAATAAAGCCATTTGGAGCTCCCTTTTTAGGGTGGTTTTACAGAAAAGGTGCTGTACAGATGTTCTGTTACTTTGCATGACATTGTGTGGTTTCTGTTCTACAGCTTATTCGGGTGGTCTCGTCTTGAACATTATCGGTTCGTTGGCATATTTTATCAGCTCCTCTGAACACGGAATTTCTAATCAGTCGGGATCAACTTTTGGATATTCCCTTCTCTGCTGCCTGCTTTTCGTTCCGTGCTCTTTTGTCTGCTGGTATCGACCTCTCTACAAAGCGTTCAGGTGAGAACGGTTGACAGGTAAAAGCCAAAATTGACGTAAAATTTTCCAGGTGATTAACAAATTCTATATTCATTTATATTATTCACTGTACAGCAGAACTTTTTTTTAATGGACTCGGTTATAATGTTGACTGTACTCGGTTATAATGTACGCTGTACTTGGTTATAGCATAGGCTATCTTCTTCTTCTCTTCTTTCTTTCCTTCCGTCGTTCCCTATTGGGTTGGACAATGGGTCTGAATGAGTTCCTTCCACTTCTGTCTGTCTCTTGCTGCTCTGGTCAATTGGATGAAGTTCATTTGCATGGATTGAAGACTTAAAAGAGGATGCAGAAGCACAGGCTATACTCAGTTATAATGTACTGCAATGTACAGTATCGCGTGACGCGCTGCTGTGTTGGATGGTATTGGATACAACTTACCCTGGATATACTGTACTAACTTTTGAAGACCCACTGAGTATGCTATAGCGAAGTTCTACTGTACTTTGTGGCTCTTTTTCTTTGTTGCATTTAGAAACTTGTTTGATGATATTTTGTTTTATTTTGAAATTTTGGCGATGTTTTTTTTTGGGCAGAGACGACAGTTCGATCAACTTCTTCGTCTTTTTCTTCACCTTCTTCTTCCAGTTTTGTGTCAGCGTTATTCAGTGTCTTGGAGTCGGAGGTTTTGGAACCGTGTCAGTTCCTGTCTCTTTCGTCAATTTTGAGTTTTGTTTCTTTAGTTAGGGGCATACTGATAATGTAGTGGCATGAGAGATTTTCAGTCCATCGCGACGGTAAATAAACTTCATCATCATCATCATCACCATCACTCGATGGTAAATAAACATCATCATCATCACCATCACTCGATGGTAAATAAACTTCATCATCATCATCACCATCACTTGATGGTAAATAAACTTCATCATCATCATCATCATCATCATCATCATCATCATCATCATCATCATCAGGCAGGTTCAGGGGCACAATGTAATACAAAGTAACAGAACTTCTGTACAGCACCTCTTCTGGAAAAACCACCCAGAGTGGAAAAACTTCATGGACCCCTCGACCACACATGCACACACACACACACACACACACACTACTGGTTTAATAACTTGTCATAGTGTATTAGTTTGTCTAAAGAAATAGATCAAAACTGGTCTGCTTAATAATTAACCCCTTAACTGGGGATCCCGGATATATCCGTCCATTTTACATTGAGTTACAGTTAAATACACGGTTAAGGGGTTAATTAACCAGCTTATGCCCCTGAGACCAGCAATTTCCCATAGGCCTCTGTTGTTAGTTCAGTCTTTTTCTTTCGCACTGCAGAAGTTTGATGCCTGTAAGATGTCTCCGTGTGGTTTTTATGTTGCCGCGTTGTTGTTTCCGCAGTGGTCTGTTTAACAGCATCGAGATGTTTTCCGCTGGAAAAGCAGGAACCGTTGCGGCTGGGATGATCATGATCATCACCGGTCTCCTGTTTGCCGCGGTTGCCGCGGCGAATGCGGTCGCGCTCGTCCGCGTAAGTTTTCACCCTAAAATTAAGATTGTTCGTTGCTTAAACAGCCCCGAAACCCCGAATGAAAAATATAATTCTATTTCATCGTGAGTGTGCGTGGAGAAGGGAATGATTTGGGCATGACGGATGGTTCTCGAAGGCAAGGTAAACCTGGGATCGGTTGAACGGATGACATCATGCAATGGACAGGAATGTCAATGGAGCTGGTGATGTCAGGGTGAAAAATGATGCAATGGAATGGAGACAGCTCATGTGTTATGCACTCTGCCCTCTTAGCAAGGATGGCTCAGAAAGTTTGGGCAAAATTGGATTTCTGAATCTGGTGCCAATGTTTCTTGCCATTATTATCGACACTATTATTGCCACTATAGATATACAAAAATTCAGAGGGGTTTGAAACGAATTAAAACCGCATTTTCTTGTGTCCCCATCTTTAATGAGTCAAATCATTCCGGGATTGTCAAGATATTCCATCTCAATTTTATTCTAGAGCATTAGAAATGCCACAAAATGGTGAGCCTATGGAAATACAGCATCATTGATAGGCCAACTGCTTGACATCAGAAATTTATGAGCATGAAGCTTGTCAATTTTTTCCTTCAGATTTTCTGCATTGTAATGTCTAAAGTGTTTGCAAATTTCAAGTATAAGCTGTCTTTTTTTAAACTTGTGTACAGTATAGGCCTATAACTTTTGATTTCTTGGAAGGAGCGACAAAATCTTTGAGTTGTGTGGTCCAGAGGGCTAGCACCCGCCTCTGAAATATGCAGAAATTTACAGGCATTCTAAACATTATTTCTATGCGAATGTAAGCGACAACGACATTTGCCTATAGACCTCTAGTTGTATAGCCTGTGTTAACCCCTTAACCGGCCATTTATTTGTAACGTGATTGTAAAATGGACAAGTATTCTCGGGACAGCCGGTTAAGGGGTTAATCATTGAAATCTTATGCCGATGTTTTGGGTTTTATATGGAAATGCAGTTACAGCAGACACGGATTTTTAAAATTGTGATTACGACCGTTGGTGATTTTTGACTCTATCATCATTCTACATTATTTCTAATTCTTTAAGTGCTTTGTATACTCGCTCGTTCTTGATTCCAGATCCATCGTATCTTCCGCTCCTGTGGAGCGAGCTTTGCAAAGGCTCAGGAAGAGTTCACTCGCGGTGTGATGAGCAACTCTGCCGTCCGGCAGACGGCCGGAAGCGTCGCGGCGTCTGCCGTGAGGAGCTCGGTGCAGCAGACGTTTACTTCGACTCAGTAAGACTTCACTTGTATTTCATACTGCGATAATACAGGGTGGTGCAAAAAAACGGACTGTATTAAATGCAGACCTAAATGTGACTAGTCCGCTTTTTTGTGCCAACCTGTATTTTTGAAAGCACCATACTAAATTCATGAGATTTTACTTACTTGCTTTAACATGTCAGTGGAAGATGATCTAATGACCTACAGATCAAGACTTGCTTTTGATCACTTGTCCTACATCACCAGAATTGACCTGATCCATTTGATCTTTGACCTTGAACAACCACAAGCATGATTTCAGAATGTTGACCTGACCTATTTAATTTCTATCCTTGGACAAGCGTGATGTCAGAATGTTGACCTGACCCATTTAATTGTTATCTTTAGCATGATGTTTGTCAGAGTGTTGAACTGGCCCATTTAATCTTCATCCTTGAACAACCATCATTATTGTATATGTACTGAGTGCATAATAATTCTTTTAACTGATTAAATGCTGATATTTTCTAGGAATCTTATTTTAGGCTAAAATTACATTTCTGTGTTTCAGTTTTTAACACAGTGATGTTTGATTTTCAGTTGAAATTTCCAAATGGCAGAAGTTTGCCACTGATGACTTCTGACTTCACGAACAGTGAACGTTGTTAATTGTTGGTGTCATGTTGTTTATGTGTCAGAATTGTTCTTTATCAGGAATTTTAAGGTAATAAAATGATGTCATATTTTGCAGTATTTTTTGGTGATAAGCATATCAACCGTGTCATATCATTCCACTTTTCGCTGTTTTGTATTCCATTATTGATCTATTTTGTCTTTATTTTTCAACTAGTCTTGTTAATTTTTGTTGTTGTTTTATGAAAAGTTCAAATCTTTATATGTAAAATTATTTGAAAGTAGAAATAGTAAGTTAGTTTTCTTGCCATCGATCTCATTCCTGTTCGTTGTTATTTATCAGATGAGTTTTCTGTTCAAGTCATCGCTATTTTGTCACTTAATGTTTTTGCTCAACTTTTCAACTTTACGTATATATATTGAAGAATTTGATCAGACACTGAAATCATTGTTTTACTTTTGCCATTGAGTTCATGTTTGATAATCAGATTATTATTTAGTTATTACTCTATTGCATGCAGTTTTCTCTTGATTGTATATATATATATATATATAATTATGTAGCGCTTATTTTTGAAACAGAATCAGGAAAATCCTGATGGACTTGTTGAATTGAATTACTTCTAGTCACACAGAGTTTTTTTTATGCAAAATGTTCTCTTATGTGGAATTCCATGCATATTTTATGGTCTTGTTAACCCCTTAACTGGGTGCCCCGAGTAACGCTCATCCATTTTACATTGAGTTACAAATAGTTGCCCAGTTAAGGGGTTAATGCTTGATTCATCCTAAATAGACAATTCTTTTAGCCTTCTGTGATAATTTCATCAGCTCCTTACGATTTGCAGTTGTTGGCATTTTGATCTTGGCACAATCTCTTTGAAGATGTTCAAGATTGCCCAGCTGCTGTCTGTTGAAATGTGACTTGTGCACTGGGTACGATGCTTTAACTTAATCAAGGCTATGCATACTTTGGCATTTCTGTTATAAGTTCTGCGCGTGTGTCAAATTGTTTGCTTTTGTGTATCTTACACCCGAGTGTTTCCGAAATGTTATTCCGGTTCTAGCATTGAGTGTGTTAGTGAAATGTTTAAGAAAATTCTTCTGTGTGGAAATATCTCTTGCTTCATATTTGAAAGTTAGTTAGAATATATCATAATAACATAGGCATTCATTGATGGTTGACGATGATGATGATGATGATGATGATGATGATGATGATGATGATGATGATGATGATGATGATGATGATGATGGTGATGATGATGACGACGTTGATGATGATGATGGTGGTGATGGTGATGGTGATGCCGACGACGACGATTATGATGATGATAACAACTACTAATACAACAAAGAAGATAAAAAATAGTTATCTCCGTAGTTTAATTAAATGTTTTTTTTTATCTGCAGAATGATTGGAGAAGTTTTTGTGTGTTTCAAAATTCAAATGTCGATATGCTGTGTACTAGTGTCGTGTGTAGCCTTCTAAACTGATTGAAACTATCAATGTTTTATTGACATCATTTAAATTCTTTCCAAAAAATGTGAGAATAGCATTACATTTCACCCTCCCTCTCCAGTTGCCCTCTAGCAGATGAAACTCTAACTGGTCAGCATTGATGCTTCATTTCAATATTAAAGTAGCAGTGTTTTAAAGTGACGTCATTTCCCATATTTGGAAATCTTCCATTTGCAAGTTGCACTGGACTTCATTTTTGACTATCCAGCTAAGTTCCCGTGAAATTAACTTCACTCGATGTTCTGTTTTTTTGGCGAGAATTTGTAACTTTTGCAATTAAAACGACTTATTCGGTCGTTATTATTTCGGCAAGTCGTTAGGTTTTAGAGCATGCGTATTAGGATAATAACAGATGAAGTAATAGGTATGTTCAGTGTTTTACCCAGACTCCCGGCCTTTGGGGGTGGGGATGGGGGAGGAAATTGACTTGGCTGGGAAGAGACAAAAGTTCAATGCAAAAATTTGTGTCAGTGCTGGGATTATTGGGGGAGGGTATTTTTGTGGTTTGTGGGGGAGGGGGGATCTCCCCATAAAAGGTTAGTAGAAAACCCTGGGTGTATTTTTACTTAGAATTTCAAGTGTTTTGATTGTCGATCATTTTGATCAGTTTCCCCGATCCTGTCGATCAAGGTCCTGACCATCTAGACTTGCAGTGAAGCCAATCTTGGCTCTCCGCCACTCACTGGACGCACGAGTGCCTCCATCTCGACCATCTCCGCCGATCCATCTCCTGTCCCCACTCCGTGGCCACCCACCGCCCCCACGTCGTCGAGAATTCCGGGCTTCTCCCCGCCGGGGCCCCCACCGGGCGTGAAAGCCGCCGGGTTGATGTTCGGGTGCAGCGAAGCCCCCGGCGCCACCTGGGCGCGGATGCTGTCGCCTCTTAATGCCTTCTCCGCTTCGACCTTGGTTCCGTTTGGACCGCCCGCCTTCGACGCTGTGCCCTGGTCCGGCTTAATCTTGTCCGCGGTGAAGGTCATGGTACCGTGGTACGGCTTGAGCCGGCAGTTGCGGTAGAGCTTGCGGGCGCAGTAGGCGAGGCACGAGCCGCCGTAGCAGAGAAGGAACAGAGGCAGCACGACGTAGAGGGCCATCCGCTGGTTTCCGACGGCTGCGGGATTTGCCGGAGTGTACGACACACCTGCATAACAGTGAGTTTCGCAGATCAGAGGCCTTAATTGCTGCTATTATTGCTAGTCAATGTTCACAGTTCGATAGGCATTTATAGTTAATTATACTATATATATATATATATATATATATATATATATATATATATATATATATATATATATATGTTCTTTACTATAATTATATAGAATACCATGTCTATTGAACTGAAATTGTCATTATCGTTTGCTGAATTAGAAATCCGAGCTTTTTGCATCTCTCTGTCTCTGTCTCTCTTCTGTCTGTCTGTCTGTCTGTCTGTCTGCATAGGCGGATTTAGAGTTTAATATTTGGGTAGGCTAGCATGGGGGTCTGCGGGTGCCATCCAGCAGGCGACAGGCCTGGTGTTGATGGAGAAAACAATTTTTTTGTTTTGGTGGGATTAGTTGGGTAGGCTTAAGCCTACCCTAGCCTTTAATAAAATCCGCCTATGTCTGTCTGTCTTTCACTCTCTCAGCAGTTGGGCAATGTTTATTCTAGGCCTTTGGCGGGGGGGGAGAATTCCCCCCAAAGTTTTAAAATCCCCAAAATGTGTATATGTTGGCTTATGGAATGGAACTTCACCCCCAAAGCGTGGAGAGACAAATCTTATTCCGCCAAACATTTCAAACTCCCCAATGTCAAGGTGGCTACAATAAACACTGGCAGTTGGGGCACCCAATGCGGGGCAAGGCCGAGCCTACAGCGCTCACGTCCCTCCCCAAGGCTTCCTGGTCAGATCGGGCGGAGCTGTCGTGTACAAGTGAGGGCGTCCCTCCGGCAGTCCTGCCCGAAATCCTGGTTACGCCGCTATTTATTATTTTTAAAATAATAAAATATTTTATTGTTTGTACTGGCGTTCTATACCTGGATATTGCGGCAGAGAATTGCAGATGTAGGTGTAAGGTACGTTGCAAGGTGCGGTCTCCATCTGTTCCGAATCGATATTCAGAAGTACACATTCGCTTTGGGCGTCATCCAGTTTCCATAGAAACAGCTCTTGAAATCGAAACTGATCTTAGTTAATCGTTCCTCGTTTAAAACTTGAAATCTTAACGTTTGAAGGTCACACCTTCATGTACAGGAGCGTAGCGACGGGGGTATATCGGTATATATACACCCCAAATCAGTCTACCTTAAAGTTTTTTATGTGATTTGCATGTGGTTTATATGGTTTAAATGGTTTATAGTTATGCCACATAAATTTTTCCAGGAGGGGGCAAAACACATCTTAACGCAATGGTCACGGTTAATATTTTAACAAGGTTTTCAAATTTCCATGGGAAATATTGGCATTTTTATTTTCCAGGAGGAGCAAGTGCCCCCTCTTGCCCCAATGTGCGGGCGCCAATGTTGTAAACGCTGAGACAAGAAAACAAAGGAAAATGCAGGAACAAACCTACAAGAGGACAAGAGGGCAAAGAATGAGATTACACAGCAAGACCATAATGTGAATGAATGGATGGGTGGAACATAGTGGTTCTCACACAGGGCAGACCCTACAGAACCACTCTAAACTTTGGTATTATTATTATTATTATTATTATTATTATTATTATTATTATTATTATTATTATTATTATTATTATTATTATTATTATCATCATCATCATCATCATCATCATCATAATCATAATGCTTAACTATTTAATTATGCAAAAGTTAGAACGGACAGTGGCGTAGCCACGGGGAGGGTTGGGGGTTAAACCCCCTTGGACGGCGAAATTTTGTTTAATATTTCCATGCAATTTTTTTTTGAGGCGATTTTTGGCGATTTTTGGGGTGAACCTCCCCTCTTGGCGGTTATCGAAGAACTTTTTTTCAACCCCACCTCCGGAAATCCTGGCTACGCCACTGAGAACGGATGTTAGATTATAGCGCCTTTAAATGCAGTATTTTACGGCATTCGTAAACTGACGTACTGCTGCCTGAGCTGCCGTATTTTGGAGAGGTCGGGTCGACCCAGTCATAGGTCATGGTAGTCTCGTTCAGTTTCATTCCAATCCAGACCTTAACCAATCTGTCACGTGACAATAAATTAAATGTAAATATTATTAGGCGCTTTATAGTTGTTAATAAAAATGGTACACAAACACCAAATATATCAGTCTCTTACTCTCCTAAATCAGAGGGTTCACAACATTTTACAACCGCGGCCCACTACAGCGGTTTTGTAACGTGCCGCGACCAGGCCCGCTGAGAGAAATTCCGGGCCCCTGTGCAGAATAAAATTTCTTGACGACCTTTTTTTGGTTGTCGCCCTTTGCTACATCTTAAAATTACCTGACGACCTTTTTTGCCTGTCAACCTTTTCACGCCGGGCCCCCTTTTGCTCGCCGGGCCCCCTCTACTTTACTGTTATTATTTATGTTATTGTTAACTATATGTATTCATAGTGGGCCCGGACCCCCCAGACCGCCGGGACCCTGTGCAGTTGCCCTCTGCCCCAGTGGCGTCTCCAGGATTTGGCAAGTGGGGGGGCCGTTGGGGTGACCAACTTCTAATCATGGGGGGCCAACCATTTGTTGTTAGGTATGTAGTATTAAGTATAGGGTCTCAGCAGGGGGCACTGGGGGGTCAGGCACTCAATAGGGGGCAGCCCCCCCCGGGTACCCCCTGTGGAGCCGCCACTGCCTGCCCCCTCTCGGCGGTCCTGGCTGCGACCCTAATCATAGCATGTAATATTTAAAATGCATTAGGCCACCTGGCGAACGTTAGTTGAAAAGGAAATTCTGAGTTGTGAATAAAAAAGCAAAACAAAAGCTCTGATTCAATCGTGGAATGAAAATATGGCAAATATGTTAGACAGATTTATTCATATTTTTTCCAAATAAAACAAAAGGACATAAATGGATATTGAAATTTCCTGAAAAGTATCTCTTTTAAAATTTTGCAGGAACATAATTTTGTTACGCGTTTTAAAAATCTTATGAGTATGGCAAAATCGCTTGACCGCCAGGTGTAGCGACAAATGTGGCAAAGATTCCTATCAACGCAGTTTCTCTGCAAAATGGTCGGAATACGCTTTCCCCGTAGCAATCATGCGCTTTCCTAGCGTTATTGCGAAATAAGATTAATTTTTAAACGTATTAGGGCTATAGGCCAGGGTTTTCCTAACTTTTTGGAACTGCGGCCCACTCGGCGGCTTTGTAGCATGCAGGACCCCTTTCTCTTCGGCTTGTTGAGGGGCGTCTCTTAACAGGTCCTAGTCTGCGCGTGAGATTTGGGCAAAGCCGATGAGAAATTTTATCAGTTGGGGGAGGGAGGGTGATTTCCAATATATTATGCAGTCTGAAATATCTTCCAAATGTTGAGATAGGAATACAATATTACCATAAATTTCCACAAATTTCTGTGTCTTTGAAGGGAGACCTCGCGACGCACCCCCTCTCCCCACAAACTCCTAGTCGGATCCTTAGATGTCAGTCTGCAATCCCCTTGGTGCCGCCCCCGCGTTCTGGAGCCCTGGCTACGCCGCTGGCTTTACTGTTAAAAGTTTAAATACGTATAATTCTATGGCGGAGACGCTGAACTCTTCGCTACCCCCTTCGCCCCGGAAGTCGGTACCTGATGCCCTTGTTTCTGACGACGCCGAGGGTGTCGTTGAGGTCACCGGGGTCATTGACCGCCGGGAGATCGCCGTTCTGACCGACGCAGTCCGCTCTCGCCTCGTCGAACGACCGAGACAGAGGAACGTAAAGGAGGACACGACGTCCACTTGCAGACGCAGACGTATCTACAATGCCATCAAGACAGACAGACAGACAGACAGACAGACAGACGGCCAAAAAGCAGCGACGTAGCGAGGATTCCACAATAAATCAATAAACTTCTATAGCGCCACCATCATAATGCCCAGGGCATCATGCAGCCGATGGCGCACCAAATCCAAATTGAATTAGAGCCAGGTCAATCCGGAAGATCAGTCAGAACAGCGGGGGAGCAACCTACGGGGAGGGGGTATAAGCCAAGTAGATGTGATGACCTTTTCTTTTTGCTCGTCAAGGTTTTTGGGCAGAGAAACCTTCTCCCCCCCAAACATTTCAAACTCCCCCAATGTCAAGGTGGGTAGAATAAACAGTGACTGGAGAGATAGCGAGAGAGAGAGAGAGGGAAAGAGAGAGAGAGAGAGAGAGAGAGAGAGAGAGAGAGAGAGAGAGAGAGAGAGAGAGAAGAAAAGATTGCGTCGACGCCCTACAACAATAAGCGACGATTTCCCTTTTCTTTCATCCGTCGCACTTTCTGAACTGCCTCTCACTATACAGCTTATAGGCGTAGCTTCAATCGACCGCTTAAAAACAGCATTCAGTGCCTTTGAGATTATCTCTGTCTCTGTCTGTCTGTCTGTCTGTCTGTCTTTCTTTCTGTCTGTATGTATGTCTGTTTGTCTCTCTCTCTCTTCTTCTTCCACTAAAGACTCCAGTCGATCGATACGACAACAATTGCTGGCACTTCTGTTGCGCCCTCCCCGCCAGTCAGTCAGCGAGAGGTCGGAACCTTCTCTCTACTCCCCAAAAATGCCAACATTCCGGATCAATTGTTTCCATTTCTTTGTCGATCGATTTTTCGTCGCCGCAGCAAGAAAAGGCGTACCGCGAATTCGCTCCCTTGTTTTGTTCCATCGACCGCTGGCGTCAAGAAGTGGCGCTAGAGAAATTAGCTTCATTGAAATATGGGACCATAGGTTTTTGACGTCACTGCAACCGTGTTCGCGCACGTATTTTAGACAGACAGACAGACAGACAGACAGAGACAGACAGACAGACACTAACCGACTGTGTAGTAGATACTGTTGCTGTCTTCCCCTCCGCAAGCCAGTCCATCGCAGCTTTGATCGCAATCTGAGGAGAAGGTAAATTTATGTAGCACCGAGTGAATTTATATAGCGCCATATCATCAATCAATCAACATCTCGACACTATAAGTGTGGCAAATTACTCAGGGGCGTCCTGATTGGTCAAAGTATGGTCAAGCGCTGGCGTAGCCATGGGGAGGCGGTGGATGATACGGGGCAGTCCCTTTTATTCTGGGCGGGAACGTAATTTGTGGGACTTGTACACAAACTTTGAGAAAATTTAGCAAAAAACTTATTAATTAACGACATTTTAGACTCAACAGAGACTTTCTTGCCCCATCCACCCCTATTCCGGAATCCTGGCTACGCCACCGAGACCAAAATATTTCAAGGCCGAAATGCTTCACGACTCCCTGGCCGATTGGCCAATTGGGTGTTCGTGAAATCTTACTCTTGGTGGCAGGGACGTCAATGGTTGATTGTGTTATTTCAGTGTTTGATCTAGCCACCTTGACATTGGGGGGTTTGAAATATTTGGGGGCAAGATTTGTCTCCACGCTTTGGGGGGGGGGAAGATTTCCATCCCCCATGCAACATGTAAAAAATTGGGGGGGGATTTTTCAGGGGGGGGGAATCTCCCCTCCCCAAAAGGGCCTAGAATAAACAGTGATTACCGGTGTTTCTTCCATATTTTCCAAAGCTGTTGCCACAGTAGCATTCAGAGTTGGCCTTGTTGAGGGCACAGTAGGGATAGCCAGACGTCTGACATCCCGCGATGCACTGACCGGCGGAGGAGTTCCGACCCAAGGACGACTTCGACCCGCTCAGGTCCGGAGTTCCTCGATCGTCAAAATAACAGCCGATGTGGAAGTAGGAAGGAACGGAATCTGATTAATAATGGGAAAAAAGCAGGAAAGGATCAAACGTGTTACCGACCCTATAAAGTCTAAATATGGGCCCTATTTTGGCGGAAGTATAATAGTATTGTTGGTGGTAATGAGGTGTCTGTAGTCTATCTTCGGAGAAAAGTCTACAGAAGTCCACTGCAGTTTCTCATATATCAAAGTGATGAAAGCTGTGGCAGAATCCACGAAACAAAGGTCTACAGCCCCCACCCACCCACCCACCCCGCTATCCTTAATCCGGCACTGAAAGTGATCCAGTAGGGTCTGCCCTGCGCGAGAGCCCCTGTAAATTATTTCATTCCGTCTTTTAAAATGATACTTGCCTGTTACTGCTGCTGCTGCTGATGCTGATGCTGGAGCGGATAGAAAGCTGCTCCAGATAAAACATCTTATCGCACTCAAAGCGAACATTTCAATCTATAATTCTATATTATCTTTTAAATATATATTAGGCCTATACTGTATATTCGTCAGTATAAATAATAAAACTTAAAGAGTGGAAATTTAAAGAGAACCCGGTTTCTTAGAGCTGCGATTAACACAAAACAAAGCGATTGACTTTTTTTTAGCTTCGAATCGCTCCTTAACAGTGGAGATTAACTTGATATACGCCGACCAACGTGCACTCTATTCTGATTTCGATTTGCTTGATGCGTGAGAGTCGGTCGCAAACCAGTGTCTTGTCACCGGTTGCCAATGGCAGCGGCGGCGGCGTTACCTAGCAACGGCGACTCTCGAAAGACTTTCTTCTTCTTCTTCTTCTTTTGTCGGGGTTTCCTCCTCCGCGAGTCACGTGATGACAACTGCCATGTCGGCGAAATTTTGTACGATGTTTTCACAAAACACGCTCTTGGATTTAAAAAAACCCGCGCGATCTAAAGTCATTTAGACGACGCTATATAAATTCGTTTTTTCTTCTGTGTCGACCACTAAAGCCTATCTTGGCCCTCGCACGGTTAGGGGATGGTCACCACTCACCACCCTTCGGTTTTTCATAATTTTTTCCGAGGCGTGATGAGACTTTTCCAGTGGCATAGCTAGGATTACCGGAAGGGGGTTTGAAAAAATCGTCGATAACCGCCAAGGAAGGGGTTTTCACCCTCAAAATCGCCAAAAATCGCCTAAAAAATAAAAATTGCATGGAAATACATTAAATTTTTCGCCGTGGAGGGGGGTGGTTAACCCTCAACCCCCCGTGGCTACGCCACTGGACTTTTCAGTTGCTTTGCGATAACTGCATGGAATCCATCTGGACACTTTTTAACATACTTTGCGTTATATTTGTTACTGTGTTAGGGCAATATTCTCCTAAGTGCTTTAAACGATTTATAATTTTACCCGGGATGCGGTTCCTGTGTTGCTTAGGCCTATATATATATACGGAGGATGTCCACTACAGTCTTCCGTAGCAAAAGTCTTCTGCCACCTACCGAATGTTACTGTCATCATTCATGTTGCCCGGATAACAGAGACACGTATAAGATTCCGTATCACTTTCTTCCCTATTAAATTTTGCTATGAAAAAACGTAAATTTGGATTGAAAAAGTGCGGAAGACCCAACCCTATAAGTTTCCCTTCCAGTGTTTGATCCAGGAGATTTTCCCAAAAACCTCAAAATTACCTCCCCCGCCAGTGTTTTATACAGGCCTGTTAGGAGGAGATTTTCCCCACCAAAACCTCAAAATCCCCAAAAAAAAAATCCCAGCACTTACACAAATTATGCATTGAACTGTGTCTTTTCCCCTCCAACCAAGTCGATTCCCCCCGAAAGCCTCAATTTCCCCCCAACGGCCTGGAGTCTGGATAAGACACTGCCCCCCCCCAACCCCACAATTCCAGCACTGACAAATTTTTGCGCATTGAACTGTGTCTCTTCCCCTCTGGCCATGTCGAACCCCTCCAATTTAAGGCCTGGCGTCTGGGTAAAAACTGTTCCCTTCCCTAGCCTACCATCCTAAAAGGTAGGGGCAGCTCGAGTCAAGCGACCTATAGCGGCCAAGTTACGCTTGTGATGGGTTATATGCCTAGCCATAGCATAATGCCTATGGGCGGCCTAAACTATCGATCTTAGCCTGCTAGGCCTATATATAGACCACAGCTGGTTATTAGGCCTAATTAAATTGATTCTGAGATCGAACAGATGTTATGATTTGCATTTTTCTGTACATGTATAGTAGATGACTCATCGAAATTCTTATTTCTGGTTCTATTATAATTTTAACGTCGCGCCAATTTTCCCTCATCCTAGTATAACAACAGTGGCGTAGCGAAGGGGGGCGGTGGGGGCGAATCGCCCCAGGCGGCACTTGCTCTAGGGGCGGCATTTTCGAGAAAACTCTTTTTTGAATATGAAATTTTTTAGGAAGTTGCGATAAGGTTTTTTGCCTGTCAAGAATTTAACGAAAAGGCGGAAATTTTTGTTTTCGTCCCGGGCGGCACTTTGCCTCGCTACGCCACTGAGGAAGATATTAGATCTGAGAATCAAACAGGCCTAGCATAGCATTCGAGACTTACTATGCGTAGTTAATAATCCTACCGACAGAAATGCTACCAATCACTCTTCTGTAGATCGATAGATCAATCAATAAAGCATTGAGGGTGTCAATCAATCTGACATTTCGTCGATCAATCAATACCAGTGACGTCACCGTCACAAAACTTTTGTAAACAAGATAATGGCATGCCAAAGCCAAGCCAAGCCCGAACATCCATTGAATATATACTCTACGGTAAATAGGCGATGAATATGAAGATCAAGCCCAAATTAAGCCCAAATTAGATAGCTTATGCGCAAAATCGAAAATATAAAAAATAATTAATATAAAAAATAATTAATATAAAAAATAATTAATATAAACAATAATTAAATTAAGCGTGATGTTTCAGCTCTATTTTCTAATCAGTGGCGGCTCCACCGGGGGGCAGAGGAGCCCGTGCCCTCCTATTGAGTGCCTGCCCCCAGTGGCCCCCTCTGTTGGGACCCTATACTTATTGCTACATACATTAAACAACAAATGGTTGGCCCCCCAAGATTAAAAGTTGCCACCCCAACGCCCCCCTCCACTTGCCAAATTCTAGAGCCGCCACTGTTTCTAATAACAATTACATCTTCTATTGCGCCACAGCGCGGCTCTGATTTCCGTTTAATAACCGGGTCGAATTTTTTTAGATTCGGGGTTTCCACAAAAATTGACAGGTTCTTCGATTTTTTGCTAGCAATTCATGGCTTTTATCTTCATTTCAATCCCAGAACTTTTATGAAATGACATTTCCTGAATTACGTAATTTCATGGATGACGTCATTTCCTGTCGTCTGACACGTGGGCGGAAGACAATGGCCTGGCCGTCCAATCGGTCTTTGTTTTATCCTCATGAATATACATGCATCATTATTATGCAAATAAACATCTGAGCAAATACGGTCAGCATCATCTCGGATATCAAGTGGCTGCTACCGTTTAGTTATCCTTGGTTTAAAGCAATCCTCCTCCTCCTCCTCCTCCTCTCCCTTCCCTCCGTCCATGTATCCTCTCTCTCTCTCTCTCTCTCTCTCTCTCTCTCTCTCTCTCTCTCTCTCTCTCTCTCTCTCTCTCTCTCTCTCTCTCTCTCTCTCTCTCTCTCTCCTCTAGACGAAATTTAAACTCGTTTAATTATGCTAACTAAGTTAATTAAATAAGTTAATGGAAGCATAAAACTTCCTCTGTTATATATATTATAGAGTGGACCAGTGTGGAGGGGGTCAGTAGTTAACAGTGACCGGGAAATCCCCCTCCCATTTCCCCAACAGACACCCATGGAATCCATTGAGACGTCGATCAGATGTCAAACTTAGACGAATTCAAACCGAACGAGTTGAAATAAATGAGACGATTCTTTAACAAGCAAACAGACAGAGAGACAGGCAGACAGACAGAGAGACAGACAGACAGACAGACACAAGCGAGCAGACAGAGAGACAGACAGAAAAGCAGTCATGCAGACAGGCGCTTTGACCAGCAGCAGTAGCAGCAGCAGTAGCAGCATCAGCAGGTGTTTTTAGGTCCCATAGACAAATGGCATCCTTATATATACTGTGTATGTATGATATATATTTACATTATGTTTACATTATGATATATATATATATATATATATATATATATATATATAATTATTTATTCATTTGTAAATACAAAGACAGGCGTCTATATTGGATGAATATCGATTTTTGTTTCTTCTCTCTGCCCCCTTTCCTCCTTCTCCTCCTCCTCCTTCTCCTCCTCCTCCTCCTCCTCTTCCTTCTCGTCTCTGCTATCATGTGATAGGCCTATAGGCCCCTACACCAGGTGAGATGTCAGAATAGTTCGATAGCATTACTTTGCACAGGTGACGTATATAGAGATGAGCTTAATATAAGATTGCGCCGTTATCTGATCGTTTTAGTGCTTGCGTCATCGTCGACAATGTTCATCCTATATATATGTAAGTCATCATAGGCCTAATGTAAATCTGTAACTTGTACGCAACAGGTCGATCGATGTTACAACAGTCTTACGCTTGCGTTTACCTTGTGTATATAGGCCCTACTTGTTTGTAAGATAAACAGAAACACGGCAAGTAAGTAGGATCTTTAGCATTTGTATAGCGCTTTCAAGCGTGTCGTCGCAGTTTAATAATACGCAGTTTCATGGAATTACAGGCAGTGGCGTAGCTATGGGGGGCTCAGAGGGAGCGGGGTCGTTCCCCTGAACAAATTTTAAGAAAAGTGGGCCGTTTTTCTGAAATTTGCTAAATTAAAATTGAAATAGACTAATGACAGTCACTCACAAACGAAAAAGTCTCGATTGCATTGGGGGCAAGGGACGATCTTTTTGCTCGTCAAGGCTTTTTGATCTGCCCGGGAAAAAATTCGATGCACCCTCCCCTCTCACACACACCCTATTCCGAAATCCTGCTTAGCCGCTGGATGCTGATTGTGGATTGAAATGGTGGCGCCTATATCATGTTCGTCCCCAGGGTTTAAACCTGTCTGCGCCACTGATTACAGTGTACTCCACTCGGCTGCAAGTCGTTCACGCAAATTAAGACGAAGCTCACTTGCTTATATTTCGGGGGATATCTCCGTCGATTTGCGTAACTAACTGATTTACACTGGATTTCGATGTACTTTATACAGGATCGACAAAAGGGAAAACAACATCGAGTCCTATAACAATTTTCAGTGCGCTTTCGAATGCAGCGTTTTAAGTCGAAAGGCTTAAGTCATGCAGAACAATGGAAAGGTCTAATCTTCCTCTTCCGTTGAAACGTCAGTCGCTCAGGGATGCCCTCAACAGTCCCCAGATGGACAAAAGGACATCGATCCAGTTCAAGCATTCCGTCAGGGATCCCGGCGGAAAGCTGGGCCCCTCCTCGACGAGGAGGGTGGACAGGCTACAGGTCGCCGGCGACCATTTGAAGCGACGCGCGGGTCACGGACCGAAAAAATCCAACGTTCCGTTTTCTCTTAACGGGTCGAAGGTCAGCGCCCTGTGTACGGTCGACGCCTGCGTTCCCGTGACGCCGGAAAGCGTCGTTCCAGGTAAGGTCAGGGCGGGTTCGACCACTCTGATGAAGAGCAAACTTCTCCAGCTGCAGGAGCGAAACGGACTCATCGACGCGCGTCGTCGGCGGCTCGACAGATGTCGCATCGATCATGACGTCAACGCGATGACGTCATCGATTAAGCTGAACATAGACGCGAATGACGTCACCGGAAACGGAGAAGGATCGTCGCTTCCGGGTTGTTCTGCGATCGGTCCTGCCTGCCGTGAGCTCGTTCCTCTCCTCGATGAGGGTCACACTTACCAGAGTATCGGCGAGGTGCTGAGAGACGCGGATTCGAAACCGGAAGCCCGTCAGACTGGTTCCCCGCCCCCTGCGGCGGGCGGCGGCGCCGGATCCAGATGCGAAGCAGGTACGGTCGAAGTCACGCTCCATTTTCTCGAAGCTGTGGAATCTCAGAAGGACTCAAAAGGCGCTACAGAAGGACACCACCACTGCATCGTCAAAGCCACTCGCCGTATCGGACACAACGCAACCAGCAGAAAACCAGCAACTGTACCAATGTTCCACTCAAAAGTCGTCGATTCCCCTCTTAGGTTCAAGAGATTCTTTTGCATCTGATCCCAAAACAACTTCCGGTCGATGATGACGATGATGACGTCATTCAGAAACGATGACGTCACCAGAGACGAACGTGAAATGTCGCCGGATTCCATCGACGACCGGTTTTACGAGAGGAAAAGGAACGCACTGGAAAAATATCGTATTCATTCGGTTTTTGCCAACGATGGTTCGGCGTCGCATCGTCGGAACAACTCTGTAGAACAACATTCCGCCATCTTGACGCCAGACCTCAGCAGGGAACCAGAAGCCGACGATGATCGCTTATTATCGTCACGGCGGAACAACGAAATTTCGAACAAGACTCGACTGTGTCGTACAGGCAGGACATACGAGAATTTATGTCAATTCGATTCGACAATAGGTCACCAATTTGGTTTCTTCTGTGAAAACCTTTCGATTAAGTCGCACAAGAACGTTCAATTTGACCGGATAACGCCGTTTTCGACAAATTTGTACGGAATTTGGCCGATAACCGGACCGCATGAAAGTAGTTCTCACAACAAAGCGTGTTTTCCGGGTTTTTGATTGGAAAAGTGGCTCACCGTCTCCGATTTTCCAGTCCCTGCTGCGGAGTGCGTATGGCCGAGATACGGGCGGTTTGGAGGAAGAGCGAGGTCGTTGCGCTCATTTCCGACGCCGTTTTTCCGCGGCACTCGCTCGCAACGCGGCAGGACAACAACAACGAGGATGATTTCGCTTGGAAATTACTGCGCGAAGACGCATCGCGGCTGCTTAGTAATAAAGAACCGGACTATTTTTCGTCGTCGTCGTCATCGTGCTCAGCGCAGACTGTGCAAAGAGTTGCGCAAGATCGCGAATTCGATGGACGATTGCTATCGAAAAGAACTCCCAAAGACAACGAATACTTTGAACACATTTCGAATCAAAGCCAAACAGTGGGTTCTAAAGAGAATTATTATTCGAAGCGCGAAAGAAATTGGATGACTGAAGATTTCAAACTTTCTGAAGATTACCTTGGACCAAACAAAACTGATGATAGTTTCGCAACAGACTCGCAAGATTATAATCACGAAATAAAATCACCGTGTAATAAGGAAACCAATGCCGATGAAAGCAGCAAGTTAAAGCAACCGAAACCATAAAATACAACAACAACACATTGGCCGTGCAATTAGTTGCTAAAGAAGGCCTTGACAACAGTGCAAGAACCGACAACGGCGCTGCAACAAAACCGAATCTGTTGCACACGAAGCAACCGTCGAAAGAGCAACGCGTGATTTCAGCGACCGGCGCTGAAACAAGTGATGAGCCGCACCAGGATCAGGTGAAAGATGCTTTTGTACGACACGTCGAAACAACTGCCACACCTGTTGCACCTGCTACCGCTGCCTCTGTACCTCCACCAGAAAGGTCGTTCAGTTCACAGCCGCCAGGTGATCCAGAGATAAACACGCTGACATCAGAATCGTACATTCCACGGATGAGAATAATTAAGCCAAAGGTTCAAACGACAGATCACGCCTGGGAAACAGCGCATTCACAATTAAACCATGGCAATGGATCTAGATCGGTAGAAAATCTACGCGATCAAAGAAATTCATATCCTGTCCATCTAAGGGCAGAGATCGTGCCTTGCGAGAACGTTTTGGAATCAGATCTACGTGATTCTGGGTCTCTTTTACTGCCCCGGCTACTTGAAGCGTCAACGCCATCATCGGTTATCGAAATCAGAACAACAAAAGAAGATGGCGGTGAAGACGACAAAAACTCGAATTTCGAGAAATCAAGGCTTGTACATCTCCAAGTCAATCGTCGGACCTTTCGAACAGCGAATATAAAAGTCTGTCAAATTCCAGATATCTGGAGAAAAGCGATAACGAAATTACTGCAGATTCATGTGCTGTGTTACAACCGTCAGGTGTTGGGAAGTGTGCCCCTTCCGTAAATAAAACTGTCGACCCTCTGGGAAGCAAACGACGGAGAGGAAAGTCGCAACTTGTGGCACCTCGCACGGACGCGACGAGGTGTCGGCAACAAATTGAAAAGATCAGATTGGAAGCAGCGATCCACGCAAAACATGAAATTCACCAGAACTCATGACCACTTCTATACTGCCTGTTGTATTTATTATTGGCAATATGAAATCAATACTGTTAGCCTATTACTGTATGTTCGATGTTCATTTTTCGTGCAAACTTGCAACTCACTTGACCTAATCTTAGATACGAGTTCTGCAGTGTTTATTCTAGGCCTTCTCTGGGGGAATTCCTCTCCCAAAGTTTTAAAATCCCCCCATATTTTATATGTTGGCTGGGGGAATGGAAATCCCCCAAAGTGTGGAGACTCAGACCTTGCCCCCAAAACATTACAAAATCCCCCCAATGTCAAGGTGACTAGAATAAACACTCCGAGTTTGTCTATGGAGACATTAGAATCCTGAATCCCGAATGTTGTACCTATAAAAATATTGCTTGGTTTAATTCATTTCGGTTTGCACTAGGTTGTTGCGATGTGGCATATATACTGATGAATAAACGTAGATGCTTCAAACCCGCAATAATCCTTGCTATTAATTAAATCAAATGCTCTGAGTTCCCATGTATTCTTAAAGGGTTTTAAAATCTATACAATATAGGGGAAAAGCCTCCATATTATATTGCCAATAGGCCTATTGGCCTAGACACATTAATAAGGTGGAAATTAAGTGACGGATTTTTCTAGCCCAATGACATCACTGCAAAGCGCGTGAGGGTTCTAAATAGAAATTTGGGTGAAATATCGACATCAATTTTTGGGTCGCCCGAAAAATTTTCATGGACCAGGGTATTTTTTGAAAATTTGGGCGAAAATTTGTGGTGTCGAAGGGCTTTCATATTTGCACCTATTGAAGCCCAGTCGATGCCTAGAAAGAATCTGGACCCGAATTTTGGATATCTATCAGGTGTCTGATTGCTTTAAAGGGTTTTAAAATCTATACAATATAAGCGAAAAGCCTCCACATTATCTTGCTAATAGACCTATTGGCCTAGACACATTATTAAGGTGGAAAGTGACGGATTTTTCTAGCCCAATGACATCACTGCAAAGCGTGTGAGGGTTCTAAATAGAAATTTGGGTGAAATATCGACATCAATTTTTGGGTCGCCCGAAAATTTTCATGGACTTTCAAATTTTCATTGTCAGGGTATTTTTTGAAAATTTGGGCGAAAATTTGTGGTGTCGTAGGGCTTTCATATTTGCACCGATTGAAGCCCAGTCGATGCCTACTAGGAACCTGGTCCGAATTTTGGATATCTATCAGGTGTCTGATTCGTTTAATCTGCTACTCTAAGGATTTCAATCTAACGTCAACTTGAATTGCTTAACAGCTGGGACTGGCCCCAAATCTCGTTAAAGAAGCTCGCAAATCGGGCAAAATAATTTCAAAATTGCAGTGTATAAGTGATAGTGACCCTTTGTTCTGGAATCCTGGTTGCGCCACTGGTAGTAGTGGTGGTGGTGGTGGTGGTGGTGGCAGTTGTGGTGGTGGTAGCAGGCCTAGTAGTAGTAGTAGCAGTAGCCAGTAGTAGTAGTAGCAGCAGTGGTAGCAGTAGTAGTAGTAGTAGTAGTAGTAGTAGTAGTAGCAGTAGCAGCAGCAGCAGTAGCAGCAGCAGCAGCAGCAGTAGCAGTAGCAGCAGTAGTAGTAGTAGTAGTAGTAGTAGTAGCAGCAGCAGCAGCAGCAGCAGCAGTTTTGTTGTAATAGTAGTAGTAACAGCAGCAGTAGCCGTAATAGTAGTTTATAGAAATTTGTCTCTCAATAATAATATTAGGCCTTTGCCTTTGAAACCTCTGTTTCTTTTTCATAGCCTGTCTTGCTGCTTCCCCACTCCCACTCCTGCTGATCTTTGAAATTAACCTTGTCCGGCTAACCACTTAGCTTCGGTTATTTCTATTTCAACTGTAGAATAAGCAACTACTACGGAGCCCTAAATAAGCGCTATAAATTTCACTAAATTTTACTTACCTACTCAGTTTATGTACATTTTAACTTTTAAGTACTAAGTCTATGTTGAATTATTGAATAAGGTCATTGGAGGCGAAATGGTTTTCTTGTCGGGCGTTAACTTACTTCGTCGAGTTCAGGAGTTTGGACGACGAGGAGGAGGGCCCGATAAATTCTGGAGGGTCCAACAGTACCTGAGGTTCTCCTGGGTTTGTAATTTACGGTTGATCTTGCGTAGATTTTTAGTTTTGTACTGATATTACCTGCTTTATCGCTCATCACACAAGCGTGCAGACTTAAAAAATCAGTCAGTCAATCAGTTTCTGTGTTGCGACTATCATAATGCCTTGGGCCTGTGTCGATGATGCGCATTAATTAATGGGTAATTTACTTTGTCGGGATAATCAGGTAGCTACAATCAAGATCAAGATAGAAAGAACTTATAATACTATGATGATGATACGGGTTTGAATGGTTCAGTAGGATCTGCCCTGTGTTGGAATCATTATGGTCCACAAATTCATTCAGTCACCTTATGGTCTTGCTGTGTAGATTCTTTGCTCTCTAATTAATTTATTAATTTGTACAATTATTTTGTGTTATGTCCAATTTGTTCTCATCTTCAGAACTAAAGTTGCCGCTTATGTACATTCTGTCTGCTGTGTGGAATCAAAGCAGCGGATGTCGTCATTTTTAAACTAAAAATTACATTTTGAATTATAAATGTTCACTGTGAATTTGGAAATATAGTTTAACTTTGTAGAAATTTTTCGGTCGAAGGCGCAACTGCTATGGAATTGGAATGCGATATGTACACAAGGCACTTATGTATTCAACGTTCAGCCGTCAGCAGAAAAAGAAAGAAATGTCGCATGTAGGAAATTGTTACAGTTTACAGATACAGGATACCTATATACAAATGATTTACAATTATTACTGTTGACAGGATATTTTGGCAATAGTTTATAATTTTATGAGTTTTGTTGTATACAGTAGAGCTTCGTTATGATGAGCTCGGCTATGATATATACTCACTTATAAAGCACCACAATGTACAGTCCTATGTGATGCCTACCATATTGGATGGTACTGGATATAGCATTCCCTGGATATGACATAGTAAATTTTTCAGACCTGCTAAATACGATATAACAAAGTTCTACTGTATTTAACCCCTTAACTGGGAATCCCGGATATATCCGTCCATTTTACATTGAGTTACAGTTAAATACACGGTTAAGGGGTTAATTCCTGTTGACATTTACTTTGATTTGGTTCTAAAAGTAAATTATTATCCCCATGAAATTTGGATGTATTGCTCTGGTATAATATCTTCCAGTTCTGCCTGGGTGGCTCTCTCTCTGTTGAGCATTAGTTCTGAAACCAGGAGATGTTCTACCAACCTGAGTTTGATATCCGGGGGCAGTCAAAGATTTTAGTTCTCGGGCAGTCGTATGTCTGCTGACGCGGAGTGGAAATTTAAATGGGGTATGTGATGTGTCAAGTTTCACTGTGCTTTGATATGTTAGCGGTGGTAGACAGTGAAGCTGTAGTAGTTGTATACCAAGAAGGGCCACTATTATAAGTGCCTGACAAAGCAGATGCACACAACTACGAAAACATGTGCAGCAATCCATTGGCCACTGACACATAAGGACAGGACATAAAGGGATTGAAGATGAGAGAAAGTTAACCCCTTAACTGGATAACTATTTGTAACCCAATGTAAAATGGATGAGCATTACTCGGGGCACCCAGTTAAGGGGTTAAGGAGAAAGTGCTAATTATTAGAGAATAATCTTCACTTGTGCTAAAGAAATTCACGAGACATTACACTATTTTCTAAAGAGCATTGTGAGGGAGATTAACCCCATAGTTTGGGTCAAGCCCCCAATCTGCCTAACAAATCTCACTGCTTGCTGTTCAAATTTTGTCAGTCAGATAAAACGGGTGTGAATTTTGTCAGTCAGATAAAACGGGTGTGAATTTTGTCAGTCAGATAAAACGGGTGTGAATTTTGCTTTTTTCCAGCTGTGGAATATTCGAATTGGAGCGGCTGCTGGAGAACATGGAGTGTCCAGACAAGATTTTCTCGAGGGTTTGGCACGAGTACGAAACCAACAACTTTGTTCGGCTTTTTAGTTATTTTTTATTTGTTAGTTTTCTATTTGTGTTGATGTTGTTGTATTGATATGTGTGTAGTACTGTTACAGAGCTCTGTTATGCACAAGGCCTGGCTCAGGGGCCAAATTTAGCATACAAAATGATTCCTTTTCTATAATAATTTTTCATTATTATGCTACTTGTTCCCATGCTTTTTATGTAATAGCATTTGACAGATAAAACAGTCTCAGTCATTATTGTGCTTGTTTTGTGATGTGGAGCTCTTTCGAAAAAGTGTACATGTATAGATTCTTGCATTATGGTGTGGATTATCCATTAACCCCTTAACTGGGGATCCCGGATATATCCGTCCATTTTACATTGAGTTACAGTTAAATACACGGTTAAGGGGTTAAGCAAGATCGTTGTTCAATGTAAAGTTAGCATATGACAATAATAATTGTAAGTCAATGGCAAATGAATAACTAACATAAGCATATTGAACAACGATCTTGCTTAATGGATAATCCATGCCTTTATTTGTACAGAGCAATATTCTACTCGACCGAAAAGTTCTGACGGACCTTGCAATATACGAGCCACGAACATTCGAGGTAATCGCCATAATATTTAATAACTTGATTTATATTCAAATATTTTTAATATAAATCTCTAAATAGGTATGGGCTCATCCATATAGTACGTATGTATAAAGGCATATTTCAACTCCCCTCTTCCCCTGTTTGCACACCCTACATACACAGTCTCCTAAATCCAACCCCCACCGTCCCCCTCATTGCGTACCAACTATATGGATGAACCCTAATGATTGATGAAATTTAATATAAAAAAGATGCAAGACAAATATTTTATAGCAGAGGTAACTTTTTCCTACTGTGAGTTTATTATTGCAGAGCCTAACTGAAGTTGCAAAGAGGAAGATGGAAGAAGAAGGGCGTAGCACAATCAGTATTCGACCTGGTCAGATTCGGTCTGATAAGTGGAACTAACTGGCCCTTCAATATAAATAAACAATACCTTATGTCCAGTGTTCTGTAGCTGATTCAACCAACCATGGTCGTCTGGTGAAAGTTTGCCAGTGTGTGGAAACTGGAAAAAGAAGCATTTACAGAATATAAAACAGAAAAGTGGACAAAAACATAGTGAAAGGACTATATCAAAAAATTATGTCAGTTACCGGTACAAAGGATATGCTTAGTAGAACCTGTGCAAGGAATATTTTCTTTGTATCTCATTATTGAAACAACTTATTGTCTTCAAATTTTCAATGATATTTGAGTATGGTTTGTGCAGTGAAGTTCATACCACTATTTGTGTACATTGTACAGCAACTACATTGTGCCACTTTGAACATATTCCATGCCATTCAGTCAGTGTTTATTCTAGGCCTTCTCTGGGGGGAATTTCCAGACCACCAAAGTAAGGGTTTGCAGGAAACCTGTTGTCCAATCTCCATTAGAGTTGCACTGAAAACTTTTTGGATTGTAGAACAAGTTTATATCAGTTATATGGTACTCTTGGATAAATTATTTCATTGTGTAATTTTGGGGTTTTTGAACAACCAAACAATCCCTAGCTATATGGCTTTGCATATTAGAAAATGTTATTATTTCTGACAAGTACATGTATCTTACTGACAGTTCAAAGAAAATATTATGACACAAAATCAAAATAATGATCTTTTTATCTCAGATATGGCAGTAATAATGTGTACAAAGAAACAGACTAAACATAAAATGGCTTTTTTGCACCTTAATATAATGACTGTATATACATGTAACCTGGGGTATTGCTACGTGCTAGAAATAATGCTTGAATAATGCAAGAATGAGACAGCATATTGAGTGAGGACAGATGTGAAAGACTTTGCAACTAACAGTGCAGGTTTACATGTTTGTGGAGATGAAATAAAATAGTAACAACAAAAAACAATTATCATTATCTTTTGAAAAATTGATTACCAATCAAAACATGAATGGCTGTTTGGCCAGCAATAGTACCTAATCACACAAGAATAAGCAGCTACTACTGCACTACTTTCCAAAGTGCTATATAAATTTTCGAGATTTTACTTACTATTTTATCTGAAAAATAAAAAATATGCAATGGCCATTTCCCAAGCTTTGCTATGTTTTTCAGGAAGGAGAAAAATTAAATTCCCTGTAAATAGATCACAATATAAGCAAATACAGATCGGGCTAAGCCATTGGAGATCAAAATTTCTAAACGCTACTGACAAAACAGTGGAGACATGCTTCATCAAAAGCACACTGCTGAAAGTTAATTAGCAAGCTTAGGTACAAGCTGGCTTTACAACTTGGAACAAACTATTCCATTACTAATCAAACATTTGGTACTATCTCATTTTTGCGCTGTACAAGGCTACAAATTGAAAATACTCTATCAGAATAAGACTACAGAAGCCCAAGTTTCAGCCTCATAAGAACCCAGAGGGTGTGTGTGTGTTTAGTCAAATTAATTATCTTAAGTCTCATAAATTTTACAAAAACTAACAAAATGGACAGCTATCAACATTACGCTAACTTCTAACGTGTAAAAATAAGAAACTGTCTCAAACAATTAAAAAAACAAATAAATACCAAAAATTAAAAGAATGCGTCATAATGCATCTGATGTGGGAAATGGAAAGAAAACAAGTCCAACATGAATGTCGACTCTACAAAATAAAGTAAATATAAAACAGTGTACTTGTACCTCGTGTTACTGTGACTAACACTCACACAAATTTAACCCCAATTTGGTCAAACAAAAGAGAAATTCAATTAATCCTATTATTAATTAATCCTAATTATTCCTATTAATACTATTATTCCCAATTACATCAAGAATAACGGGTCTACAAAATATTGGTTTCCACTGTCTTCAATGGGTCTACAAAATATTGTTTTCCATTGTCTTCAATGGCTCTACAAAATATTGGTTTCCATTGTCTTCAATCCAGGCGTAATGCTTACATTTGAGGCCGTTTCCCTCGACATACATAATGTCACAGCATCTTACTCACAATAGTGTTAACATAACAAAAAAATCTCAATTATCTATTAATTTCAACAAAAATAAACATAAAAGTCGAGTTGAGTTTTATCAAGAAAACCCAATTACCAGTAAATGAAAAGTCTTGCTATTTGAACATAGAAAAACAATATTACTATGCATTGTGGTGCATATACAGGGTGGTGCAAAAAAACCGGACTATATTAAATGCAAACCTAAATGTGCCTAGTCCGGTTTTTTTGCGCCACCCTGTATTTAAGACCAAAATATTTATAAGACTATCAATGCCATCAGCTGATGAACAGGCGTTTCAACAGTGGCACTATAGAAGTGAATAGGCATTACAATAGTGGCACTATAGAAGTTGACTCATACAATCATATTGCAAAGAAATTCAAACATTTAAAACGACTCAAGTTTCACATAATATAACATACTACATACATTAGAAAAACTTAGATGCTTCAAGTCAGTGACAAGAAAATGTCCTACCATTCATCTTAATACGCTGATAAAGACCAATAAAACACTAACATCTCTGTCAAAAGCTGACTAATTAATAACTGAATACAGAACTGACTTCGAAAAGTAGAAAGTCAACAGCAGGAGGAGCAAACCAGCCAAACATGGGCGCCTGCACATTGGGGCAAGAGGGGTCAGTTGCCCCCTCCTGGAAAATAAAAATGCCAATATTTCCCATTGAAATTTGAAAACCTTGCTAAAATACTAACCGTGACCATTGCGTTAAGATGTGTTTTGCCCCTCTTGGAAACATTTATGTGGCATAGCCATGACCATTATGTTTTGCCCCTTCTCCTGGAAAATTTTCTGTGGGCGCCCATGCAGCAAGAGTTAAGAATGAAGCTCCATGCATACTTGATTACGCGTAAAATTCATACAACGCGCGACTAAATTACGAATTCATTTGCTTAAAGAACAGTTACTATCGCTGGCATTATTATTCAATCCAAAGTATCTAATCTTCGCTTCATAATGACATTCTGGGCCACAGACAAGCAAGATGGAAAATTAATTTTCTGTGAAAACAATGCTTACAGATAATCAAGATATAAACAACTTAGTGTTTTATAAGGCCTGTTAGGGAGATTCCCCCACCCAAAAAAAATCCCAGCCCTTACACAGATTTTGCATTGAACTGTGCCTTTTCCCCTCCAACCAAGTCGATTCTCCCCGAAAGCCTCAATCCCCCCCCCAAAGGCCTGGAGTCTGGATAAAACACTGAAACAACTACTGATACACCACCTACCGATTGGCGTAGCCATGGGGGCCTGGACCCCTTATTCTGGCCTGGACCTGGCATGAGATTAGTATGAAATCGTTGAGAAATTCGGGGGGGGGGGTGAGGTAGTATGATAAAAGAGAATATGTGAATGTGCAAAGAAGTCCCTTATGATTTTTTTAGAGACTTTTTACCTGAAAGTGTTGATGTGTCCCCCATTTTCTGGAACCCCTGCTATGTCACTGTCATGTACAAACACTTTGGTACAGTACGACAATATAAATTCCAGGAAGGCAACAACAAAAAGTAACATATCGGCGGTCCAGGCACTAAACATTGCACTATTAAACTGGCAAACAATTATATAAGATTGTATCTTTTGCTTCAGAAAAAGCTTCCTCTAAAACATGCTAGAAAAAGTTTCTACTGTTTAACAGAATACAGAAAAAGCTACTAGCAGAGGGAAAACATTACAGCATTACTAGATTTTCTACCAGTATATATATATATATATATATAATAAATTTCAGATCTCCTGAACACTGAGCATAATACCGTAGCGTAAAACAGACAAATGTAATTCTGTCATATATCTTTGGCAGAAAATTTGGCACATTACATCATAATGTAATTAAACAAACGAAAATAACAAAATGTACTCATCAAAACAATAACGGGATTCGAATGCCGCTCAACGTGCGTGCCAAAACCAACACGTACAAAACGCTTCGCGGTTTCTCAGATCATACGCCACCAATAAATATCGACACCGGGGCTGATTTCTGCGTGTGAAAAATGCTACCGCGTCGTCCTAAGAACGGCAAACGCTGTCGTCCAATCACAGATCGAGCGGCCAGTTCTTCGGCTTCCGGGCCAAAGCAACAACCCCCGTTCTCGCCACGTCCTCCGGTCCGTTTCATTGCTGCCGACATTGCGGAGACGGCTTCCGTCGCTTGGGGGTCTGCCGCGCCTTTGGCGGCAAAGCCGGATCCTTTTCCGCCACGGCCGCCGCCCCTGCCCCCGTCTTTCGATTTCCCAGCGGCAGGCAAGACTTCAGCGAATTCACGGTCGACGCCGAGGTCTTTTCTTCGTCTGCATCATGGACCCGGTGGTGATCAGCTCGCCGAAGCCTTCCTGATGGGCGAACGCGTAGCCGGATCGCGTCGACCATCGGCCGCGTCGCATCGTCGAAGCGCGTCTCAGTATCAGGTCGGCCGATTTGGACTTCGACTTCGAGATCTTCTGCACCGTCCGGACCTTCTCCGTCAGCGTCGGTCGAGTGTCGACCTGGTAGAACCGAAGCATCAAGACCGGCAGCAGAAGAATTGCCACGCTGAGGACGAGAGTGAACCAGAAATTGGCGGTTCCCATGACGTTGACCGCCGTCCCAAGGTAGGTGTAGTTAAAAAGTTCCGAGTAGAAGACAAACGTGTAGCCAAAGTAAAAGAGAATACTTCCCCATATAACAAAATGGTTGAAGCCAGTCCAGTAAGATGTATCCAAGGCACACTGCGAAAACAATCAAAGTAATCTTACTGAAAGGAAAACATAGAAATAAATTCAAATAAACAAAGCACTACCCTATGGCGGGGTATTCAACTAAATTTCACAAAGTGCCAATTTTTTATGACTGGTACTGAGGGGTCAGGAACAACAATTTTTTAAGCTAAAAAATTCAGTTCATAGGTAATAGAGAAAAACAGGACAGTTGAAACAAGACATTTAGAAATATTTTGTATGCATGAAAACAGTTATTTATCCTTTGGGTATCTTTGTGGGGAGGCATTTCACACTGCCCGGAGGGTTGGATCTGGCTCGCGGGGCACCAACTGAATGTGCATTCAATCTCGAAGCAAGAACTCGATCAATTCCGCTCAACAGTTCATCAAAATCCCGCAAAATCGCGACAAACAACCCCGAAACTCGAAACCTTCGACTCACTCTGAGCGTTACCGCGACGATGAGCGAGCTCGAGACGACCGTGCCAAAGCGCGGTGCCCAGCGATGTCCTGTCCGCTGGGTTTGATGGCGTTGTAGAAGGCAAAGTACGGCATAAAGAAAAGGACAACTGAGGTCAGGATGCCCTCGACCACGCTCTGCGCGAAGATCTTCTTGTTGAAGAGCATGTCGCGATGACCCGGGGTGTATAACTTCGGATACCGCAACGAATAGGTGTCGCTGACGTCCTAAAAACACGAAATAAAAACAAAACAGGTACTAAAATTCCACGTACCTAATATAATATAATTACTATACACCATTGACAGTCTCTGTTGGAAACCATACATCAGAAGAGAAAGTACGATATTGCTGCATATTTCAGATTTCATATGTACAGAAATTGTGACATCGCAGCAAACTTTACTAACAACCCCTCCCACACTTCCTTAGAGCCTCCCTCCCCTCTCGAGCATGACGTATTTTATGGACGATCCCCCAACGTGAGATGATGACAATACATGCATTAATGTCGTTACCTGTTCGAAGATGCCGAGCGCAAGGATAGGAAGCGACGTGTAGCATACGTTGTATAGTGAAATGAAGGCCTCATCGTATAACGTCTAAAAACGGTCAACAGGTGGCAGCACTCATTAGATTTCGCACAGCAAATCAACATACAGTAAAACCCTACTAACAAGGACTTCTCGGGGCCAGAAAAGGCGTACACCCCAGCAACCCCACCCAAATGTTAGAGAGGATCAAAAGCCCAATGTCTCGACCTGTGCAAATAAGACGGTCTGTATTGTCCAGCTCCATGTTAAGGGCCCATCCATATAGTACGTATGCAAAAAAAGGCATATTTTCAACCTCCCTGTCCTCTCGTTTTGCACACCTTACATATGCAAAATCTTCTATATCCAACCTCCCTCTCCCTATGTGCATACGTACTATATGGATGGTCCCTAATGGAGACTTTGCTGTACAGAAAAAAAATTGATATCAAACACAAACAAAAGCAAAGGAAAACATCAAGTAATAGTGAACTCAATTAAGCATAATACTGACTGTAATTATCGTACTTTATCGTAATGCTGGCAGTAACTATGATCTTAATTATAGTGATTCATCGTAATTCATATCATACTTATGACCGTAATTATCGCAAATCATTGTAATATTGATTGCAAATCATCGTATCAATGCCTGGTAATTTTCTCCTCTCACCTGAGCCGAGAAGCCGCAGAAGAACGCGTACCACAGGTGGCACAGCGTAAAGGCAAAGTTCTTGTAGAAGAAGTACTTGAGGAACTTGCACATACGGAGGTACGACCACCGGCCGTGGACGAGAAGCAGCCGCTCGAGGAAACGGAACTGCGCCAGCGCGAAATCGCTCGCCAGAACGGCCTGCATGCCCTCCTGTCCGCTAATCCCAACGCCGATATGTGCCGCTGAAGAAGAAAACAGCGCATAGCACTGAGAGCAAAAGTTCTCACAATGTAAAGAATCAGCCACATTTAATGGGTAATTACTATGCAATTGCTTCATCACTATAGAATGATGTCATGTCAGATATACTGTATTTTCAATTGCCCGGTGTTCTAGCAGCACTTGTACGATAAGCCACCCTAATCAGTCCCTTATTATTATTATATATTATTATTATTATTACTATTTTTATTGTATGTATTAATTGCCCATTGCCTGTTATTACGATAAGCCACCCTAATTAATCCCTTATTATTATTATTATTATTATTATTATTATTATTATTACTATTACTACTATTATTGTATGTGTGCCTGTGTATGTATGCCTCTGTGTGTGCCTCTGTGCATGTGTGTGAGTGTTAAAAGTAAACTGCACTAGATTTCAACAGAAGCTGCTGAACGACACAAGCTTCCCTCATGATCAAATGATCGTGACTAGTGATCACGATCGAACGAATACATTGACTAAAACTCCTACTCCTAATCATGCTGACATCGTTTGCTCCATCTCCGATCGCCAGCGTCATCGACTTCCTGTTCCTCTTGACGAGGTCGACAACAAGTGCCTTCTGCAGCGGTGTCACTCGACAACATATAACCGCCTTGCACGTGCAGGTGACATCAAGAAGCAACACCTCCATCTTCTGATCCAAAGCGTAAACCTCAATTGACAAGAGAAAGCACAACCCGCTCACGAAAAGCCACACAAATGTCGAGAATAATACTACAGGGCGGCGCAAAAAAACCAGACTAGTCATATTAGGTTTGGCATTTAATATAGTCCGGTTTTTTTGCGCTACCCTTTAACAAGCATGAATAGAGTATGGCTTTTACAATACACCCTCATCAATGTACTGTCCGACATCCTTTCTGTAATGGCCAGAATAAAGACATTTACATTATAAGACAAATAACGCAGGACAATGTTTAAACAACTTAAGGACTTGGTTTCTTTCCTTAACCCCTAAACCACCGGAACTGAGCATACTCGGTTACGCTGCATATAGTAACAAAGCATCTGGTGGTTGAAGCGTTAAACTTTTGAGACATTTACCAGACTATGGCCGTTGATGACGAGCGCAAATCCACCGGCACCTTCTGGCGGAGAACCGTCCGGAGCAGTCGGATACGCCTGCATGGAAATACTTCCGTTGCTGCAGGATACGACTTCCATCGCTCCATCTCTGTTCCGGGCAAGGTCGCTTCGTTTCTTGCTCGCCCGCATGTCGTCCTTTGCTCGCTGCAGCTGCTCCTCGACTTGCTCGTACGTCTCCCCGTCGACCATGTAGATTTCCTCCATCTCGTCGGTCAGAAGCTTGCAGCTGTAACCGATGTTGACAGCAGTTTCTGAAATAGAAGACAATCGGTTATTGCACACATACTGTATGGCAAGAAAGTGAAATGACTTTAGATTAAACAAATCTTATCATAGCACTGTCTAGTTAACCCTTTCACCATTTCAACTTCATAACATCTTGGTCATACAGATCACCGGGGATGAAAACTGCAAATTACACTCCAAGAATTACAGTGGATTATTGTTCTTAAATCAAAAATCAAAACTGAAACGATTTCAAAACTGACTGATAACATAAGCTATGGCTAAGACACAGTAGTACCCTGCTTGTCCCCAGTCAAAACCCAGATCTTCATTCCTGCCAATGACAAATTGGCAATGGCCTCGGGGACGCCCTCTTGCAGTTTATCTTCGATCGCAGAGGCACCGATCAGGATCATGTTCTTCTCGATCTCTTCGTAGACGGCAGCCAATCGCTCGTCGCGTCTCTCAAGCGCAGTGCTGAAGGAACACATCAAACAAACCAAAATGATCGTGGACTCTAACATACGATCACCGGTCTTGTATATCTATTGGACTGTAGATAAAATGTTGTAGAAGTTACACAGTAACTGAATGGGACATCTGTGAGGTTGTATACTGCAAAGGTTTGCTACTTGTAGATGCAAAGACAAGAAGACAAAGAAGGAGAATACAGGAACAAACCTAAACTAGAGGACAAAAAATGAGATTACACAAGGCCATAATGGGTGGAACATAGTAGTTTTCACATAGGGCAGACCCTACGGAACCACTCTAAACCTTAGTATTATTATTATTATTATTATTACTATTACTATCATCATCATCGTTGTTGTTGTCGTTGTTGTCATCATCATCATCATCATTATTATTTTTGAATTTAAGGCAAAGTATATGTTAAATAAAGTAAACAAAGTATATGTTAAATATCCACTGAAATCCAATAACAGAGGTGAATTTTCTTGTCAGAGATTGGAAAGAGAGACAAATATAAAGTGTTAAAGTTATCCTGCACCTTGCCTCGTGATGTCTTTTCGACCATTCGGCAAAGTAAACCGGGTCGATCTCTTTAACGGCACAGCACAGAGTACGAAGACCGCTCTGAGCGAAAAGCTACAAAGAACACAGACCACAGACTTACTCACTTACTTACTTATATATTTTACAACATGATTGATGTAACCATCCCCATCTGTGCACAATAGCTTCCCGAAAATACAACACAACAATCGCTTTGTTTGGAAGCAAAACGAAACCGCGAGATCCGTATCAAATCAGGCAAACCATAGCGTTAGAAAATTCAATATTATTACATTGAGATGAGAAATGGTGATCTTCATGAGGTCGGATGACTTAGCGTCAAGCAGTTGAAACACTGTGCTATCGGCGCCCTTACAATAGAGCATTATTCTCCCGTCATTCTTCAAGATAACCTGAAACAAAATAATAAACATGAACAAAAGACACTTATTTAACATCGCATATAAGTGACACGTGTCAAAGCGCTCTTGTTTTTAGCCTAAGCTATGCTTACTGCGCTATAGAAGTTGTCTGATAATAATAATAATAATAATAAAAGAACACAAAACATAGGCCAAAAATTAGCACATGTAGAAAAGCAACAGATATTTTGCCTCAAACTGATGATATAATATCTTTGCCAATACAATAAGTTAATCTGAAAGTGAGTGAGAAAGGTGATAAGTAATGTAGTATGGTAGTAAGTAAGTAAGTGAGTGAGTAAGTAAGTAAGGCAATAAGCAAGTAAGGCAATAAGTAAGTAAGGTAGTAAGCAAGTACGGCAATAAGCAAATAAGCAAGGTAGTAAGCAAGTAAAGCAGTAAGTAAGTAAATAAGGCAGAACGTAAGTAAGGTAGTAAGTAAGCAAGTAGTAAGAAATGACCACATGATGCTATCAAACATTCAGTAACAGCTATGACGTCTCAGGTTACGGCAACTCTTCTGTTGCAAAGTGATGACCTTATTAAGCAAGTAGGTCAGAGGTAAGTAAGTAAATTTTCGACTCACTGACATCCGCTTTCGCTCGTTGTTGAAGTCAAGTATGCAGAGGAGCTCGTGGACCTCGATCCTGCTCATGACTTCGATCGTTATCGAGCTCGGCGTTCTACTCTGACAACAATAACAAAACTTCCCCAAAGTAAAAAGCGCGAAGATTCGCGCGCGTTCGATGCAAAACAAACACCGCAGAAAGTGCGACTGCTTCGACGAATCAGGACAAAGTGAAACTACAGATTGCTAAAATACCGGCACACCATACCCTGAAGACAAATCCAAAGTTTCTGGCGGCGCTGACCAACGCACCTTCGTCAGGTGACTGCGCCTGATACTCGAGGTGGCCTACAAAGAAAGACCTAGCACATAATAATGGCCAGGTACAACACAAGTACCATCATCATCATCATCATCATCATCATCATCATCATAGTTGCTTTCTGCCAGTTCATTAGCAGCAATAGCTAGACACGAAACTTCTCCATTCATCCTTTGCAGTTGTTAATCTCTTTCCATCGATTAGGTCTACTAATAACTAATAATAATAATAATAATAATAACTAATAACTGGTATCTTTCGAATTCTTCTTTGATGTTATCTATGCACTTTTTACTGGGCCTTCCTCTTCCTCTCTTGCCTTGTTTGCATGTGTAGAGTGTGATATATGGAAGTCTGCTGTTTTTCATTCTATTTACATGTCCATACCATCTATTATCATCATCAAGCATATATGCTAACATATAATCCAGACCTTGCCAGGTCCTAACATGTTGAATAGGATGGTTAGAACCATAACATTAAATTTCTAAGAATAAACAAAACGCAACACATGAGGAAATACGGAAATAAGACACATGAAACTACCAACCGTCCTTATCTTCCGGCATAACCGTGTGACACAACGCAAGGAGTCGGAAGAACATGTGAACGTGGGGCTCTCCGGCCTTCACCGCCTCCCAGAGCCCCTCATCGTAAAAGCAGAAATTGGGCTCGTACATAGGGTTGTCGGAAAAGTCCACCCTGGGGGTTTGCTAAGCACAAATGAAACAAATCTACTTACAACACTAAAGCAAGAATTGCGCTATAATGATTTCAAAAGATTAAAGTAAAAAGGAGAAAAAGACGTGTTAATTCTAGTGATATCATCATTGGAAAGTCAAGAAATAATTCAATTCTTCATACTGTACATGTAATCAACTTCATAAATCATAAGCTAATCTGAAAGTGAGTGAGAAAGGTAGTAAGTAATGTAGTACAATAAAAAGTAATGTATTATTATTATTAATATTATTAATATTATTAATATTATTAATATTATTATTATTATTATTATTATTACAATTTATATAGTGCAATAAGCATAGCAAAGGCCTAAGTCAAGAGCATTTTACAGGGCACTTGTGGGAGATGGTAAATAAGTGTGTCTTTAGTTTGTTTGCAAACAGTTTGGAAGAGGTCTCTTCAATATGGTAGTAAGTAAGTAAGTAAGGCAATAAGCAAGTAAGGTAATAAGCAAGTAAGGTAGTAAGCAAGTAAGGCAATAAGCAAGTAAGCAAGGTAGTAACAGCACAGTTCGTTTTCACGCTAAAATTTGTTTCACCAACAGGTATGCACTCTTGTCCAGATATAGTCAAGTACCAAGATCCCAGGTACGGGGTGGTACCAAGATATGCTGCCATGCAACTTTGAAATCTGGAAAAGAGACCCTGCTATCCTGGATGCAAATCCATATAAGATCAACAATGAAAGCAGTTGGACCATCAACAGATGTAAAATTCTCTATGGTGTGCGTGCATGTGTGCGTGTGTGTGTGTGTGTGAGTAAGACTCAATTATGATCAACATACAAATGTTACGTCGGCAACGTTTCCCGATTCGTCGACAAAATCGCCGTACATCTTTCCGTTGACCGTACATTTGTCAAAAGTCATCACATTCTAAAATACAAAATGCAAGACAGTTAATTCACATCGCTTCCATTTCACAACATAAACTAGACTAAGAAATGACATCGCCTACCTAACTTGCATTACTCAAAAAAGGTCAAAAATGAAATTTAATATAAACAATGTTCAGTCTACAACAGTCGCCTAATCCTTTTGCTCAATAGCAAAAAGTAAATTATTTTTAAAAATAACACAATTATGACAATCACATTCTTTGAGAAATTTGCTTACTTACTTCTTTTCTGGGGTGAAATAAATTTGTTTAAATAAAGCTATAAAGACCCAGAGGCATTGTGCAACGCAACTCACTTGTGTCAGCGTTCCAGTTTTATCTGAGAAGATGTACTGAATTTGACCAAGTTCCTCGCTGAGCGTCGTGGTTCGTGATTTTGCAGGCGTATCGTTCTTCGCGTAGTACATCTTTTCGTCCCAGTTGATCCACCAGCTATGACCGAACCGTATCATCTCGACGCTGGAAACAACCGCAAACAACGACGAAACTGACCATAGAGTTCGTCACTTAAATTGTCACAAAAAACCAACAACAGGATGGCTTAGAGGGCTGCCTGACAGTGCTTCCTATCAACAGCCAGCCAGCCAGCCACACTCTATTGTCATTGTAAACTGAGACAGCCTGAACTGACCTGACGTATAGCGAAATTGGCACGACGGTATTCAGGACGATGAAGTAGGACAGAAACACGAGAACGGAGATCACAGACGATCCGGCCACCACGCTGTTCCGCGTGGAGTTGCCCCGGAGCGAGGATCCCGGCACGAAGAGTTCCCACGGAAGGAAAACCTGGAATCGATAGCCGATCACAGACTCCCAGACGCCGCAGCAAATTGCGCAGATGAGACAAGACATCAACAGAAACATGAAGATCTGAAACAAAAGATCACAAATCAGGCGATCAGCTAACAAACAAACAGGGATATTTTACACCCCTAAGACTCCCCCCGTAACACCCTCCCCCCCAAAAAAAATTTGAGACCGACACCTCCCAAATCTGAGCCAGAGATGACCTTTTTTGTTTGTCAGACTTTTTCAGCAGGGACTGACCCCCAGAATATACCAACACCCCCTCCCCCCCAAATTGATAATCCTAGAAATAATCTTGTAAACAAATCAATAATGTTTTAGCTCTAGACATACAGTTGAACCCTATCATCACATCATCATCATCATCATCACTGAACTTCTATAGCGCCATTTAAGTAATGTCTTTGACATCAGTCAATGGTCACTAGTTGATTTCAATCATAAGCCCCTCATTGTCAAATCCAATGGCAGACTTCACAGGGTTGAGAGAAAGCATATGGGTCAATCAAGGCCCATGCTAACCAAATCTGAAAAAACCTGACTGGCCAAAGTTCACCCAGGTCATTCACCGGTCAAAGTTCACCAAGGTCATTCAAGTTATCTGAACCATTCTTAACAGGGTTCGCTGTAAAAAGTCAAAGATGAAAACTGCCTCCTCATACAGCACAGCCTTGCTTATATATATATATATATATATATATATATATACAATAACAACTACAAGAAAAAGTAAGTAAGTAAGTTCTAACCCCAACAATCAGAAAATTCATCAGTTTATCTATGTGCGTTCTTTTGAAGGTCGTCTTTCCGCTGTTCATCATTAACTTTGTGTCCTTTCCGGCAAATATCACGAGTCCATAGCACCATTTCGTGTTGCGCAGCACGCAGCCGCGCAGTAATATCGTGTCGTTGTTGAGGGGGTACTTATCTCCCTTCCACTCCAAGACGCCCTCGTACTTGTTCAGCTGGATGTTCGGTGGCTCACAGGTAATTTCACCTATGAGGCAACATATACATATATATATATATATATATACATATATACACATATATATGTGTATATATGTATATATATACATGCATACATATACACACATATATATATGTATAATTGTATATATATGCATTATGCATATATATATAAAAGGAAATAAATCTGTTTTTTGTGACAATTTAAGTGACGAACTCTATGGTCAGGCAGGACCAACGTTGACCAAGACCCACTTTCATGCAGTTGTTGACTTACCGTCAAATGCTGACAGCTGTCCAATATCATCCTCCATTTCTGCGGTCACCGGAAGTGCCTGTTTCACTTTCAAGTTCGTTTCTCTGAGATTAAAATAAAATCGATTCGAATAGTCAAAGAGTTTCAATATACTTTCCAAAGATAGAGTTTTATTTACACAATCGTCATCGATGTTGTCTGAATTTCAAAGGACCGTGAAAATACAGTAGAACCTCAATATAGCGGACTCGATTATAGCGCATCCTCGGTTATAACGTATCGCAACGTACGGTCCCATGTGGTGCGCTACAGTATTGGACAGCATCGGATATAACGTACCTCAGGTATAACGTACTCAATTTTATGGACCTGCTAAGTACGTTATAATGAAGTTTAACTGTACATAGGATAAAATGTCTCCATCACAAAACTGTTTATTTTAAAACACCAATAACACTGTACAGCAGAAATAAGAAGTGAAACATGAAACCAACCCATCCAGCTCTGCAGTTTCTATGTAACAAAGGCTGTTTGGCTCACTCGAAGATAAGAGGAGAAGATCTGCCTACAGACATGACCACAATCGACAAAATTAAGCCTTCATATCAAACAAGTAAGTAAGTAAGTAAAACCTCTTTAATTTCTATAGCGCTTTCAAAAGCAGCACCGAAGTAGCTCCCTATGCCTAGGCACTTAAATAAACAATAATAAATAATGAATTAAATAAATAAAACAATAATAGCACTATCAAAAAAGGATAATAACAAATCTATCCTTATACCAAATACCAACAATTCACAATAATTCACAATAATAATAATAATAAATAATAATAATAATAAATTCACAATAATATTTATCTCTTTGTCAATATACAGTAATTTGCTGTGGGAGCGCTTCTGAGTGATTTTTCAGAAGAGGCGCTATACAAATATTTTGTTACATTACATTACAATACGGAATGAATGAAGAGACAGATTACTACCGACCAGGCTGTGCATTAGCAAATAACGACGACAACAAGTGAAAAATTCAGAACATTTTAAAAAGACATCGAACGAATTTCAAAATCACAAATTCCAAATGACAAGATGATGGGAAGGTACAAGGATGGACTGATGCGCACCGCAACAAACTGGTCATTCTCCATTTTGATGACATCACCAACATCGACATTGCGCCATCTCTCCGATACCAGTTGCTCGCCACGAAGAACCAAAGACAACCGATTGTTCACCCGACGATCGCTCCTGTGCCGCTGCTATTTTGGAAAAAACTCACTTAAAATCACAAAGCATTTAGACAACTTAACTACCAATTTCTGATGTGGTTTTGATATTATGACCGATAAGAAAGACTTAACAAGTTTTAATTTATAAAGTACTTTGGCAACTTAACAAACACTTGTCCACAAACATATTTCACTGAAAAGAAAGATGTGGTTATAATAAGGGGCCGTCCATAAAGTACGTCACGTTCCGAGTGGGAGGGATCGAAGAAAGTGAAGCACTTTAAAGAGCCGTTGATCCCCTCTGGGCTGAACTCCATCACCGGAACATGGTATTACCAGGCGCCCCTCAACCCCCTCCTCATCCTGGCCACATGAGCGGCATCTATCCATCTATCTGGTGAGAGATTAGCGGCAGATAATGACAAGGGGAAGAGGGGTAAACGTGCAAAAAAACCAGTGACGTACTTTATGGACAGTCCCTAATATGGCTGATGCATCAGAGCAAAAATCTCGCTTGCCAATTAAATGGTACCTGTTTAATTGAAATGTCAATTTCTGTCAAAATATCAATCAAACAGTCAATCAAAATGTCAACCTACGATGTCGTCAACAGCATCTTTGATTGCACTGATAGCAAGCACTGCAATCAACGGTATAAATGTCGTCAGCGGCGTCAACGACGAGACCTGTGGTATCAACTGCAATCAGAAGATCACACAAAAGCGTAATATTGATCCGAATAGCATGCAACATATGCATAACAGTTTAATTAATCTGTAATTGCATGATCAGGATGGAAGACTCGAGACTTCCCAAAAAAGCACTCTACACATACAAGGAAGGTAAAAAAGGAAGAGGCAGGCCCAGAAAAAAATGGATAGACAACATAAAAGAAGATTTTAAAGGAAAGACAACTGACAATTGCAGAAGGAGGAAAATTAACATTTGACAAAATGGCCTGGAAATGTATTTTGACTAGCCATTGCCACTAATGAGTTGGCAGAGAGCAATTATGATGATGATGATGATGATGATGGTGATGATGATGATGATGATGATGAAGCATGATCATTGTTGGTTCCATGATGGTCATTCCAGCCACCTGGAAAGCAACGATGTACAGTAGTCCAGTATGCCACCAAACAAGACTTCGATTGGAGAAGCCATCAAGTATTTATAATAATTATTAATAAATCTATTCCTACTTTCTTTAGTTTTCTTTTGTCATCTACCAGTGCAACAGGCCTCACTGCAAAGGCCTAAACTTAAAGGAACTTTGTAATAATAGAAAACAAAATATTCTACACTGGAGGGAAATACAGGTACAATAATGAAGACACTGCTCAAACACACAGTATGCAAAGACAGGTGTGGCCAAACAGGTGATACAAGGACTCACCTGCAAAATAAGAAGCACAAGAAAATATGCGTTTGCAATTCTTTGGAACTGCTCAAATAAATTCTTCGGCAGGAAAGAGACGGCATTATACTTTGAAGTTGAGATGTAGTTGCTCTAAAAATAACACTCATCATCATCATCATCACCAAATCATAATCATCATCATCATCACCATCACCAATATCGTTAATGCTGTCATTATCATTAATCACTTATTAATTATGAACAGAACAACCTTGTACCCCTGAACCGGAGCCCCCCCCCCAGAAAGTGATCCAGGTACATCTACCCTATATAGTAGTACTCAAGCCCATTAATAGACAAGACATTGACCTGTATTATGATTCTAACTTCATGGAAAAATTCAAAGAAGCAGAAATGCAAATTTCTTAAAATTCAGGAGCCTGAGATGGTTTTTAAGATCAAAATCAGAGAGTTCTTGTCAAACCCAGTGCTGCCACTGCCCTATCGTAATCACAACTGAAATTTTACAAAGGGCTACAAAAAATAGAAGGTCTAATAATCTGAAAAGAAAAACTTAAAAATCACGTACTATTAAACGTTTTATCTTGCTGACAGCGGCAACACAATGTTCTTGTTTAAGGTTCTAATTAAAATGATGACAACTAATGATATGACTAAACCATCCAATCCATAGCAAAAAGCAATAAGCAACAGGTGCATCTCACTTTACACTGGATGCTAGGAAGTACAATACCAAGAGTACCGGTAATCCTAATTCATTCGCTTGCACTTATATACGATCAAGTCGAAGTCCAATCCAATATGGAACAGCTTCCACAACAGGCTTTTACAATCCGCTAGCGGACAGTCGAAAGTGACACCGTGAAATCGAAAATCTCTTGAACAAGGAATTAAGTGGCTCAATAATGACCAGGGTCATTTGACGAGTGCGACCAGAAACAGTGAGTAAATGAAGTACTGGTAATGTAATGTAACATCAGTGCATAAAACGAATTTATATAGCACCTCTCAAAGCAGAATGCATGGAAGACCATTGCAGACAAGAAGCCATCATTGGCAAATGTCAACAAATTAATCAGGGGACCCTCCCTGCTTATTAACGTCATTTACAGTATGTAGGGGCGCTACATAAATCATGGCGTGTATCATTGTTCATATCACTTACTGCATAGCCACAAGATTTGTTGAAGACAGAGTCATTTGCCTTTATCTTTCTCTCTTTTTCTGTAGCAAATTTTTTTAAATTTAAAAAATCAAAAAGAAATTCTAAAATTAGTAAAGCAATAAGTGTGTTTTGAACACACACACACACACACACACACACACACACACACACACACACACACACACACAGACAGAGAGAGAGAGAGAGAGAGAGAGAGAGAGAGAGAGAGAGAGAGAGAGAGAGAGAGAGAGGAGAGAGAGAGCTTTCAACATCCTCAACAGGCACTTAAGTAAAAGAAATTTTAGTACAACAAACACAAAAAAATACCAAAAAACAAAAAAGTCATAAAGTCAATCTGGGAATTGTCTCATTTTACGCCTTACAATGACAATCAACTTTAGACGAAAAAAACACAACCAAATTGACTAATAAGTTACATTCGGACATTTGGTACAAAATAATTACCAGTCCAGGGTCTTGATTAGATTACCGTAATTCGGAAATCTGAACCGAGACAGCAAACAGCCAGTGTATTGTTACGCAATGAGAAAAACACAACTGAATGGTGAAAGAAAGCAAGACATTTAAACATCTGCTTCATTCTTACAGCATATTATGTGCCGCCGCAAGCAGCTTTATAAGAAAAAAAACCGCATCCGCTCCTTCTGTTCCATCAGAACTCTTAAATTAACCCCTTAACCGTGTATTTAACTGTTACTCAGTGTAAAAATGGACGGATATATCCGGGATCCCCAGTTAAGGGGTTAAGGGGTTAAGAGCAGGGCACAGAAAGAAACATAGATATCAAAGTTGGAGGAGTAAACATGTACCCAAATTATTTAACCAAAGTAAAAAAAATAGCTGCAAGACCAGGGATGTAGCCAGGCATGGGCAGGATGTTAGGTTTTGGGGGGAGGGGGGCTGAAGCCCAAGATTCACTCCCCTTTCTTCCTTTTGAGCCTGCAACACCATTAGGGCTTGAATTCATTTGGGGGGGGGCTAGCTTCAGGTTTGGGGGGTTTGAGCCCCCCAAGCCCATTCCTAGCTACGTCACTGAGCTGCAAGACTAATGAAACACAATATGTGAGCTGCAGGCACAAATGTCCAAAACATCTGTTCTTTGCATTTTGATAACAGGCAAACTTTTCTGCTATTACCATACTTGTGCAGAAACACACAAAACCAGGACTATCATGATTGTATCCTACACGTGGAATGACAGCAATGACAAAACCTGATGCTTAAATGTATTTCCAGCTAAACTTCTACAACTATTTCAAGTCACTCAAATTTCTTCAACTGACAATGAAAAAGATTCAAAGATAGCTCTGTAAAATTCATATTGCTCAGACTAACCCTAATAGGAAATGACAGTATCTGAACACATAACTCAGAGTTACAAAGCACAAATAACTAAAACACTTTAAACAGAAATAAGTAACCAGGCAAAAATCTCGTGGAATTTATATAGCGCTTTCGAAAGTAGTACTGCAGTAGCTGCATATTCTTAGAAGCTGGTGATGCAAATCAATAGAAAAAATTCAGAAAGAAATACAGAATAGTAACCAATTGTACAGAGAAAATAAAAATTTATAAAAAAGAGGCCGCCACCTCTTATTGGCTCATTGAAACCTTTGCTCAATCAAAAATCAATGAAACATGAATACAGTGGATCCCACTTAATCGCATACCGCTTAATTGCATAACCCGCATAATCGCATAACAACATAAAAACCTGAACCAGTGTTTTGTGTTTCAGACGTCCCGGCTATTCGCATAGCCCAGTTAATCGCATAAGCAAGGCTTGCACGGCACCTATGCAATTAAACGGGTTTCACTCTACTTGACAAAGAAACCACTCTCCTCAAGGATAAATCATAGACCATAAACCTTTTCCTTGTTTTCTCTTACATTTCCCTAAAGCCTCGCCCCCATTAACCTACCAATGTATACCTACAATACCTATTTCAATGGATATGTCTCAAGCAAAGGTGAATACACAAGCGGTCTACCTTACTCACCTTTAGGTTTCTCCTTCTCCCAACATAACTTCATCTTAAACAATCTAAAAGAAACAAACAACTGACAAAATAAACAAACTTGAGCAATGTTCCTCCTCCCCCGCCAACTCTTTAGCGGAAATAACTATATACACAAAATGTTTCCAAGAAGTTCTATCTTCTGTTAATGTCTTCCTTCTGCTATTGAAATTCCTTTCATGTTCATATCTTCTCCGAAGCTGTATCATATTCCAGAGCTCTCTTAAGTCTAAGTCCAGCTTAAAGCCGTTGGGAATAAAATCTCTGTCTGTCTGTCTGTCTCTCTCTCTCTGTCTTTCTCTCTCCTGGATTTTGAGGATATGCAAAGAGCAAAACAACAAGAAGTAATCCAAAGATGAAATGTAAAAAGCAATCTTGGCCTTGACTTAACCTGTTGAGACTTGCAGTCCCAATCATATTCTGAAATTAAACCCCAGCCAGCTACTAATGGAAGTGTGTGTGTGTGTGTGTATGTGTGTGTGTGTGTGTGTGTGTGTGTGTGCGTGCAACATGATATGCAAATGGTTTGGTCTTCCATAGGTTGACGTGCCAGACCATAACTAGTGCAACTAATGCATAGTGACTATCATTATCATCATCATCATAATCATCATCATCGTCGTCGTCGTTGTTGTCGCTGCCATCATCATCATAACACTGACTAACATTACAGCATATAAAATAACTCAGATAACGAAAAGTTAATATTGTTGAAAGTCTGTACCACAAAAAAAACCATTGCTAATCTGCTGTACAGACATCTACCATTATGAACCCAATACCAGTACTTACAGTGTACAAACTAAACACAATATTAACTTAGAACTGCAATTACCGTAGATGTAAAATTTAACCCCTTAACTGGGCAAACTATTTGTAACTCAATGTAAAATGGACAGGCGTTACTCGGGGCACCCAGTTAAGGAGTTAATACATAAATCCCAAATCTAGCACATCTCACACAATTCCTAGGAGACTTATTGTGAGTCCAAAGGTAATTGACTTACATATTTAATAGAATTTCTGTTGTGGTAATAATTATCTTACTTATTTCGTCAGCAACCACCTGTCAGCAATGTCAGGTCATTGTCAGCTGACTCTGACAACAGGTGTCGTCCCTCTCCTCAAGGGGACAACGACTCGACTTCATCACAGGTGACCTCCAGGTGGAATCGCAGGTAATCTCGTCTACACAAGATCAACCTCAACATTTTCAACATTCAATTGTATAAACAGCATAGCAAATTAATTCACCCAACTGGATACATATCCCGTCAAAAGTCCAAATCCTCCGGAAAACTTATCAGCATTCCTAATCAAAAGAAAAAAATTAAACAGGCTCTATAGAAGCCACGGATATGGATCAAATATGACATGTGACCATTATTGGAAGTGGGGTGGGGGGAGTGACTGAATAGAGACACAGAGGCAGAGTGTTTAGAGGAGGAATACCCATACAATCAACACGCATCAGCAAATTGCAATCCTTACTGGTTCTAACAATAAAGCCATACATTAAAACTACCACAAACAAAAGCACTATTGTACTTTGCCTGCCTGCCTGTCTGTCTGTCCGCCTGCCTGCATGTCTGCCTGCGTGTCTCTCTGCCTGCCTGTGTGTCGGTCAGCCTGTTAGTTTGAAATCATTTCTAAGAGGGTACTCCAGAATTTCAAACAAAATATTGAACAATAAACAAGAGCAGAGCTTTCAATTATAATAATTTTGAGAATCAAGGAAAAAACTATGAACTAGCAAGTGAGTGACATATAGAAAACAGAATTGCAAGTACCCCGGTAAGTCTGAATGGACAGACCAGCCAGGAAAGGGCTGTGGGTGTGGGTGGACTACACCAGGGCTTTTCCACAACAAGCACCTGAAGCAAATATTGTGAAAATACACAAATACATCACACAGCGCAGAAGTGTTCGTAGATGCTTTCCAGAAATCCAGTTTGATGATGTAAAAAATGTTTTTACAACATCAAACAGAAATTCTAGTAACGATATATAAATGGTCAATGCCTTCTATTTCAATAGAACATCAAACAGAAATTCCAGTAACGGTATATAAAGGGTTAATGCCTTCTATTTCAATAGAAAGCATTAACCCTTCATATATCCCATCCCCTTAAGTGATACTCATAAAGAACACCGCAGAAACTAAATGAACAAGGAGATGGATCAATGGTCTAGTATGAACTTGGCATTAGGAGCCTTCAATAACCTAAAGCAACTGCTTTGCATCTTAAATATTACTTGGAATACAGATTCACCTACAAGAAAAACACTAGAAAAAACCAAGAAAAAACCTTGACTTAGAATCCAGATTCCCTGAACTATAACTCAGCCACAGCTTAATGTCCAAAGGTTCAGTGATGGTGAAGGACATGGCACAGAGTGTACATATGCCACTCTACATGATAGTGTAAGCATCACACTCTACATATATGCATGATTACAAAGCATGAAACATTCATACGAAAAGCAGACCACAACAAAGCAACGAAAATAAGGCGTGCTATAACCATAGAAGATCATTCACTAAATCTCTTTAAAAGCAAACAACCATACTTTTAGTAAACACATTATCACTACAGTAAAAATGGTCAGCAAAGAGCTTTAAAAAAACTGTAAGTAAGACAATTTAATGTCAATCAAACGATTCAAACTAGCGAAATAAGAAACGGTACATTTCTATTCCAAAACATCTGACCTTCGAGAAATTAAACATGGAGTCAACATAATAGTATAATAATAATTATGCACTTCTATAGCACCAGTTCTAATACCTAAGGGTATCAATCGATGGTACTTCAAATCCATCCACAAAAGATCCAGGTCATTCCAGAGATCAGTCAGAGGGAAAGACACGGCATGACATGACATGAAGCGGTTATCTATTGATGGCAGCATGCATTCATTGCAATGACATCAGAGAAGTCAAGACATGAGATTAAGTACGACAAATGTATACAGAGTGCATCTAGTGCACCGGGAAAAGGTGACACAACAGACCAATGGTCAGGGCCGCCAAGAGCAGGTGTCAGAAGGACAACTGCACAGGGGCCCGGCGACCTGTAGGGGCCCAGTCCAGCCCGGCCCGGCCCTGTATTAACATCCTGAAAAAGACACACAAGAAAAACAAGAAAAAAGGTGTCATCATCAGATTTTCACACCTGTTAGGAGCCCAGAATTTCTCTTGGCGGGCCTGCCAATGGTTACCAGACTGGCCACCAGTCATCAAGTCCAGGGTTTATATCCCACACAGAGAGAACATTTTCAATTGTTTCTGCACGAGATAAGCCACACTCAGTCAACCCAGCCCCCCCCCCCCTATAAAGTAGTAATAATACATAGGCTATCTTGCAGTACTTACTGAACCTATCGACCAAATGACATTCACTTTCTTACTTATCGCTGGAATAATAATGACTGCTGGGGAGGAAAGTATGCTGACTACTCGAATGAGTTAGAGCACCATCGAGATTCGAGATCAGCTTCAAGGCTTCTAAATATCAAAGCTCTGTGGATGAAAATCCCTCCCCCCAAGTCTCAAGTGTTTATGGTCCACCATTATAAAAATGGGGCCATGCTGGACATAGAATGGGTTCAGCAAGACACGATATGCAAAAACTGCATCTCTCTGATCATTCAATGAATAATTGATCAGATCAGGTAAAAATCTAAATGTAAAAGATACAATATATTTTTTTGTCTTGAAAAATTCATTATTTACCAAAGATCAGCCATAATATGGTATAAACCCCTTGCGATAAATACAACTGTTAGCACCAGCATATGCATACTTTACAGGGATAAAATTCCCTAAACAACTCCTGCCACCACAAAAAATCATTGAACTCAATAATACCTAAACAAGACAGATATACCTCAACTCAAACAATGATAATATAACATAAATGCGCTATATAACCTTTCGTTAACCAACAACAAATTAAAAACGCTAAAAGTCAAAACTCTCACTTGGTCGTCAATTAAAACTCCATGCGAATATATCTAGTATCTATTGAGTATGTTATATTTCAATTCAAGCACTGATAATATGCCTGAAAATGCGTTCTGTAATCTTCCGCTCAATTACAACGAATTCACAACAAACTCTCTAAAGGTCTCTAGGCTCTAATGATACTAAACCAGGGCAATACCGGTGAACGCTGTTACGCTGATGCCCACAACAGAAGGATACTGGGGAGACCACTGGAACGCGCTACAGAAAAACTACTCAAATAACTCATAAAGATTACTTTTTAATTCCAATAAAATTGGAGAGCAGATGAAAATTATTCCCGAAGCAAATCTACCGATTAAAACGACGATTAATTTCCTTCGTCTTGAGTTTCCGCTGAAACGATCCCAGCTGTTTTCAATAGCCAGACTTTGGAGCATTTTCATCCGCCATTTTCACTCAACCATGATAGACTATTGATAGGTATTGGAACCCAGCCCCTTTGTGACGCACCTGTGAACCTGATATCGACCGTAATTTCCGTAAACCTTATCATGCTAACCGAGGTTCTGCTGTCCAGATCTCACTACAAAGTCTATCGCAAGATGAACCGTGTCTTTGGATAACTGGTTTCTTGTATCACAAGTTTCATAGACGACAAAATATTATAAAATCGAATTTCTGCATGACTTTAACCAATGCATGGATTATTTTTACAGTAGCTGCGTAAATATGCAAAACTCTCATCGGTGTGATGAAGCACTCGAATTATAATCAGATTTTCTTGATGTTCCTTCATCATTGCGTAGAATTGTGCAAAAATTCTCAACACTGTCCTTCCCAATTTCATTCTACAGCGTTCGAAATGCGACACTTCTCAGCCATTTCAAACCGCATATCATGCATAGTTTTTCAAAAATCTAGGCCTACTCCCATCATAAAAATTCAAAAGATTACGAAGGTTTGATACAAAAGACACAAAACTACTATTGTATAATTCAGTTTCTCTCCTTTAGGCCTATATTAAGAACCAACGATCAGTCAATCTTAAACCGACACTGCAGATCTGCTATATCTCTTTGCAATGTAAACGATGACTGCGGAGAAATTAAATTCTTGCGCTTTTACAAAAAGTTTTTTAATTAGTTCCTTCATCCAGCAAACAATTCTGTCAATTCAGTTTATCAGAACTTGATTTTCGCATTTTCTACGGTGAAAAGCTTCTGCTGTGTTCGCCAGGTGTCGTGAACATATTGTACAGTGAAGAGCTTCTGTCAACGTTCACCAGGTGGCGAAAGAAGTTGCTGTCTATGTCCGAATGGGAACAGAAATTGCAGACTAATAATAGAGCAGTGGCGTAGCCAAGAGGGAACCTGGGAGTGGGGGGTCAAAACCCCCTTGGCTGCCAACGAAATTATTTTTTACTTGATTTTCCGTACATTTTTCATTTTCGGACGCGATTTGGGGGGTCAAACACCCCTTGGCTCGCTGCCGACCGAAAAACTTTCTCAGTGCTATAGAAAATTGGAAAATAGAAAGAATGTAAAGGTGACAGGAAGGTGACGACCTTTTCTGCTTGTCAGCTCCTCCTAAAAAAGGAAAAATAAAAAATACACGGAGGACTTATGACGATGACGTTTTTTGCTTGTCAAGATTTGTCAAAGTTTGGTCACGATCGAAACCAACCCCCTTCCGGAAATCCTGGCTACGCCACTGTATTAGAGGAAATAAATGGTAAGTCCAGACTTTTTATTTATAAGACCGCCTAAAAATACATCTTGATAATGCGCTTTCAGGCAGAACATCTCATAGTTCGAAAACACGCTTTCTTCTCAACATGCACAAGTGTTAGGTCTAAATTGCATAATTGCCTAAGAGGCCCGACATAAAAAGTCATTGCTGAAGTCCCGGGGAGGAAGACAAGAGAATAAGGCAAACTGCCTGTTAAAATGATTCTCTATTCTTTTCTGATTTTATATGTAGGGGCTGCATTTTCGAAGGTAATGTTTTCTCACTTCGATATATTGGCCTAACCTCTGAAAAATTCTGATAAGTAGAAGACAGATCTTCATCTGTTTCGCTCAATTGTTGCGCCCGCGTTACGCAATTGGCAAACTTGGCGAACACACAGTCAGCCTAAAACAGTTTAAATAGCTGACAGCCTTTTTTCGAAAGTTAGTTGAGGGCACCATCAGGGGCTGGAGTCAGAGGGTAGCGACGGGGGGTATATAGGTAGCGACGGGGTATATCGGTAGGGCCTATGTATGCCCCCAAAATCAGACTACCTTAAAATTGTTAGTGTTTTTTAAGATTTTCAAAGTTTTTAAAGATTTATCCCCCCAATCACATTATCCCCCTCCCCATTAAATTCCTGGCTACGCCCCTGACGGCAGCGGATAAGCTGCTTCCGGGGGAGCGTATCAAGTGCGCTGCAAAAGAGACCGCTCCGCGAAATGGCAAAGGTATTGCATCGGCGTAAACTTCTATTAGGTCTCTAGGCTAGAGCCCCCACTTTTTGCACTTTTTGATAGACTGCCAGAGGGAGGGTATAAGGATGGACATTGGACACCCCCACTTTTTCATTCAAGTTTACGCCAACGGGAGGATAGTGCCTCCTGCCATCGAAAAAACCATTTATTTCTTTTTTCAGTAGAAAAATCAATATACATCATCTACAACAGTGGTTCTCACACAGGGCAGTCCTTACTGAACCACTTTAAACCTTGTTATATTATATATTATATTATCTATATGGCAGCGAATGACACGATAGTGAGTAAACATGACCAGTAGTCTGTCAGAACAGATATTCCTCCCTAATCAAGAATCAACCGCTTAAAATGCACAACAGCGTCAGAGAAATCGGGTTTCATATTCTGTGGGTTTTAATCACGCTTTTATCGGAGCGGAAAAATCACAAAAGCGAATTCGTTTGGAGAGAACGAGATAGCGTTCTTGCGGCGAACATGCTGCTGCGACGGAACGACCATAGAACTTAATATGATTATGATAAATCTATGGGGAACGACAGAATATTCAATGATATCGCAAAACCACAATTTATATAGCGCTTTTATAGGGCACGTTCTTATTGGATTACTCCGCTTTGCATCGGTCCTCTGGCAGTCTCGAAATTCACCTACATATGTTCTGTGCTGTCAAAACATATTAAGCCTAATGGCGATGAATATAGTAGGCCTATCAATAATAATAATAATAATAATAATAATAATAATAATAATAATAATAATAATAATAATAATAATAATAATAATAATAATAATAATAATAAAAGTGAAATGAAAGAGTGACATCCTTTCTTCTACAACGAATATCCGTGACACTCCAGAGATTTAACGCAGTCGCCTTCCACGGAACTCACATATACTACTACTACTACTACTACTACTACTACTACTACTACTACTACTAATAATAATAATAATAATAATACTACTAACTACTACTAATAATAATAATAATGGTGGTGGTAATAATAATAATAACAATAATGGTGGAGATGATGGTGGTAGTAGTAGTAGTAGTAGTAGTAGTAGTAGTAGTAGTAGTAGTAGTAGTAGTAGTAGTAGTAGTAGCAGCAGCAGCAGCAGCAGCAGTAGCAGTAGCAGTGGCAGTATAGAGGTCTAAATGAAAATAAAATTGTCTCGAGTCAAAATGCGAAAATTCTGAGTCAAACTTTAACCCAGGACTTCCGGTAAACAGACAAGAGTGAAATGAGGCGTGGGGTGGGGGGGGGGGCCGTCGTCGTCGGTGGCACCATGCCAGGGGTCAGTCCTCGACCCCTGGCGGTCGGTGCAGTTAAAGTGCAGACGTTATTACGAGCAACGAGTCTTATTACGCCCGACTCGGATCGGACGTTTATTCTGCAATTATATCGCCCGATCGGCGATAGGCGGAACTGCATCCGCCCCGTGGGGAGTTGGGGTCGCGCGGGGAGGGGGTAACAGCGCATTTTTGGGCAAATTATATATTTATCGCCGTAGATGGCGTGTCCCACGCCGCGCTAAGATGGAGCGGTTTGCTCAGACACACGCACGATCCTACATACGTACATACGTTAAAGTGTGTGTGTGTGTGTGTGTGTGTGTGTGTGTTTACAATTTTAAAGACCGCACGATATTTATAATTAGAGCGTAATAATAATAATAATAATAATAATAATAATAATAATAATAATAATAATAATAATAATAATAATAATAATAATAATAATAATAATAACGATCTAATGGCATTTTTATGCCAATTGATGGCATTTTTATATATATATATATATATATATATATATATATATATATATATATATATATATATGGGCATGAAGAGGGGGCCGCCCTCCCGTGAGCTCCGTGGCTCCGCCGGTGGTTTGTGGAAGCTGATATGAGTTTTTCTCATCACATTATGATTATAGCGCGATTAACAATCATAATAGTCATTTAGATTGCATTTTTAGACGTTTGAAACTGCTGGTAATCCCATAGCAGTAGGCCTATTTTAATTTTCTAATTGTTTTCGACCTATACGCCTAATGCCTAAGACCTTGATCCTTGATATGAGTTTATGACGCGCCTTTTTAGACGCCAGCGCTGAAGTTTCGTAGCCATTTTTAGAGCAAATTATCTTCTTTCTTTGAGGATATTGCGCGATTATGATCTGGTGTGCCATCGGTTGATGCCTCTGTGCATTATTTGGTGGCGCTATAGAAGTTCAAGATAAGATTAAATTAGATGTCACGAACAAATAAATCCAGGACATGGGTGCAAATGTTAGATAAGATAAGCAACACTGGGAAGGCAATTTAATTGCTCAAATGTTAAAAAGATATGATACCTATTTTTTTCTCTAACAGAAGTAAGCCTGTTTACAGAATTAAGCCTGTTTACTCGCTAACTTTTCATACTTAGGGAAGGGTCGGGTCATTGAGTGAGGTGGGTGGGTGGATTTAAGTGAATGGTGGTGCAGGTCATAGCGATAGTTTTGGAATGGGTCAAAGGAGGGACGGGGGCGTGCGCAATTATTACGAAAATATGCTTGATTATAGAAATTTTTCTTAGGCGTATTAAAAAAATTTAATGTGTGACCGCTCCTTGTTGCCAGATAGTTAAGTGTTTTTATACATAACATACATCAGCGGTGCACAAACAGCCATAAAACTGACATCGGTCCGAAATCGAATGATTGATTGAGGACAGTGGAGACGTCGAGTTGAAAGTGAACGCCCGATGTCAAGTAGGGCGAGAAGACGCGGGAACAAACATTACCGTAAATTTATATAGCGCCGGATTGACTGCCAAGAGTTTGAGAGGGGGATCAGATGGACGATGCATGGCGGTCGGTAGGAATCCGTCTCAGGAGGAGGAGGAGGAGGAGGAGGAGGAGGAGGAGCAGGAGCAGGAGAAGTAGCAAGAGGAGGAGGAGGAGGAAATGAAGAAGGAGCAGAGGAGGACTACTACTACTAGCAGCAGCAAGAGGACTACTACTACTACTACTACTATGCTACTTTGAACTACTAGTGCTATGGCCCCTTTTTGAAACGACTAAAACTACTACTGTGGAAGCGCTTCTGAGTGATCTTTCAGAAGACTACTACTTGTTACTACTACTACTACTACTACTACTACTACTACTACTACTACTACTACTACTACTACTACTACTACTCTCCGCCCCTCACGAGCAATAAATCGATCTGTGAATATGGCGACATTGCTTTCCAGGTGGAGAGATCGAGGGAGACAGACAGACAGACAGACAGACAGACAGACAAAGCCGTGCAAGTATCTTCACTGTTTGATCTGTTTTTGCGTCATTTGTCGAACATTTCCTCAGAAATGACGCAAGCGAAGCCACTATGCGCGTCATTCCCACTGATTGCTTAATTGACCGATCTGCCAAAATGTCAATCATCGCTAGCTCCGCCCACTCCTCCCCTCCTCCGCCTCCTCCCGCACCGATTCCAAGAGAAATGAAAGTGCGATAACGCCAGAATCATTTCGTGAAAGACAGGCGTAAGTAGGTAAGAAGGTAAACAGCGATGTGGATGTTAGACAAATGACGTCACGAATCTCACTTGTCACCGTTGATATCTGACCTCTGATCTCGCCGTCGTCGTCATTATCATCATCATCACCACCACCACCATCATTATCTCCTCCTCCTCCTCCTCCTCCTCAGCATCATCAATCTCATCATCGTCGCTGTCGTCATCGCCGTCATCATCATCATCATCATCATCGTCGTCGTCGTCGTCGTAGCTGTTATGCTGCGTGTT
>CM030863.1:10677245-10689745 GCA_018105865.1 Metaphire vulgaris
TCTGTCTGTCTGTCTGTCTGTCTCTCTCTCTCCCTCTCTTCCTCTCTCTCCTCTGTCTCATCAAATTCACTGTTTGATCCAATTCCCGGATTATCCTCCTCCTCCTCCCCCTCCTCCTCCTCCTCCTCCTCCTCCTCCTCCACCTCTACCATAGGACAAACCTGAGGAGAGGGTGGTGATGTCGGTGTTTTGTTTCGGGACCCGTGGAGCTCAAAGGGAGCCAATAACAGGGAATATTGTAAAAAAACATGCAGGGTCAAATTTTTAAACGAAAGCCAATATTGTGCGTATACAAGAAAACCATTTAAAGGCCGATTTGTAGCCTTATTTGGTATAACCAAGTGTGTTGAACACTGAACTTTGTATAAGGGCCCACAGATCTTCTTTTGTACCGGGGCCCGGACCTACTCTATCGGCGACCTTGCCTCAGCAACCACAAAGCATGGACGCCTGAGGTTTCATCAACATACCACTCCATGAGAGAGAGAGAGAGAGAGAGAGAGAGAGAGAGAGAGAGAGAGAGAGAGAGAGAGAGAGAGAGAGAGAGAGAGAGAGAGAGAGAGAGAGAGAGAGAGAGAGTCAGACAGACAGAGAGACAGGGACAGACAGACAGAGAGACAGGGACAGACAGACAGAGAGACAGAGAGACAGACAGAGACAGACAGAGACAGACAGAGACAGAGAGACGGAGACAGACAGACAGAGACAGACAGACACAGACAGACAGACAGACAGACAGAAAGAGACAGAGAGACGGAGACAGAAACAAAGAGACGGAGACAGAAACAGAGAGACGGAGACAGACAGGCAGAGACAGAGACAGACAGAGAGACAGATACAGAGACAGAGACCACTGGTTGTGGCTATAGACTCGCAATCATCGGTTTTTGTCCGTGACGAGTGAATGATGCCGTGAGTAGGAAAAGCAGTGGGATGAAGAGAGGAGGAGGAGGAGAAGAAGAAGGAGGAGGAGGAGGAGGAGGAGACCACGTGACAACGACCCCGTCTGCCGTCTGCCGGGCCGGATATAACAGAGACGGACGCTCGGAGACGCCGATAGACTGACCAGCGAAGTTGACGAAAACAGACGAAGTTAGATTCTCGAAAAAACTCTTTTGCGCAGCCGTTTTCGAACCACAATTCGATCGAAACGTCTCGAAACTAGATTGCTGCTGCTGCTGCTGCTGCTGCTGCTGCTGCTGCTGCTGCTGCTAAGGTAAATAGGTCTCACTAGCCTATAGGAGAAACAGCTACGAACCTACTATCCTGTTTCATCTATTCGTTTATTTTGAGTTCATGTCCTGAGTAGAAATAAGTGTTGGTATTTTAGACCTGTGCGCGGAATAGAAAATGTGTTTTAATAAATCCTTTCGTTTTGCTAAATAAGTTAAATAAAAGTTAATTAATTATTTAAATGACTTAGTTTAGTAATTTTATGACTGTATGAAACCTCCCAGGGATATTTTTACACCCCCTTACGCCCCCAACAGCCCCCACCCGCCAATTTGAGACCGACACCCCCTAACACCCCACTCTAATTTCAGCTATGGGATGACCTTTTTTGCTTGTCAAACTTTTGGCAGGGGACCCACAGAATTTACCGACACACCCTTCCGAAATTGATAATCCTAGAAATAATCCTGCAAGCTAGAGAGGGACCAGTAAGCGGTCACCAGGACATCACCCCCTTCCACTCAGATACTCCAACGGAAGATGCGTCATACAAATAGATATAGATAGAGAGAGAGAGAGAGAGAGAGAGAGAGAGAGAGAGAGAGAGAGAGAGAGAGAGAGAGAGAGAGAGAGAGAGAGAGAGAGAGAGAGAGACAGACAGACAGACAGACAGACAGACAGAGACAGACAGACAGAGACAGAGACAGAGACAGAAAGAGAACAAATAGAGAGACAGACAAAAAAATCGATCTAAATAAAGATCTGGAATTCTATATATAAATTAGATTAGATTAGATTAGATTATTGCTTACGGGATTAACTTAACACGGTTCGGCGCTAAAAGCGATTGCAGAGAGGCTCCATACAAAAATCGACAGCGACGGCTTCCCGTTGCGCATGCGCACGGAGCGATCCTCTAATTACTTCCGGAGTCGACAGAGGGAAACGACGCCTGATCCGGCGGAGGAGGAGGAGGAGGAAGAGGAGGAGGAGAGGGGAGAGGCGAGGCGAAGGAGGAGCCGGTGCCTCGCCGAGTGCGACTCGGGGAAGCCGAGGTTAATAAGCGACATTTGCCACGGCGTCGACAAACACACGTCGGTGCTTAATACGCAAATAAGCCATCCGCTACACTAATCGACGTCCCTTCTATCATCCGCGTCGCCTCCTGCCGTTGTTATATATATGATATATATATATATATATATATATATATATATATATATATATATATATAGTCTTTGTTTTGTCGGCGGCGGCGCAAAAAGCCATAAATCAGAAGTTGTGCATTATTGCATTCATCTATTCATCGGTCGATTATTTTCTTTCCCTTTTTCCTCCTGTTTTTCCATCGTTTCCCTTCGTTTTTTGTCTTCCGTCTTTTGCAGTTTCCAGGAGACGCTGCACGCTTCCATTTTGGCTTCAAAGTCAATGAATAAGTAAGTAAGTAAGTAAATAATGAATGAATGAATGTTCTTCGCTTGATTCGTATATATATGCCACAGAAATTATTGCACACCGGAAGCAGTCTATCTGTGTTAGAGACAGCGGAAGCATAGATTTTAATTAACACTAGATAGCGTCTGTCTACCTATGGCGAAGAGAGCCGAAATTTGAATCAAGTTTCCCCCTCCCCCACCATTTTACACTTAGTGTTAGCTATGCTAACCTTTGTCAATATGTCTAAAGCGCAAGGATATAATTATCATTGGCACACAGCGCATGCAAAATGGTCGAAAACTGGCCCCACTTTCAGATATCATAGACTTTATCTATAGTATTAATTAAAGTCTATGAGCGGAAAAGTTGAAGCCCACTTGCCGCCATCTTTGCTACGGCTTACTTATTGGTTAACATGGTATTGCCATGGAAATTACCGTACAACTTATTATACATGCCCAGGTTTGTATTAAAACAAATTACTTTATATCCCGGCGGTTTGAGAATTGAGACCCGGCTTCTATTAGGAGTTTTACTGTAATTTGATTAGACTTAACAAAATGGCAGAGAATTGGCTTCTCTTTCATACACCATAGATTCGTTCTATTTATTATTAAATTCTATGGTGTATGGCAGCGCTATTGCTGGCGACAGCGAAAGTGCTAATGACGACATCTTGATAACGACGACGACGACGATGATGATTATAATTATGATTGCGATGATAACAACTACATGGGCGCTGTTGAAAGCAAGATTTACGATTTGCAAACAAACGGAATTCGTCAATGACCAGATCAAATAATGATCTGATGATAAGGAGAAGAAGGAGGGGAAGAGGGGAAAAGGAGGGAGGACGATGATAGTGGTGATGATGATCATCATGATGATGATGAACGACTATTTGTATAGCGCCAATTGACTTCCGAGACGTCGATTGAAGCATTGAACGAGTGACAATTCGGACGAAAACCGATTCTGCGTCTGTTGTATTTACGATGAGAGATATACAGGGTGGCGCAAAAAACGGACTATATTAAATGCAAACCTAAATGCGACTAGTCCGTTTTTTTGCGCCACTCTGTAGTAAGCTGAAACGGAAACAATACTGGAGTTCGGTTAATTGTAACTCTTTGTTTCTCTAACACCTTATGACGTCATAGGATTCCAAACTAAAGTCGTCGTCGTCGACGTCATTTCTGCTGCAAAGACAAAGACTGCGCTACAAAAATATCGGAATTTGGTCGCTGCGTCACGTGACAGTCGCATAGAGAAAGAGAAACAGACGCAGACGTACACGGAGACAGACAAAGAAAGACAGACAAAGAACGAGAGAGAGAGAGATAACGAGGATGATGACGTCACGCAGGTGTTCCGTGTCGTCGTGGGCGATGCTGCTGAGCGTCGGCGCGGCGCTGTTCGTCGTCTACCTGTTGGGGGAGAGGGGGTCGGCGGTGGAGGCGTGGCCGGGCGGGTCGGCCATGTACGAGTGCTGCTGTGACGAGAGTTCCGGGTGTCGGAAGAGCTGCTTCATGTGCCGGAACGTCGACTTCGTCTGCAACTGCGGGTCCTGCTCCTGCTACCTGGACTCCGGACTGGAGGACGCCGACGACGCCGTCTCCAGGAACGGTACGCTCCCGTTTTCCCTCTTCCCCTTCCCCTCCGCCTTCACCTCCGCCTTCTGCTTCCGCCGCCATCTTGTGCCCGTCGCTCACTCCGATTAGCTGCGATTTGCGACTATTTGTATATTTCCTCATCAGTCATCTTCTTCTCCGGTGCAAGTTGATCTCTCTTCACTCCATCTCTCCCCTGTCTGTCTGTCTGCCTGCCTGTCTGCCTATCTCTTTGATTGTCTGTCTGTGTCTGTATGTCTGCCTATCTCCTTTGTCTCTGTCTGTCTGTCTGTCTGTCTGTCTGTCTGTCTCTGTCTGTCTCTCTCTCTCTCTCTCTCTCTCTCTCTCTCTCTCTCTCTCTCTCTCTCTCTCTCTCTCTCTCTCTCTCTCTCTGTGCATGCCTGATCTTGCCTCCTCTGCTTCTCCGCTGATCTACTATTCTACTTGCATCTGTCTCTCTTATTACAGCCGGGGTTTTACTAGGTCTATTAGAAAAGGCGCCGACAGATTGGCAGCCGATGAATTGCCCTGTCGTCTGCGTGGCCATCTGTCGGCTGCAGACGAGATCGCCTAATGGAGCGCAGACGACCGACGAGACGAAAAGGCTTCTCTTGACTTCTACGGCGCCGCCATGAAAGCGCCATAACTTCTACAGACAGGACGTGCGTTGGCTCTATTAGGCTACTTCCGAAGCAGCGTCTAATCGAGGCGCTTGATCTGGTCGTGAGTCGTGACCTTCTGTGGCGCCACTTCCTCATAACGCGTCGGCCGGTGGGAGGGTGGTGGTGCGCCGGATCACAATCCTGCGGGATCCAGGTCAAATCCAGAATATCCGGGCAGCATATAATCGCTATGCAGTGGCGGCTCCACATATTTAGGGGTCCCGTGCACCTATATTGAATGCCTGCTCCACAGTGGCCCCCGTTTGGGATTTTATACTTACTACTACATGCCCATCAACAAATGATTGGTCCCATGCTGAGAAGTTCCCAACCCAAAGCCCCCTCCCCTCCCCACTTGCCAAATCCAGGGTCCGTCACTGCATCGCTGGCTTCGCTGAGAAGTCATGGTGGGTCATTGGTTGCGCAGACAGCCCAGGGTCCATCCATAAAATTCGTACGCACTTAGGGGGGTGAGTTGGAGTTAGTTGATTTTGTGTAGGGCCTATGTAGTAGTATGTACGGTGTGCAAACGGGGCGAGGGGGTTGATATTTTTGCGTGATGAGCCTCGTCAGACAGACAGCTGATCTAAGTATTGCAGTATCACTTACATTGACAGTCAGGCAGTCAGGCAGGAAGGCTGACTCTCTCTCTCTCTCTCTCTCTCTCTCTCTCTCTCTCTCTCTCACACACACACACACACACACACACAGTTTGCATTTTTGGAGCGTTCTATTCTTGATTTACACACATATAATTAAATATCTTGTAGATCTTCTGAGTATGCTGATTCGTAGCGGTGGAGGCAAAAAGAGCCGAAGTGAATGGAGGTACGGACAGTACGGCCCAGGGAGATAGCCGCTACATAAGCATCCGCCTCCTTGTCACGTGTCCTGCTACCAGCCGATCAAGACTTCTATTATTGTTCACTTCATTCAAGTTCATTGTGTAGTTGAACGGTTTACAATTCCAGCTGTTGTTGTTTAGATGTTGATTGAACGACGAAGTTTCTATGACTGCATTCTTCTTTGTAACATAATATTGTAATCGAGTGTAAATTTCGTGTAAATTTGTGGGTCGTAATCAGAAATTTTCCGGTTTTTCGTCGATTTCACGATTTGTGAAGAAAACAAAGATATGGAATCATGTTGATTCATCACTCACGCCGTTGACGTCGTGTAAATTATGTTGCGCATTTTTGGAATTCGATTATTTTTTTCAAGTACTATTCGTTTGATTGGACGCGTGTCGATAGAATTTGGACATAACGTTGCACGGAAGTCACTTGATTACCGTTATTTATTGACTGTTAAGGGAAGATAATTTTTAATATGCGACGAAAAATAATGGCAGAACTAGCTCACCATTACTTTGGCCTTTAGTAACTGACATTTGTCACATATAGCCAGCATACGAGAAGAGTAGATAATATGCAACATTTATCATCTATTTCGACAAAATTCAAGTATTTTAAAGACATTAAATGCTTTTGTTTAGGCCTGCGTTTTGGTTCATTATGGCCTTGCTGTTTAGACTTTAGTCTATCGTCCCCGAGTCTTAATCGCATTTGATTTACACAGAATGGTGTATTTATCCAATGATTGCCATTCTGTGTTTATCGTAAACTGCTGCTTGATGTACGCGAGCCTATGTTCTCTTTTCGATTAAAGTTTATAAAGTGTTTAAAAAAAGATTCCAGTAATGTTTGATCTCGTCTCGCTTTCAGTCAGCGCCGCCGAGAGAAAATTATTCCGGGCCCCTGTGCAGAGTACCCGCAGGGCAGAGGCGTAGCTAGGGTGGCGGGGGGGGGGGAGGTACATATGTCCTCAGGCGCCGAGGTGGGGGGAGGGCGCCATTATCGGGTTTATGGTAGCAAAAAGTGAAAAGAAGCACCAATATGGCGGTGACGACCTTCTATCTTTTCAGGATTTTCATGAAGTTGACGGGGGCCGCCATCAGTATGTTTTGTCTCCGGGAGCCGGACCCTAACTCTAGCCCAGGCCCTAACCCAAACCACCCAGTACACTTTCCAAGCTGCGAAGGCCTATATACTACATAGGCCGTAATAGAGTATTACAGAACAGACTTCTATTCAACAGGCCTTCAATAGGCTTCTCTCACAGAGCGAATTAATTACAAAACTTGTTTTTTGATGTCTATAAAACCTGTTGCAGGTCTATTATGAACCAGATATCTTAATGCGCGACTCTTCCCTCGATCGCCCTACTAGTCATTCCACAAGATATTCGGCGGAACTTTCATTTAGTTGATGTCCCTCGTTCTCGTACAGTCAATGGCGTTAGTGTGTAGTATGAAATGGCTGGGTGTGCTCTATTTCGAACCCTGTGGATCGAAATTGAGAATGATATTATTGATTATTCTTTCAAAGCTTAAAGCAATGAAGATGGAACAAGAGGAAAATGTGGATTTTGTCGGAGAATTTCTTCAAATCGATTCGATTTTTACATATCTAGGGCCTATTTACCTTCTATTAAACAGGCCTTCAAATAGGCTTCTCTCACAGAGCGAATTAATTATAAAACTTGTTTTTGAGGTCTATAAAACCTGCTGCAGGACTAAAATGAACCAGATATCTTAATTAGGAATAATTATATTCGTGCTGAGGCAATATCCTGTGGAAAACAATCACTATCCACATAATAGGACCACATTGGAACCGAAGTATCCCAGACCAATTTTAAGGGTGACATTTTTCTCACTAACATTGCCACCCCCCCACTTCTTAGACCCACCGCCGCCACTGGATTTTTAAGATTCTCAACGTTTTTTAAAGATTTATATCCCCAAATCACATTATACCCAGTGGCCTCCCAGTTGGAACCCTATACTTAATGCTACATACGTTAAACAACAAAGGGTTGGCCCCCATGATTAGAAGTTGCCACCCCAACGGCCCCCCCCCACTTGCCAAATCCTAGAGCCGCCACTGATTATACCCCCTCCCAATCAAATTCCTGGCTACGCCCCTGAATAGTGGACCGACTCTCCGTGTCTCTGGGGCTGCATCAATGGCGATCTGAATTATTCGGTAGAGGTCAGTCACGTGACGCCAGTGGGTGCTTCTTCCGCGCCCAGAAGGTTTCGTCTGCCACCACGACCTTGCCGCTTCGGTTACGGTCAAGGTCGTTCGTCAGGCGTTTGACCTTTGCCCGGTGGTTCTTGAACCACAGCTGGACGTTCTTGGCGTCCAGTCGCGGGAACCGCTTCCGGTATTCCGCCGCGTTCAGCTGACCGGCGTAGCGTTCGATCTGGATCACCGTGGGATGCGGATTGAGAAGGAACCATCGCTCCAGCTGCGGGACTTCCGTGATGGGATCGATGAAAATCCGGCTCCTTCTCCTCCTCCTCCTCATCCGTTCCAGGTCGTCCCTGGTGCTGCCGTTCCTGGGGCTGCTGTTTCCGGGATCGTCCTGGGGAGGGAAGATCGCGGGCGTGACGCCGTAGAGAAACGCCGTGTGGTGGAGGAGTCCTGACATCGCCGCCAGGTGGATGGCGCCTGGAGGAAGACGGCGCAGAGGGACGATGGGACGGGGCGGGGACGGATAGAGGAACGGGCAATGCGACGTTCCTTTCCTCGAGGCGGAATCGCTTGCCGCCCCCAGATCAACGATAGGGTTCTCGGGGTTCGAAGACAGCTTCCGGTTTAGTGTTGCCGCTGGATTGGGATCGAAATCGGAAAGCGATTCATTTGGCGCCGCCGTATTTCTACTCCTTCTCGTCAGACTGAGATCGGAAAGTGGAAAGTGGAAGAATTTGTGGTTTTCATCCGAAGACGCAGAAGGAACGTAACTCAGAGGTTCTGGCGGAGTAGTTTCGTCTCGATTGGAAGACCTCATCGATAAAATTTCCTTGGATCTTTCAATTCCGTGTGGCGATCGCAGCGTCCGAGCGCCTCTCGGGTGATGCATACTCCCCGGAGGAAGCGGCCGAGCCACGTGACCTGTATTTCCGTTCGCCGAGAAGAGGACGCCATTTTCGCCAGAATCCAAATCATTTTCCCGATCCGAATGGAGACGTATTTTCCGTTTTCGATTGCAGCAGTTCGAAAGAAGTCTTCCCTCGATATTCGAACCCGGCTGTCTCGAAGTTCCATCGTCCGAATCTCTACCGGACGCCTCTGTTAGGGACTGTGAGGTCGGAATCCAGTCCAATGAATTCGACTTCTGGGATAAACACGAAGGAGAATAATTTTGGACTCTTTTTCCGTTCCCCTTTACGACTTCTTCCCTGCCCAACTGAAAGTCTTCGTTGTAGAAAATCCCCCTCGAGTAATGCAGAATGTCGTTTTGAGGACAAATGAGGCCAGCGATGAGGTCACTGGAAGGACAGCGCCAGCGATCTAAAGAGGCCAGGAGGACATCTGTGATATTCCGAAGAGGTCTTACTAGTCGCAAACTTTCCAACAGATTCTGAAAATTTAAATAGTATTTCATCTGTACAGTAGAACTTCGTTATAACGGACTCGATTATAAACGTATACTCAGTTGTAGCGTATCTTGCACTTGTGACGCGCTATCGTATTGGATGGTATTGGACATGACGTACCTGGTAATAATATTTAGTTAGGCACGTTAGTTATAACCAGGGATATTTTGACACCCCTAACACGCCCCCTCTCATTTGAGCCCGACACCCCGCCCCCAACTCAACACCCCCAATCTCAGCTATGGGATGACCTTTTTGCTTGTCAGACTTTTTGGGGAGAGGAACCCCAGAATTAATTTACCGCCGCCCTCTCCCCATTGATAATCCTAGAAATAGAAATAACCCTGGTTATATAGCGTAGTTCTACCGTACTTTTCGGCGTTTAGCGAACCTTGTCCAGTGGACATCTGGTGCGTTCGAAGATTCCGCTGGGAATAAGAGCAGCGAGGCTATTCAAAAGAAGCCCTTTTAGGCGCTGTTCGTCGTCTACGATTCTGAATATATACATCACACGACCAAATCATACTCAACAGGTCGACATCAAACCAACCAGTGGCGCAGCCAGGACTCTGGAATATAGGGGGTGCATCATTGACAATTTCTGGTTAAAGTCTCTGTTCATGACGAGCGAAAAAAAGCGCGAGTTATTTGCACTTTCACGTATTCTCTTCGGTCATATCTAGCTCCCGCCCACCCTCTCTCCCCTCCCCAAAACCGCTCAGATGTTTTGTGTAAATTCCACTACTGGTTCCAGTCTGAATAGAGGCGGTCTCCCCGTGCCCCTCCCCTCCCCTCCGCGGCTTCGCCAATGTCATTGGTCAGATAAAAACAGTAAAAATTATTTATTATTATGCATTTATATAGCGCCAGTTGTGGCACTCTTAAGATATCAATAGATGGTATTCCAAATCCTTCGCGGTCATTCCAGAGATCAGTCGGTGGAAAACAGAGCTGTGGAGGAAATGCCAATTGAAAGAGATGTGTTTTAAGAATAGATCCGAAAATACTCAATCTATTGAAAGATCAAACAGCCAGAGAGAGAGAGAGAGAGAGAGAGAGAGAGAGAGAGAGAGAGAGAGAGAGAGAGAGAGAGAGAGAGAGATTGTTGGACCAGAAATGGAAATAGAAGAAAAACGAGTCATCTATATATATATATATATATATATATATATATATATATATATATATATAGGCCCTATTATATTTGATTGGTCACGTGAGCTATTGGTAAAATGGGTCGATGGGTCACGTCGGTTATGGAGTCATTCTCGATGACCCATCGGTTGACGTGCCATCGGTTGATGCTCCTGTGCATAATTAAGTGGCGCTATAGAAGTTTAATGTTAGATAAGATTTAGACCCAACTCCAGGATGTAAATCGGGTATTGAGTCTATGACTAGTAGATGTACGTCCGTTTAGAATTGAACTAGGCCTAGTTGTCTGCGTTATCAGAGACTTTGTCTATCGTTATCTTAATCATGTAGACTATTTTTTTCTCGACCAACTTTGGAAGGACGATCTTTAGCACGAGAGTATTTTCCAGTCCGCCGATTACTTCCCGAACGGTTGCTAGGAAGTCTTCAGCAACCGTCTCCATGGAAATCGGTTGCCAGGAGCAAGAAGGCAAAAGAAACCCTATAGGCAATAAGCAGCCCATCACACAAACAGCTAGATGTTTCAATAAATAGATAAGTGAATAGATCGATAGATATAAATAGATAGATAGATAGACACACAGGCAGACAGCTGGATAAATTGATTGATTGACTGATTGATTGACTGATTGATTGACTGACTGATTGGTTGATTGGTTGGTTGGTTGAGTAAGTGAATGAGTGAGTGGGTGAGCGAGTGAGTGAGTGAGTGAGCGAGTGACTGAGTGAGTGAGAGAGTGAGTGAGCGATTGATTGAGTGAGTGAGTGAGTGGGTGGGTGGGTGAGTGAGTGAGAGAGTGAGTGAGTGAGCGAGTGAGTGAGCGAGTGAGCGAGCTAGCACCTGCCTCGAGCACCGAGCAGGTCAATCCAGTGAAATTCGTTCTGGATCAGAATCGTTTCTACCAGATCCCGAAACGGAAGCGACCCGGAAATCCGGATTTCGACGTCACGGATCTGATCTCGCGCTTCGTCCACTTCCGGTGGCCGACTGTCGGCGTCCTCGTTCCTTCTTCTTTCGATCAGACATCGAATTCGAACGAAATCAACGCCTGGATAAAAAGAGAAGACGGAAACCAAATTGGAAGCTACACCCATGTCTCTTGTCTGTCTGTCTGTCTGTCTGTCTCTCTTTGTTTCTGTCTGTGTATGTCTGACCTTTGCTGTCTGATTGCTTGTTTGTCTCCGTGTGTGTTTTATATATATATATATATATATATATATATATATATATATATACATATATATATATGTGCATATTTTCAGCCCTCTGCCCCCCCGTTGCACTTAGCGTACATAGGAAAAATCTTCAAAATCTGACCTCCTCCCTCAGTTCGTACGTACTATATTATGGATGGACCTAAAAAGGTCGTGAAAACGACGCCCCTGCTTAAATAGTTAACAGGGTTTCGAAATATCGGACTAAACAGCGTCAGTTGAAAGACCATGCAGTGGTGCGTGGAACATGCAAAGACAAACATTTTCAACTTCGACACCCTCACTATATGTAGGAGATCTCATTCGACCATTTCTGTGGATGGTCAATCAGACCCCCGGATACGCGAACATTGGCCAGGTTTCCCTTCGACTTAATGCATTATTACTATTATTATGACGCATACTCAGTGGCGGCTCTAGGATTTGGCAAGTGGGGGGCCGTTGTGGTATCAACTTCTAGTCATGGGGGGCCAACCATTTGTTGTTTAATGTATGTAGCATTAAGTATAGGGTCCCAACTGGGGGGCCACTGGAGGCCAGGCACTCAATAGGGGGCACGGGCCCTCCTGACCCCCCGTGGAGCCGCCACTGCGCATACTGCTAACAAAGGAGGCTTCAAAGTCAGAATCTGAAGAGACTCACTTTCGCTTGATCGGACTGGTTCCCTGCTGATCAGCTGCTGCAGTCCACCGGTGCCCTGCTGGCTCTGCTCGGCTGTTGACCCGGGTTCGAGCGACCGGTCAGAAATCCTTTCCGTCTTCCTGGATTCGACCGACATCGCTTCTGGAATTGCCGAGAAAG